>JAKJHU010000027.1:0-222500 GCA_022316685.1 Progne subis subis | reverse complement strand
TGAATCCCTATATTTGCACGTGCTTCTTCAAAGTTATTATAATTCCTGTGTTGTTTTCTGCCAAATTGCTCATTTCCCTCTATTAAACATATTATTTTTGAAGAACACCCACCAAAACCAACACACATCATGCTGTAAATGGCACAAAGAGTTAAATATATGATTGGCAGATCTTAGTCCCCAAATGCCTGAATTTATGAGGCTCCACTGTAGTATTTAGGAATAAGTTTTATGGTTCTTTCAGGTATGATTCCTGAAACTTACAGAAATTAAAAGTCAAAGTCTTTTCATTTTGCTGTCTTCAGAGTTACATACCTTCAGAATTTCTTAATAAAAGTAAACAAACAAACAAAAATTTACACTGAAATAATTACATTTTCACCTCCGGTATGTTACCGTGATAAAAAGGAGGATTGTTTCACAGGAAGAAAGTGCATGTAACCCCCAGTTCCTAGATGCCGTTGAATTATTCCTTGCATTCTGCAGTTCTACAAGAGCACTAGCCCATCCAGAGGAACAAAATAAGTGAAAATGGATTGTTTTCTTACTCTGTGGACACTTCAGACCAGATAGATGTCTATACAAAGGTAAGACACATCACAGTTGCCACATACCACCCCTGTTCTTACAGGCTGTGTTCCTACAGTCCCAACACGACATTTCATACCAATATCTTGTCTCTGGTGAGGAGAAAGAGGCTTGCTGATCCATGAAGAAGAAAGGCAGCTGTCATATCTGTGACAGGGAGAGAGAACAGATAATACTCTCTGTCCTTGCCAGTGTGGAAGAAATGCCTTCCCTCCTTCACCACTACTGGAAAAGTGAGAAGAGGAGTGAAAAGCAAAACAGGAACTCATCTTGTTTCTTATGGTAAGGTGTTGTGCCCATTCTAGAATAAAACAGGCAAGATTATGAAAATATATTATGTAGGTACACTTCTGGTAAAGAGAAATCTTATCTATACCAGTGGGTGATCCAATGGAAGCTGATTAAATTTAGAATAAGAAGAGACTTCTGACCAAATAGACTGTGAGGATCCAGAAAAATCTTTCCGTTGAGTCACTGGGAGCAAAATACCTAAGACAGACAAGGGTTAAGTGAACTAAATTACCTGAGTCTTTAGAACTAGCTCTAGATAGTAAAACTGAAAATGCTTATACACAACAAGTTGTCAACAGAGGGAGCAAAATGAAAAGATTATTCCAAGAAGCCTAGATGCCTTTCATCTCCTACACTCTTAAAAATGATACATAACATTGCAATGCACCCTTCAACTCCAAAACAATTTTCTAACACCACTCAAGTACCCCTGCTTGTCTAGCTGCAGCAAAGGAGAAAAAAATATTCCTCACGGGTGACAACAACACCAAGTGGTAAAGTTCAGGTGTATTTTTCCCCATGGCAGCAAACTTCTCACTTGTCAGTGTACAGTTTTAAAATTCATTGAATATTTCTAATTTGGAACTGAAGTAGAAAGCCCTGACCTATAAAACACACAAATGTATAATTACATCTGTTATCAGCTAAATGTAAGACCTCTATATGGGCTTTACTGCAATTATTAGTTAAGCACATTTCTTACATGTAATTGCATTTAGATGTGCAAGGTAAAAATGCTGTAAAGCACACATGAATCTCCTAAATTAGATGTGCAGCTTCCAAGACAATGAGGTAAGACACAGTCATGGATTTTAAGGACAGGCTATGTTATGATCTGGTGTGGGAAACTATAGAGAAGTGGTTTGAGCCATCCATAATATACACTGCTTACTTTGTGGATGCTGGAAGCTTCTCAAAAGCTCATCTGGGCAGACAACACTACATTGTACGAGAATACATTTCTTCTCTCTCAGAACTACAGTACAGATTAATGAGCTGAAAGAGTGCACTGAGTTAGGGTTGCCTCAGGTGTTCAAAGACCCCTCCCAATGCCTGGTGGAAGCTGAATAAAATATCACCACTGAAAAGCTGAGAAGAATTTAACCGGAAAAAAACATTCTGCAAAAAGCTACATTTGTAATAGGCATGAAGCAGGAGTTGGGCTGCCTGGTCAACCTCCAACATGGAAAAGGTGTTTTAGCAAAACTCCAGGCAATTATTCACATAAGGAGTTTCTTCAACAGACTGGGGCATGGACCTGGATTTGCCAGTTTCTTTGTTCCAGTAATTAGGTTCTACTTCATATAGGCCACATGCCTTCTCTTGTTTTCTTTGGCCAGCTTGAAGACTCCTGTGTCTTCACTCTGGTGAATCACAAGTTCCCCGGGCAGAAAATTACATTTGAAATCCTTGAAATCCAGCTTCCTTTAAATTAAATTTCCTTTTAAAAGCCAAGTAGGGCAAAGACATTAAGAATAAAATCTTTAGTGAAGAAAACAGCCTTGAAAAATTAACCAAAGGAGGAGAAGCAATGTTTGCCTCATGCTGGAAAGATGTACTTGAACCTTCACCTTAGGAGTGTGCGGATGAAAACATTGTGTTTCATCATTACTTGTGCCAGTTTTGATAAAGAGATCTCCACGATGATGCTCTCACTTCTTATCTGGGTAGGCAAAGTAATATTCTTTGACTTTATTTTCTCTTAAATGCCAATCTCTTATTTTTAAGAGTCTCTCAACACAAGACCAAAGGCGAAAAGGAAATGTTCTTCTTCAAAGCACTTAGAACAAAAATGGCAAGGCAATCAACATAATGCAGCCCACGAAACGAGTAATGGGTGATACGTCTCTTTAATAACATTCCTGTTTTGTGTTTTAGTGCACAAGCTGCTGAAATGCTGACAACATCCAAGATTCAATCTCAAACCTGCAAGATGCCAGCAGGCAATCTAACTGTGCCTTAGTTCAGCGTATCTGGGTACAAACTATGTGAATGGCCATACATGTAGTAATAGTCGTCCATTAAATGCGCACAGTACTTATACCTTGTATATTTATATATATAACAATTCCTGTACAGAATGACCTTATGTGGTTCTAAGCCATATATATTTATAAGCAACCTCTATGCGTGTAGTTTCAACGTATATCTTACATAATTGCCTTTAAATGGCTCTATAAACAATCTGAAATTACTACTTTGCACTGCAAAAACATTACCTCATTGATTATACACTACTGTTTAGGAGTGAGGTCTTCCTGTGGAAGCTTTCAGTGCGTATTTCGGGCAGGGTCAGGCACGGCCTATTTTCCTCTTTTGTCCGCGACCTAGTTCTGAAAGGCACCCCTTTGCCTCCAAAGTCTGGCAGCGAGGAGCCTGCACGGACCTACCTCGATGATAGCCCCATCAGGCAGCCTGAGGAAGCGTCTGTAGAGCTCCTGGAAGCCGCTGAGGTGAACCGTGTAGACGCAGACGCGGACAGCGGTGCTGCCTTTGCGTCCGGCGGCGGCGTCGGGGATTTCATCGCGGCGCTGGAGGTCGCGGCCGGAGACACCCGGCCGGCCGGCTGTGGTCCTTCCAGATGTGAATCAGACACTGCCACCTAGTGAAACACAGCCCCCCCCGCCCCCCGGACACGCACACACACGGAGACCCCCGCCCCCCACCAAAGGAACAGATTTAATTAACTTCTGGCAAGAGCTTAACCGATTTAAAATGATTTTACAATAAATCTGCAAAGCCTGTACCGTATGCAGTGCTTTCGCACAGTTCTCTACTACGTATTTTTTTTATGACATAGATCTAAATAGAGGAGATAGACAAATCCCTAGTGTATATTCTATAAAGTTAATTCTGCACAGATGAAGCTGTAATTGACTCCCGTATTAACCAAAAGTAGGGAGATCAAGCGGGGTAGGTTAAACAATAAAATGGCAATGCTGATTTAAAAAAAAAAAAAAAAAAAAAAAAAAACCAAAAAAAGCTTCCCAAGATTTTTGTGAGCCAGTATTTGTATTTCTCTCTCTTTGAGAAGCCTTTGCTCCTGTACCCACAAGCACTTTTTGGTCTCTGATCTCTGTATAATATTAAAATAACCTTGTGCTGCTAACTGAATTGTAGAGGAGCCAGAGTAAATTAGGTGATTTTTAGGGCATTGTGTAAAAAGTTAGTTTATTAACAGTTACCTAGCTTCCTTCTTTGCTCTAAACATATTTGCTTTGGTAGGTTTTGTATCCCCTTGCTTCCCTCAGAATTTCCATTTAACCTTTTTCATGTTAATTCTTTACATAGGCTGAGCAGGATTCAAGATTTCAGACAGACCATGCCCGAAATCCTTAACTAGAAATTATGATGAGAAGCATTATTTTTACACTGCCCCTGAAGTGCAAGCATAAACTTTTTAACCCTCACTTTTGCAAGACCTTTACAGTAATTCATTTTCTCCCACGAGATGCTACTCCTGTTTGTGGAAGGAAGGGATTGGTGATATTAGTATATCCTTACAATGCATCAGCATGCTCTTCCCAAACACTTCAATTTAATGTAGACAAAATACCACTTTTGCTGGCTAGCACATGCTTTTTCTTTCAAGAATGTATATTACACTGGAAGTAATAATTGGAACTTACTACAAAGCTAGCTAAAGAAAAGCTCTTTTTAAAGATAGGTACATCAAAACCTTCTTCTGCATAGTTTTGCTTTTACTTTTTGCTGAAATTAAAAGGTCAGATTCTTACAAGAGATCTCAAAAACCAGATACAAATTTTCCCCTCACTTGGGAAAAGTTAGATTTAGCTCAGTTTGCTTGTGTTCCAGTTCACATTTCCCCAGCTGTTCTTATGCATTACGAGGAATCCCGTAACTAGCACAGTGTGCCAATGCCACCATCCTGACGTGCATGCTGCTATTACGAACCACTGCCTTAGGAGAGGATTTGTTTAAGGCAAATTAAGGAAGTAAGAACACATATAGGAAATTATCTCCAACTCTTTTCCAGGAACGACAGAACAATAGGATACTTCATTTTAGTGCCAGCTTCCATTTACATCAGCCCTAATAATTTTTTTTTTTTTTTTTTACAGTTTAAAAAAAGGAAAGGTCATTTGAAATTTAAGGTAAAATAAGGACAGTCTGAATTTTCCACACCAAAGTCTCTGGGGTTCAAAGGCTTTCATTCAGAACAACACATTAGGAACACAGAGCATCCATAAGGACAGGACGAGTCCTGTATTTTCTGTCTACCACACAAAACACATGCCTGCATCACACAGTGTTCCATAAGAACTAACGTGGCCAGTGGTCTCAGGAGAGCAGGAAGGCAACTTCCATTGGTACAGTGTTGACTTGAGCATAAAGGAGCAGTGCAAGAGCTGCCACACCACAGCCCCTGGGATGGTTACCCTCCACACTCATCCCAGTGTCTCTCTAACAGAACTTCTGGTCTGTCCCATTCAAGAGCATCAAGGCTTTCCTGGCCTTGTGTCTCCTCCCTGATCTATGGCTTCAGGAAAGATAAATGGTTGAGAGATCCAGCTCAGAAACTCAATCTTCAGGAAACAGAGCAAGCAAGGATGATCTCTGTTGCGATTCTCCTTTTATGCTAGATGCGTTTTTCCTGCACTGCAAGCTTCCATTACTCAAAGCTTTCTTCCATACTGAATCAGTCCCATGCTTTCCCCTGCTTCTTGTCTGACCTTTATCTTACCTCACTTTCACTGAATCTGCCTGTTCCTCTCTTGTGTTTGTTCCTATCAATATATTTACAGTGTGTTTTGCAAGCTATGGATATGAACACCACATCCTTCTTTGCAGCTCTGTTTTGCCCATTTGAGCTGTGACCTCTGGGGCCAAAAACATGTATTTTGTACTTGTCCAGAACAGGGGAGAGCACGGACCTTCCACTACTTCCACACAAATAAATTGACACATATCTTTTCAATCAGTAATTTACAACATACAATTACTGTGAGGAAGTCAAAGCTATGTTACTCAAACCTTTGTGCCTGAGCAAACCTTCACTTCGCCAGGGCAAAGATCTTCTTTGGAAGTTCTTGATTCTAGGTGCCATTCCTGGGACACCATATCCATATGGGACCAGGTATGGCATCAGAAGTCTGTCTTCCTCCCCAAGAGCAGACAGTTCTGCAGGACAGTGGGAGCACACAAACCCATCTGATCTGTTGTCACATTTTAAGACCTGGTGAACTCCCTCTGAGGACATTGATGTGACTAGCCAAGAGAACATGAGAACATGAAGATATTGTTCTGCATGTCCTCCTCCCAACCCCCCCTGACACCCCCCCAAAAAACCCCAAAAACCACAGACTGATCATCTGACAACTGAAAGAGAAAAGGCACCACGAAAACTGATGGTGCTGTGGTGAGTTGCATAGCCTTGGTCTGGGGTAGGACTAGAAAGGAAGGAAAGAGGACCCTTTGCTGGAACATCACTCGTTAACTCTTCCTCAAAGTCACCTGGTAGTGTGAGCTTGCCTGAAGGCAGACTCTTCGATATATGGAGGGATATAACATTTGAATACCAATTCCAGGAAGAGAGGATAGCTCTGTTTGTGGCTGTGGATTTAGAAACCCCAGTGCAGAAGGACCTTTCCATTCCCTCCTTGCTAGCACCATCTGAAAGTATTTGGCAGACAGATGTCCACTGCCTTGAAACACTCAAAACATATTTCTGTGAAGTGATAGGTCACTAGAGAGCTGCTGTGGCCTACATAACCTGAAGTAAGCTCCAAAAGTAAACTCTACTGTCATCTGAAATTTCTATCATTAAGTTAATCAAAAATGTCCATTCATTTCTCAGGAATACAATATGAGTTAATAAATCCACTGAGACAGGCTAGTCAAGAGACTGTGCATATAGGACATGTCAGAAAAACTGAAGTTAGCAATGATCTAGATTCACAAGGGCTGACAAGAAACCACAAAATGCCAGAGCAGTGTACAGTAATCCTTAAATGAAATTCATCTTTCAGCAGAAAAACACATTAAGGATGGTAATTCAATGATAAAAGAGGCAGGCCAGAACAGGTTCAAATGCTGAATATTTCACAACATAACTTAATTAAAGTGGGACTGTGAGGCTGTTAATCGCTTTATAATAGTTCAGCTTGAAATGAGGTCTGATGTGAGTGCCCTTATAGTTTATTTGTTTATATTATTATAATCATAAAATGTTAGATCAACCTAATGCAAATGTACAGTTTTCACTGGCCTTTATTATATAGGCAGCTTTTTCTCCTTTTGGTCCTCCTATTTTTGTGCAAGCATGAGAAGGGAAGAACTGGGAGGAAGGGTCATGAATCTAGGTCAGATCAGATGATTCAGTAAGTCTCATGTGGGTTTAAGTCTTATTAATAATTTTAATACATTCTTCCTTGACAACAATGATTTCAATCACTGCTCCTTTAACGTGCACCATGACGTAAAAATGCATAAAAAATGCACAGATTTTAAAAGAGTGGAACATGTTCCTCCTACAAAAAAGGTAAATTATGTCAATTCTTTGGAAATTACGGTGCATAACCTAGAAAAAGACAAAAAAAATTGTAAGTAAAAATATGAATCTATTTTGTTCTACAAATGTATTATGCCACACCAAGTGTAGGGAAATATGTTATCAAAGTAAATACATTTTAAACACAAATATATTGATAAATGTATATTTATAAATATATTACACAACTGAGACACAGCCAATTAATATTAACAATATTTCCTAGGTCAGAGTACAGAAAATGCCATGCTAGAGTGTAAAGGTACTACAATGTTTTCTATTGTTTGACAGCTTTTGTGACAGAAGAAAAGAAGGAATATTTCCTCAGATTTTCTGAGCTATATAGTGGGAATGAGAGGAAGACATTTCTAGTAGTCTTTAAAAAAAAGACATCATCATGAAAAAGTTCTTTTTAAAAAGTTGAGAAATGTACATGTGTGTCCAAACACTTGATTATTATTAATACTAATTCTCAACTCTTTGCAGCAGCATTATTATTAGCAATGTCATGTGAATCAATTCCAGGCTCATACATTACAAACTACATTAAAAAACCTGTTTGAAAACAACATGCAAAGAAAATGCATAAAATGAATAAAATGGACCAAACTGACCAGTTGAGTATGGGTGGAACTGAATGCTGGTCATGACAAATAATTAGCAAAAGTTACAAGCTGGTAACTTTAGTTAAAAGGGCAAAAAAGTGTTGAAATGATAGGGGAAAAAAAAGACATCAAAAGTCGAGGATGTTGTATTTACTTCAAGTAACTTTCATAAACATGCTAAGCACATTTTCTGCGGTAAGAGTTGTAAATATGGGAATTACTGTCCTGGAGTCAATCTTTGTTAAAACAGCATAGCTTTACAATTAGAAAACCAGAAGCTGGCTGGTGCTAACCTCTGAGGGAAGCACAGCACCCCTTAAGCTTTACAGACCCTATTTCTGACGAACTGTTGCTAAAAATCTTGCCAGCAACTCTGGTAAAAGAAGAATTTACATGGAAATATCTAAAAACATCATCCTTTTGTGTGCCAAAGGCACCTTTGTGGTGTCCAGGTTCCAGTGAGGTTATCACTGGGCCTCGGCCAGAATTAGATGTGACAGTGCGGAAAGTTTCCAAGCCACTGTCGGAAGGATGGGGCACTTTACAAATTGTGAAAATGAACTTGTTTTGAATAAATCATGAAATTGGAGAAATGGCAAGCAAAGGCACAAACAAGAAAAGCTATTAGGATTGCCAAAAATCATACTGCCACAAGAAAGCCCCACCAACGCTCCTCGTATTTAACCCTTACTCGCACGAAGCCATCACACACATTTATGCAAGGGCAGCGTGCTTTGGTGGGGCAGCAGCATCTGCTCTCACTCCTGGGGCAATAACAAGGCACGTGGATGTCTCAGGTTAGCAAAGGCCTTTGTGGGCTCCTGGTAACTCTGCAGAAAGATAACTCGTTTCTAGATTGTCCTATTTATGAACCTCATGGACTAGTATAAGGAGCCAGTAGTATCCAGGAATTTTTTGTTTCAGTCAAATTATGAATGCCTAAAGCATTGTTGTTGCAGTCTTCCCTGATTTATTTAACAAACAGACATGGACAGACTAAATGGTGAAAAAAGGCATATTCAGAGAATAACCTCTTTGTAAATCAATAAGGAGAAATCCCAGAATAGATTTATGGAAAGCTGCTTAGCATCATAGCACTAGGCAACAGCAGCAGGTCTTTTTGTTTCTGATTTGCAACAATATCTTATTTATGGATATGTCCAGTGAACAGTAACACAGATCTTTTCTAGGGCATGATTTTCATCTCCCACTTTTGGATATTATGGAGTGCAGCCACATATTCTTTAGCTACGCTGCTCACACTGCTTGTGCAGTCTGCTGCTCACCATCCCATTTTTTCAGATCTAAATCTTTTGCGGTTTTAAGTGTCCACGCTTCAGTCACCCATTAAAAAAAATACAAATGTAGAAATACTCTCTTCCAAACAATAATAAATCCAGGGGAAAAAAGTATTCTCGATAATTAAGTCAAGGAAAACTGATATTCAATGCAGCAAAAACCTTAGTGAGTAAAAATTAAGGGCCACAGCTTTCTTGCATTTCCTCATGCATAGCAGTGTCTTTGTCCATTGATTTGCCCTAAGGAAAGGAGATAAAATACACTCCCTTCCTATTCCAGAGAATCCTGCTATATTCCAAGCCCAGAGTGGGTTTGGTTCAGATGGGCAAGAGAGAAATCTCTCTCCATGCCTCATTTCCCAAATTTTATAAGGGATGCTGGAATCAGTTACTTAAGAAAGCGTCTTAAGTGACTTCAGACAGACAGGATTTTATATACAAAAGTGTTTAGGAAAAGTTATTTTCCCTATGGAAGTCAGGATTTTAATGCGTACAAGGGCATATCTGTGTAAATAAGAGTGTCTGCTATTCATTATCTGCTCATCAACATTTGTTATTCATTACTCATGTGTTTACAAATGTAATGCAGTCAGAAAGCAGAAAAAATACTATATGACTTCGGTGACCAAAAATACACCAGAAACAACAAATAGTAGTAAATAGATCATGGAGCAGTTCATCTTATGGGATAAAGTTTGCCCACAGAAGACATCCTGTGAAAAATTTCTAAAAATAACCCTGACCAATCTGTAAGAAACAACGCAGTTCAAAAAAATAATATGTAAACAGAAAACAAAGGAGCTAAGTTTTTCAATTAATTTATTGGCAATGAGCATTTATTTTCACTGTTTGGAACAGATTAAATACAGAGAAAAGACAGTTAAAAGAAACAAGTCCATGTTCACAGATTTCATTCAATTTGTCCAAGACCATGTGCATTCAAGATGTATGTCTGGGAATGAGATAGGCTTTTATTCACCTGTGACCTACATCAGATGGACAGATCTTTTCCTGGCAGCTAAATAATATTTTTAAACCTGTATCATTACATGGACAGTAAATCAGCTGAGAACTTAAAACTATAATACATTGGACTAGCAGCTTCTAGTTGCAACCCCCTCAGCTTCAGAAAATTTCCTCCTGTGCAGGCAATGGCATAGTGTATCCTTGTGCTAGTGGGGTTGAGCATAGTGTGAATGGTGCTCTTGTGGAATTCTAATTTCTATTTTCCTTTTTTTAATTCAAACAATAGCAAAATTGCTGTAAGTTTTTACTAAGCACCAAAAATATTCCTAGTTTGCCTTTTTAGATCCAGCTTTCTTTTGAAGCAGGTGGAAAGGGGCTAGCAAAATGAAAGTGAAACAGAGAAGCAAATTTAAACACTTTTAGTAAAACATATGTGAACATCTGTAAAGGGTGGTTGTCCTCTTTTAGAAATACTGTGATTTTGCTCTGATCTTTCAGTAACACTAATAAGAACACTGACTACTTCAGCACAGATGTTGATTATTAGCAAACATTTGCCACAGAACTATCTAGAATCTCTCACTCACACTGCAGTCCCATTGCTTCAGCACTGTAGAGACAGCTCGAAATGGGCTGCCTGCAGAACAAGGAGTTAACAGCCTGGGTTGAGATCAGAGGACATTTATGTGGCTACTTGCTTTAACTGTCCATAAATTATCTCATCTGATTTTCCAAACAATCGCCAGCAATTGGATGCCTTCTTGCAGACATCACTGCAGAAATGGGCCACAGAGGAGGAACTGAAAGGAAAAGGTTTCACAGTGACCCCCCTGGCAGGGTGGAAGAGTACAGGAAGGGCCTGACATATTTTTGGAAGATACTATGTTAAAGCAAACATTGGTTTTGCTATAGAAAAGAAGGAAAGGAAGAAAATGAAGATAGCAGAGACTTGGGTATTCCTTTGTGATCAAGGCTAACATTCTCCATCCTCATCTCATCCCCTCTGCCTTCTTCACCCCAAGGATGCTTTTTCTGCCTCCACAGGGCCTGCATCCCAACTGCGTGCTCATCAGAAACTAAACCGAAAGCTACTCTAATTGCTAAGGTATTCCCTTGTCTGTTTACTCCTTCTTTTTCCTGTGCCAGGGTTCTATTTTTGGCTCTTGCAAACAGTTTAACCACGCCTGGAATTGATGCTTCTCTAGAAATCTGTGAAAGGAAATCCACCGTAGCAAGTAGAGACAAAGAGTTAAAAGTTCAAGGAAGTTTGCATGAGCCTTCAACAGCGTATGCAAACCAATTGGATCTGCCACACTTGCAAAAGTAGCTTGCAAGATCAGGCTCCCAAAGCTCTCTGAGTGTACCAAGAGCCTCTCAGCAATGCCTTCTTCCCCACTTCAGTTAAGAAACCAGATAGTAAGAATTCTTCTCACAATAATATTTTCCACTTGTAGCACACTATTGCAAAAACAGCCCCTTTGTGGTATTTCAGCAGTTTTGTCTTCAGTTCAAGCAGGAACCATGAAATGTACAAAAAACACAAAAAACAGAAAAACACACACAAAAAAAACCCCAAAAAACGCAAAACAAAACAAAGCAAAAATGACTGCTAGGACCCTAAGGAATGGTTTATGGTACAGCTTAAAGTTTTGTGCAAAGGTGTGGTGTTATTTTATGCATAAAGAAAGATTCTGGTCGCATTTCATTTTACCTTAACTAGTTTACTTTTCCTGAATTAAAAGTTACTGTCTGAGACATCCAGAAACAATTGTATTGTATTACTGAATTTGATGTGCTTGGTTTGTAGAAAAATGGTTTAGTCTACTGTGAGAAATTGTCCATTATAATGAAGCTTATTATTAATGGAGTATACTCTTATATCCTTATTTTTTTTTCCTTCTCAGAAGATAGCAGAGTTCAGCATCCGATAAACATGTAAATTGCATTTTTCTTTTCACACAGGACAGATTTCAACTTCTGAACCAGCAGTCAACAAAGATTCCCCCAGCTGCTAGGGGGGAAAAAAAAAAAAAAAGTAAGTATTTGTGAAGAAAGGCATAATAAGATCAGAGGGAAGCCTGTCATAAAAATGCACATTGCATAATACATGATGGATCAGTTCTATTATTTAACTTTTGCATAGATATAACAATACAGAGATATGCTAACCATCATAGTCAGCATTAATTTACAGTGGGAAAAATAATTAGAATCTCACTTTTTCTGAAGAATGGAGTGAAAATGTAAACAATGCTTCCCTCCAGGCAAGTGCTTTATCAACTTGACAGGTGCATTTGAATTTCCATGGGTGGGGGACATAATAGGTTATTTATGTGTCATTTTAATAGAAAGGCCCAACCATCAAGATGGACAGGAGACTTTATCAGTACTGCTGTTTGCAACTAATCCACCAATTTAATACCCCATGAAAATACCTGCAACAAAACGTGGACATTTTTCTTTTCCACTCCATTATAGGCAAATCAATATGGGTGCTATTCATCTCAAATCTTTGGCTCAGCAGGTGCCCACTACACAGAGCTCCTCACAACACTGGTGCATTGGCACAGCCACATAAACATAGAGACTTTGACTTCTGGTGCCATCAGTGACTCCATGACAGGATCACAACAGTGCACTTGGATCACTAGTATACACCCACATAGAAGCAATAAAAAATTGGGGTTTTTCCTAGGGCTTTTTTTTTTTTTTTTTTTTTTTTTTTCCTTGTTTTGGTATGTTTTTGAGAAGAAAAAATTCAGCACAATTTTTTCAAAGTTTCTGATTACTAAAATTTTATTTTTACTTAGTTGTTGAAGTAGCCACTCCCTAATTTTCAGTATATGTCTGGCTGGAGAATAGCCACAAACCAGAAAAAAACTACACATCTCCTAGATGTAACATGTTTCTTTACACAAATTTGCCAAGAAAAAGAAATATGCCAAAATGTTTACTCCAGTCACACTTTCTCGTGCATCAGCTGTGCTAAAAGCTGCCTTTTTTTGTCCTGTGTAGGGCTGTGACCAAGAGTGACACATAGTCCCAGTGTGACCCAGGGTAAATTTGTAGCCATCCAATCTCTTCTTCCTGCTCCCTCCTTGATGCTGTCATCTGTAGGAGCATGGGTTCTCCCTGTACTTATCTACACAGCTATTGCTGCCACATTTTTAACACACAGCATATGTTGATAATCCCCCAGTCTCCCACTGGTGTGTGTGTGTTGCGGGGGGGAGGTGGGGTGGGGTGGGTGGTGGTGTGCAGTCAAAATCAGCATGATCCACACCAGAAAAAAAAGTATTTTCCATCAAGGAATTGTTTAAAAAAAACCCAACCATTTTTCGAGAGCTGAAGGTTTCTATTATTGCAAGTCCATCCTTATCTGCATGCAAAAGTCCAGTTTCCAGATTCATGACCCACCAGGGTCTACATGCACTGGAAGACAGTTCCCAGTGAGTTTGAAAAGCTTTGGAATAGATCTAAGAAGGATAGAGGTAATGAGATCATCCACCATTCCCATGTCCACCCAGAAGTGTGCTCTAGCTCTGCAGAGATAATTCTTTTCTAAGACAGGTAGGGCTCCAGAGACATTTTGAGTATGTAACTGGAAGTATCTTTACACCCTCTGGGTAATTCCTCAGACTAGCTACTCCTGAAACTTTTTGCAAAAGCAAGCAATTCATAAGGACATAAATCTGATTAAAAACAGACTTGGGACATTTCCTATGCTCAGTCTCTCAGTCTGCAAAGCTCATGAATCCCTGTGGTTAATTAGGAAATATTACTCATAGTAAGATCCAGTTAAAATAAAATGCATGTTGCCCGAACATAGCATCTTAATAGGTTTCAGAACCAGTCATTCCCCCATTTTCCTCCCACAGCTTCTAGCTTAGTGACCATGATTTCTGGTGGGAGGAAAATGCCACTTCTCCCACTTGCAGAGAAGGACTGCCTACTCTCCTCTCTCCTGGGGGTCACTGAGGCACTTACAGCAGTGGGGCTGTGGGCCAGATTAAATCCCCTGGGAGCACTGTCAAGCAATGTTTACAATGGGACATGAGAAGGGAGGGCATAACTTGAGCCCTCAGTCCACCACAGGGGGAGGTAATATCTCTTTCCTTTGTGAAAGCACCTTACATTTCACTCGTATATTGCCAAAGAGGTTTATCACAAGCTATAAAGGGTAAAGTATAGAAAACAAACCCAAATAAATTAAGTTAGTCTCAAATGATGTATTAAAAGGCAGCTAAGTCTGGGTAGAAGACCATAGTAGCAAAGAGATGAAACTGCAGGATGCTGGGTTGGCAAAACCAACAGACCCGGAAGTCTAAATTTTACCAAAGTTTTATACAAGTATCTATTCCTTGTTCTGCTTGGATAACAACTCCTTCCACAAATCATGTAAGGAATGTAAGCGGAATGTCAGTTCACTATCTTCATTACATCAGACAGTGGATACGGAGCAGGAAGATGACAATTTACTCCCTTTACTTCCTCATTTGGCTTCAATTCTGATAGCTTAATATAGGACAGGTTTCTTATCTGCTCACAGAACTAATGAGAGATGTTCCTACTTAATGCTAGAATTTTACTACATAGTGAAGATATAAAAAAAGGTGAACATTGAAAATTACTTTGGTCTAAGTAAAGCTGACTGAGCCGATGTTACATGGCATACAAAAAATAGTGTCCATAACTGACACATTTACTTTCAAAAGGGCAATTTTTGAGAAAATTATTAACAAAATTAATGACAGATCTTTAAAAATATGGATCTAATGTCTTTTCACCGTTTGATCTAAGTAAATTATATGGCTCTTACAGTGAGATTTGTATCACATTGTATAAATCTTTCATTTCAGTGGAAAACACATACTGTATCACAGTTTAGATAATACATTGAAGTAATTTCATATTTCATTAAAAAATATGTTTTCTGTTTTTCATATGTGCTTGATTCATTGCAACTCTGGTGCTTATATGCTGTGTAGCTACTTTGATCAAGTAAAATTAGAGTAAGGGACTGCAGCACATGAATGTATCACACCCATACATTTTATGTTATTTAACTGTAACTCTAATTTCCCCATTGTCATAGAAAATCATATCAATCTACAAAATGCTAAGCATAGAACAAATCAATCAAATTAATGTATTATTCAAGAAAAAAAGGGGCAAGGGTACCCAAGAGTAGTGTAATGCCTTCCAAAGTTGGCTGAGTTAACAAAAACCTGGCTGACATCCTTCAAGGATCGAAAACACCAAGAGCTGATTTCTGGGTACTGAAATTACTTTAGATTGATTTAACTGTCCACTCCAGTTTTTTGGTACATGTAGAAGTGTGAGCTTCCAATCAGAACACCATTAGAAAACACTCAGCATATCTCTTACTTCAAGCACATTTTGATGGTTTGGTTTTCGGGAAATTCTTCCAAAAGGCTGTTGACTTCCAAAGTCTTAGCACATAGAAAATGGGGTGCTCTGTCTTTTTCTCAAGTAAAATGTATTTTGAGAAAAAAATAAAAAGAAAAATATTTTAAGATCTTTTCTGGGAGTTAATCTGGGAAAAGGTATATATGAATTATTTTCTTTCATATTAAGGATAAATTTCCCATCATTGCAAGACGATCGCCAGTCTTGCTTGACTCTTCTCTTATTTAAGCAGTTTCCAGCCAACTGTAACTTGCATTTCTAGTTAGGATTACAAATTAAAGATCAGGCTATCACCCATCAAAAGCACTCTTCTGCTTGCCCAGACTATCTACTTTCTGGAAGCAGGACCAGCTCCAGGCATAGCTTAAGCAGGCAGAAGCCTGGGACATAAGTTTTCCTTCTCCATCTCCTTTGCCTGCAGCAGTGCCCCAGCAGCCAGACTGATGCCTGCTACTGCAGCCAGGCAGCATCCCCACACTGGGCTGCTCCTCTAGAGACAACAAGACCAAAGGTAGCTTGGGAGTCTCCATCATAACTGCAATGCAGAAGCCAAAGCCACCCTGTCCCTCTGGTAACAGCATCCCATTTTACCTGTGCTGCAAAGAAATCCTGAATTTGAGATGCAAGGACTGCTGACAATAGGGTTTGTTCTTCTGGATTTAGCTGAACACAGCCAAGTGTTATAGTGTCCTGTCTGGTAAAAGCCATTTCAGCAGAATGCTAATTTGACTCCCAGATATAGATTGTGTGTGGCCCCTTCAAACTTGAGCTGTCTTAAACCCTGAAGCATGATCTTTAATAACTAGTTTCAAATCCCGTTTCTATTTCCTGGGATAACACTAGTATTTGTGAAACAAATGGCCTCTCCAACTTTCAGCATAAATGGATTTATATGTACAATAATTCATTGGAATAGAATGGCTGGAAGAACTACTTAAATCTTCTCTGCCTTGAGATGTTGCAGTTCTGTTTTCTAGACTTGTGTTTTCCTCACAGTTTGTTCATACTTCACAGATATATTAGCACCTAACATATAACTCTTTATTGATCCATTTATCCACCAGTAACTCTCTGAGATAATTTTATCTGTTTCCCTTCAAAGTTTGCATCTGCACATCAGTATCTTCTATTTTTTGTGCTCAGAAAGATGACAGAAGAAAAACCATAGAATTAAAGAATCACAGAATTGTTTGGGTTGGAAGGGACCTTAAAGATTATCTAGTTCCAACGCCCCTGCCATGGGCAGGGACGCTTTCTACTAAACCAGATTTCTTAAAGCCCCATCCAACCTAGCCCTGACCAGTTCCAGGGACGGAACATCCACAACTTCTCTGGGCAACCTGTGCCAGTGCCTCACCACCCTCATAGTAAGGAATTTCTTCCTAAAATGCTGGCAAAAGTTCCTGAACAGATAGCATCCAAGGTAGAAGCAACCCAAGCAGGTTCTGGTGCACCATGCAACCTCGTGTCTTCACATTCTTGGTGGTTTGGGAATTTCAAGAGCAACTGCTTATAGGGTCAGCCACTATGTGGGAAGAAAAAAGAAATCAAAATAGGCATTGAGCATTCTTACAGTCCAGCTGTAAGTCCAGCTTACAGTCCTCAGGCAGAAGGAAAGATTTCCAATGGTTTGAAACCTCAAAAATGTTGTACAAGAGACTACATCCAAACTAAGAGCTGTGTTATAGAGCACAAGGGTATGAGGTGAACTGTAAAACTACAACTGTACAGCACAGGAAAGATGCCTAAACTCAAATGTTTTGAGGACATTATTATCTTTAATGGTTTATTATTGCTAATACCTGATACTTCTTTCATTACTAACTTCTATGTTGTTTCAAGTTCCACTTCTATATTGGTTACATACAAAAAAAAAAAAAAAAAAAAAAAGAAAGGAGAAGGTACATGCCATAAATTTACTATGGATTTTATAGAGAGTTTAGACAGCATTAGATGCTCAGGTACCTAACAAATTACTTGATCTTTGTATCTTGTTCAGATAAAGGATTTAGAAGTGGCAAAGAATAAGGAAAAAGCAATTGAAGTGGTATGAACAAACTATGTTGATTTAGAAACCAAACCAAATAAAAACCATTACAATAGAGTTTCAAAAAGTTATGTTTGCAATTTAAAATACCCATAGGGCAGATCTGACTTACATGACCAACACTTAATGTATAGTACATGATAAGATGACACATGCAGTTTTGCAACTTGGCAGTAATTCAGAAAAAGAATACTTTGCTGGCCATTAACAATTTCTGAGCAAAGTATTCATTTATTATATACATCTGTAGTTGAGTTCCTGAGTGATTATAGTTATAACAGTGTCTTCTCAAGTAATCTTAGGACACCAAAAGCTGCATGGCAAAATGAAAGTAAGGATAAATAAAGACCTCTCTCTTTGCTCATGCTAACAGTTCACTAAATTCACATCCAGAGTTTGCTTTCTGCTAGTAAATGCAAATGAAGAGAGGCTGCCACAGATCTACAGGGGTACAAATGATACATGTATCAGGCTTGCACTTTAGTAAAGTGCCTTGAGAGGTGTTTGTGTGTGAGAGAGAGAGAGAAGCAGTATGAGCATTATGCTGAAATATTTTAACATGCTTTAATACACCTTAATAGTCTCATACAGAGAACTCAAACTAAAATAGTAGGCAACATAAGCAATCATAGTTTAACGCTGGCGAAGTTTAAATTATATATCAAGATTCAGGGTTGTTGAGTTTTATGTTTTTATTTGGGGAGGGTTTTTTTGAAATGCGTGATTATTTTTCAATGGAGCTGGTACTGAATTGCAGCTGTTTGATATTAGAGACAAGACCTACCAGCCTTCAAACCTCACATTAGAAACAGACCTTTGGCCAAGTTGTGTCTTCGTTTAGACCTTGGCAATCCTGCTTACATCAGGGGGTAATTTGACCTCTCATTTGAATAATGCAGTGCGATGATACGGTTCTGGTTTGTGTTTTCTGTGATTGTTTCAGTCTAAATGCAACAACTCCCTGGGTTGTGTGTGAGATGAAAATGCCTTCCAGAGGTAACAGAGGCACAGATACAGGAATCATTTGTCTGATCTGACATATCATGTGGCAGGCACAGGTCACAGCACCTTGCCAGTCTGGTAACAAAGAGCTTCCTGGCACAAGTGAATTATGTGCATGTACATGATCTTTTGAATGACAAAATGTCCCTTCTCTTTCTTCCCCAGACACAATCAAGTTCTAAAGAGGGCAAAATTCAACCCAGATTAGAGAAAAAACTTTCATTTGAAAGAGCTGTGTTAGAAGAGGATTAAAGTCATAGTAAATATGCTTCAGTAACCCACTGACTGTATCATCATTTCTCTGAATTTAAGGAAGTTATGAAAATTGTTGTTCGTGTTCTGTCTGAAACAGCTTTTACTCCTTTATGAAAAGAAAAAAAAAAAAAAAAAAAGGGAAATGGAGTATTAGAATCCTTCAGGAAATAAGAAAAAGACTTTGACCTATGGTAACTTTCAACACCACATGCTTAATATAGATATGAATAACAAAATGTCACGAGGTTGCAAACATGAAAAAAATACTGTAAGCTCTCTGTTTATTTTTGTTGGTTTGTTTATTCCATAAAACATCTCCTTGCTCAATTGCAGTGATAATGATTCTCCAAAAAAGCTTGGGCTGAGAGTCTGAATCCTAAGCTTTTAAGTTAGAATCTCTGCCTGGCTACACATCAGTCAGAAAAGAAACAACAAACTCTAGTCATGATGATGCTCCATCACCACAAAAACAGAATGAACATATTTGAACTGTGCCTTATTCAAGAATTTTCATTAGGTTTTGTTTAAACTGTTCAACCTTGTGCAGGCAAAAAAGAGTTCTGTTCCATGAAACTACAGAAAAACAAAACCTAACAATCTTTTAAAGCCAAAACATTTCGCTTAATCCATCTCTAAATCCTATTATACATTCAACAAATGACAATAGTAACCCTTACTGACCAGAGATAAGGCAGAGGAAGCAGAGTTCCTCCATGGTTAGCCTAAAGGGCCTTGTCAGGTTCAAAAATCATAAATCCCTGTCTCTTTGTCCACTACTCAGGCCTTTTCACACAGCTCTGGCACACATTTATGCCCAAGCTAGAGCATGTATGCTGTCAGAACAGCATAAATGAGAGTCAGACACCAGACACAACGGACAACACCCGCACCATCACCAGTGCAAAACAAAGGTGTTTTTATTTTCTGGCAAATTTGACTCACTTATTTTCATGGTGTTTTGCATCCAGCTTGGCAACAAATAAAAATTCAACAGGCATTTATAGTAAATAATAATGATGGAAGTATTGTCTCACTCATGATTGCTTACTCTCTCCAGTACCCCAGCATTTGGAGTGTAAATAGTCCAGGAGAACCTTGCATTTACTAAAAGATTCCAATATTTTGTTTTGGTTTTGAGGCTTTTTGTTTGTTATTTGCCATTTTTGGTGGTTTTCTCCCTCCCTGTTCCCCCAAAAGCCCATTCTGTTTTCGTTTCATTTTCATCAAAGCATAGTCATTTGGACGCTACCCAAAGGCTTGATTTTAAGTATTTAGTATCACATACAAATAAATTAACACCAATGAGACATTGAAATCAATGTAAAAACTGCTTTTATAATGTCCAAAAGCTGTTTATAGCTTCTCAATCGGGATGTATATGAGTGACATCAGTCCTGGTGCATGTGCATGCTTTTCAGAGTGTAAGCAAGAGGAAATTGAGGGTAAAGACTGAAAAACAGTCATAATCCGTTGTCATATCATTCTCACTCATGCACTTATGTTTATACTTCTACTTGCAAAAGCTGATCAAGAAAATATTTTGGATACTTTGCTATTGCTGGGCCTCCTTTTCTTTTAGTCACTCTGTACAACATCTAACCGTGTGCCTTGAGTTTGTCTGCAAGCGCCTCCATGGTCCAGGGTTCTCCAGCCATGAAGCATTCCGTACAGGCAGCCATGGCACTTCGGTCCCTGACCCAGCACAGCTAAGGATCACTGTCCTTAGATGAAGAGTGATGAAGGGTAATGAAAAGGGGCCATTTCAACCCAGGAAGCTCTGAAATAGCTTTCTGCTCTCCCCATGCAGGCTAAGGCACCTTTTTAGTCACTGGCAGGACATCTGCTCAGTTTAAAGACATCACGAAAACTTGCAGTGGTTTTCTGATGAGCAGTATGCCTGTGTCACAGTGGGCGCTCAACATCTGTCAGATATTTGATTGCACATCTATTTTCTTTGAAGAATGCTTCTCAAATCCTAAAATTGCTCTCCTCTGCACACCCATGCTGAGCTAGCACCTCCACTGTGGGCAGGACTTTCTTGTTCAGGTACAGAACAAAAATGTTATCCTAGCCCCTACTTGTCACAGAGGCGCAGGACCAGGGGATGGCAGAAATAGTCGGGCAAGCACACGGAAGCCATGGTGCCAAGAAAGAGGACCCTGGGTTGGTCAGCCATGTCCTGGGGATCATTGGGCACAGCATGGCGAGCCAGTCAAGGGAGAGGATTGTCCTGCTCTGCTCTGCACTGAGGTGGCCACACTTCCAGTGCTGTATGCACTTTCGGGCACTGCAATATGAGAAAGATACTAAGCTCTTAAAGAGATCCAAAAGAGAGTGAGAAAGATGATGAAGATCCTTGAGGGGAACCCATATGAGGAGTGGCTGAGGTCACTTGGTCTGTTCAGCCTAGAGAGGACTGAGGGAAGACCTCACTGTGGTCTAAAATTTCCTTATGAGGGGAAGAACAGGGGTAGACACTGATGTCTTCTCTCTGGTGAACAGTTACAGGACCTGAAGTTGTGTCAGAAGAGATTTAGGTTGGATATTAGAAAAAGGTTTTTCACCCAAAGGGTGGTTAGGCACTGGAACAGGCTCCCCGGGGAAATGGTCACAGCACCAGCCTGACAGATTTCAAGAAGATTTTGGACAATGGTCTTGTGCACGTGGTGTGATTCTTAGGGCTGTTCTGTGCAGAGTCAAGAGCTGGACTCAATGATCCTTCTGGGTCAGTTCCAAATCAGCACATTCTTTAATTCTATGATTCTGTGAATTTTGGAGAGGGGGAAAACAAGAATGGATGGAGCTATGACAGAAAGAGCAGAGCTTTCAAGAAGGCATTTTTAAAGTCAGACATCCCAGATCTTTTCCCATTCCAAAGATCTTTTTCTCTGTCACTGGAGCAAGCAATTTGGTGTTGTGGATACCACCAACTCAGATATTCTGACTCAGGGGATGCCAACAATACCAAAGAATAGAAAATCACCCCATCGAGGAAGGCGTTGAGCCTGAACCAGGCTGCATGCAAATACATTGCTTCAATCCTGGCACTGCTGTTTGAAGGAGGAGTGAGTGATTCACAGAGGTCTGCTGCATGCCAGTGGAGGTTCTGAATCCCTGATCCTGTGCAAGGGCCTGATGAAATATGGGGGGCTTATGTCAGTCTCACACCTACCTACGAGCCAAAAGCACCCACTGTTATCTGTAGCCCTGAAGGCGTGAATACATCCAACGGGGGCTGCCCAAACTTAAGCATGAGGTGGGATAACTTTTGCTGATAAAATATTTCCCATCTGTCCCAAACACTAAGAATTACCCGAACCCCACAAAAGCCACTTGAAAAGACACTAGTTGGCAAACGGCAAAATTAACTAACATCCTCCAAGTTTTTATTCAAGCTGCAGTACACACTGCTTCAAACAATGCCATTTATAAAGCAATAATGGAAGGAACTAGTCTATAAACCTTTTCCCTAGCAGCAGAAGGGCTTAGGCTTCCACATTCACAAGCCTTCAGTTTATTTGAATCTCATCAGACTTCAGCAAAGAGGAAACAATCAAGGTAAAGAGAAGAGTAATCCTAAAAAGCTTAACAAGGCACTATCGTGTATGTTTTTTTCTCTGCCTATATTGACTTTGAAAGAGACAGAAACAAGCTTTCTACCTTTACTACATTATTTTCCACTTGTTAAATGGCAATGCATGGCCCAAGTGTGTTCCATAAGGCTAAAATAAGCATCCTTCTTTGTGAACGAGTGAAGTAAGGATCCAGTTGGCAGGCTTGCTCTCTCAGGCAAGACTCATTAATACAAAAGGGGGTTTATCTGAGAAAAGTCTGAATTACAAGTTCTAAATGGGTAATCTCAGCTGCAAAAGAAAACAAGGCTGGGGAGGTTTTTATGCCGTGACTGAGCTTAAGCTTCAAGCCTGCAGGCTAGTGCTACTCAGAGTGTTTCTGATGGGATAATTTTCTATGCAAAAAGACTGATTCATTGAAGAATTATTCATGTCATGGCCAACGTGCCAATTTCAATGGCCGTTCATCTGACAGGCGCAACAACCCCTTCTGAAATGTTTTAAATGACCAGGTGCAATTTTCCTATTTTAAAATAACCTTTCATGGTTACTCTAGCCAGAAAAATGCCCTGAAAAACCAGATGAGCTGCTCCCACTGCTGTAGCCTAGGCAAGGTTCAGGAGGAGCACAGTTCCTTAAGGCACTTTGCCCTTTCCTTTTTGCTCTCTAATTTTGAGGAAACAGGAATTCCGTCCTAGTGTCTGATGGTATCACTAATAATGTTATATCAACATGCTGATCCTAGCATCACTGGGTAAATTATGCACTTTAGGTCTATAATCCAGGAGCCTGATGTGCAAATAAGTCCCTGCGCCCAGTCAGTGGAGGAGATAAACACCTCAGAAGAGCTGTTGAGGCGATCCCAAAGCCTTCTGCTAGGAACAGTGAGAGGCATTCAAAGCCAACAGGAGACAAGGACCTAGGACTCATGTGAATGTAGATTGTCTGAACAGTGCCCATTTCCAATCAAGGTGTTCTGAAGCTCAAAGTGTGGCTCCATCTTTATCAGAGCATGTCACAATTAGAAGCTGCCAACCTTTTCCCTGGAACGTTCCTCAAGATTCCTCTCTAGAACTGTACAATTTTATTCTAAAAATGTGGATTTTTAAAAGCCCATTCTGGTTTTGACAAAACTAAGTTTCAAAACAATAAATCCATATAACCTGTTGTACTTACATATCACCTGAATGGTAGGATTATTCCTCTCTGGCCACCCAACCTGTCAGATTTTCCATCAATATTAATATACAAACCCTTACCCAAATGCAACTCCCATTTAACTGTTTAGGCTAATATTTTGCAAGATGAAAAGAGCAGCTTTCAAAATACCAGAAAAATCCAGAGCACGCGACCACATTTCACAGGTCAGCGGCTGGGATAGCAGGAGCTGCTGAAGGAGAGCTGAAGGAACAAACTTGCTCAGGGGCATTTTAGCACTCTTGTGATACGATACCCGTTATTCATCAGCATCCAACAAACCCCTCTCCAGATGAAAAACACTACAGATCATGTTCCTAATAAAACAGTCAGTTTGCCTCCTTCTCTTTTTTGTTGTTGGAAGGAATTCCTTACAACCTCACCTCCCTGGGGCATGTCTTCCTCTCCCCCTTTGTTGATCAGGAGAAAACAAGGCTCTGCTCAACAACAAAGTCTTGCTGGCTGGCCTCAGAGATGCTCACATCAGGATTCAGACAGACCCAGGAAATTACTGTTGGTTTAGATGCCCTGATTATTGCTAAGATAGGAAAAAATTATGTAGATGGTGAGAGCACATTTCTGCCCTGACAAACACATTAGGGCGAAAATCGTGACCCTTTCAGGAAACTTCGGCATATAAGCTCTGGACAGTGCTCTCAGGCTTCAGCAGAGGAAGTCAAATCTCTCCCCTATTTCTTAAGCTTTCGAGGGTAGCTACTTCAAATCCACAGCTGGGGTTTGTAACCCACTGAGACCACAGATTTTAGCGTATCTATAGCAGGAAGGAGAAGTATCCTCACTGAGTCCTATGAACTTCATTCATTCTGTCTGCATTTGGTTTTAGCTATGACAAAGCTCACCTCTAGGCTCAGGTGCAGTTTAGTTTGCCTTACGAGCTCAGGTTAAGACAGAAAATAGAATGGACCTGATTGGGCTTGAGATCAAGCGTGTATCTTTGCAAAACTCACTGCATAGGCAAAACCTCAGCCATCCCATTAAGTCTCCTGGAACTGTTATATGCAGCCAGACCAGGGCTTTCTGCATGCCACCAGCCCCATTCAGTGGGCAAAGAGACTTCGCTCTGCCCAGTGCAAGTGTCTTCAGTAGTCTCTGTTGTCACTGTGTGGAATTTTACGTTTAATTATTGTTAGTTCCCAGAATATTTAAAGGTCATTACTAGAAAGCAAGCTACTGAGGCTTCAGTTTTGTAACATTAAGTGTTCTCTAATGCATCTAAAGTAATTCAGTCTTTGTTAGCAGCCTTACGTGTGACAATTACAAAATGGTAGTAAATTTAATTTCCTTTAAAAGAAGGAAAAAAGAGCCTGATCTGCAAAACCATTGCTTTTGCATATGCAAGCTCACAACCACATGGTGATTTAGTTTCTACCTTGGTTAAGAATTTCACTTACCCCTAACCTGACTAAATAAATGGGCATCAACAATATTGATATCCCCTGCCCAAGCTCAGAGGATATCTGATGCCAGAGTTGTAATAAGATGAATTACATCTTAAATAGAGAATTTAGTAATAAGAGAAGACTGTGATCTTTTAAAACCGTTTCCTTGGAAAAAATAAAATTTGTTTAACACCCAGGAGTATAAATCAGAAATTTTTAAACAAATACTACACACACCCATAATGAACAACAACACAATAACTTTTCCATCATGTGAATTTTTTCTTAAGCCCCATATGTTAGCCATTACGTCTTTAAATCATCAGGGTTGATATTTCATATAACATTTTTACTCACTATTGTAACATTGAATGTTCTCATTATTCAGATATATTGCTAATTTTTTTCAGAATCCTGATAAGTCACTATTCTTGAGATGTTGTATATGCCAAATGATTTACCTGTATTAAATATGCCAAGAGACCAAAAAAGCGCAGGGAGCAACCTTGTTTACAGTACTAATGTAACCTTTTTTACGGCTCTACTCGACAACTATATGAGAGACCTACTGGCTAATTCCGTTTTGTGCAAAAAATGAAGAGTCAGCTGATTTTTGTTACAAAGAGTAGGAATCACCGTTGTTAAATAAGTGACTGTCCTGGGGGTTTTCAGAACTGCTTACATCATACTTCAACCTACCAAGGGGAGGAGGGAGTTGTTGTATGAATTACTCCTGCAATATTTCATGAGCTAGTAAATTTTCTATGGAAATTATCCAGCTTGATGAAAATGTCTGTATTTCAAACCTCACAAGAGTCTGATTTAGAAGAGAAATAGTGCTCGTTTACTGCAGCTTCATTGAAGACAAAGATGGAGCGAACCTGAAGTGTTGAAATGTTAACGTTCCAAGAAAACTAATTATCATATTTTCACTTGCAAACTTCAAGCCTGATGCTAATTAATCTCTGTGGAAAGGCTGTGTATGAATCAAATTATAATGTAAGTCAGATTATACAGGATGAGATGTATAACATACCCTGCCACTGAGGAGAAACAAAATGGATTGCTTGCACAGAAATGACAAAAAACCCAAAGAGCTTGCTCTTCATTAGTGCACCGATCTGTACCAGCCGGCTGATGACAGATTTACCCCAACGGAGCGTTGCAAACCACCTTGGATTTTCAAAAGTTTGCCTGTGGTCACAAATTATCTAGATGCAAGGAGAAAAAAACTATTTGACTGAGCAAACCTTGATGTGGCACTTGCAGAGTTCTGTTGTGAAAACATCTTGAGGGCAATCAAGTGCCATTAGCACCTGTCAATGAGGCTTCCCATGAATTACTACAAAAATTACAGTTAAGTGTACTCCTCCTCCATCACTGTCCAACATCTCTGACAAAATAGTTTGGATGTATGTCGGAGCACTAGAGAAATTAACACCTGTCTGCCAGTGCATAATCAGGAGGATGTCAGCAGACTATTAGTTTGGTTCATCTTTACTAATGCCCTTATAGAATTAATTTTTTGATTATAGGATTAAAATTATTTGTTACCTTTTACTCTGGAAATACTATATTGTGAAAATAATGGGGATAGTAAAGGTGACTTGAATAAATCAGTTCTCATTTAAAAGGGAAACAAAATACATATTGAAAGGGGAAATGAAATACATGTTTTCTAAATACAAGATAATGTTTAATACCTCCCTAAGTAAATTCCATGGAGTCTGACTAACTAATTTTGTTTTCAATTTATAGATTACCATGAACATGCCAACCCAAAAAAGAAATGCTGTAAGTAGATCACAGTACTTGCAGCCACATGGTTTGCATAGTTTGCTTTCCTTTTTATCTGTTTTTATTCTATTAACTTATTGTCATGCAACTTTCAGATTCTTTCAGATTCAGAGAAGCTTGCATAGATGGGGGGGGGGGGGGGGGGGGGTGTGTGTGTTAATCCTTGTTTTCTCATTTTTTTAGTTATTTTTTTTCTCTTTAAGATGGGATACAACATGGAATCAAGCCATTCCTGTGCAGTGTTACTCTACCAGCTCAATTTCTAATGCTGTTTCCATTAGTGTACTTGATTATATCCGTTCTACCATTCTTATAATTTATCACAAGGCCTCTTTTTGTGTGCACATCTGTTTAAGCAGTTCCACTCATTAGACCTATCCACACAGGCAAAAGAAGGTTTTCCCTTACCTAGACTGCATTGCCTTGTTTTCCACAGCTTGAACTTGCATACTTTCTGATGAATTACTAATCAACAGTTGTGAGGTTTAATGGCATGCCTGGGTATGGTCAGCATATTTGGCTATTCCAGATGCTTCCGAACATCCACATTTCCCCCCTTTCTTCTTTTCACCCACCACTCCCTGTGGACTAAATACTCTAAAGGAACAGAAAGCAGAGTGTCTCAGAACCATATGGTCAATTCAATCCTACACTGTTCAAGGCCTTGTCTTTTCATACAGAAATTATTTTGGTTTAAATCTAAGAGGCAACAGAGTGCTACCCTCTTTTCTGACCTTACATTTTGCTCTGTTTTCTGTAGCATCCATTTCTGGGCTGGGCCTTCCCTCTGTTCATCTCTGACTTTCAATCTCCATTTAATCTTAAAAAAAAAATACAGACTCTGCCTTCAATAATTTATCCCAGATGAGAATCTGACCCTATACACACCGACCACTGAAGAAGTTCAGTGAAACAGGAGCCTGTTTCCTCCCCTCCCCTTCGCTTACACAGATAGATGGAAATTCTGGCCCTAATAAAGTCAGCGCAAGTTTTACTCTTGACTGCAAGGGGTCGAGGTTTCCCTCCTACAATTTCTGTAGCAGATAGGTGATTACATGTCACCTTAACACGCTGAGCTAAATTGTTCTGGACTAGCAGCGTAGTTTGCTGGTACTGGCTGAAGCAATTGTGCAACACCCCAGATCAACACAGTGATTTGTCCACATTGGCATGTAAGGAATTAAATTCTATATCCCTGTTAATTTTTCTAGAAAGGCTCACAGTCACCTTTTGTACTGCTTTCTACTCTCCTGTGCTACTGTTACAGCAGACTTTGTTTTGATTCTTCATACAATCTAAGTTGTTGGAGATGCTGTGCTGAGAGTTCCAGTGAGCGACTTCAAAAATTTTTTGCAATATGGGTTAAGTTTAGGAAAAAGAAATCTAATTGTGAACTTGCAAAATGCTGGGTCTCTAAAATATTACTGAAACTAGCTTTACAGAGAGAAAACTGCAGAACAAAAATATAAGACCTTATGAACAGCAGCTTTGAGTGATGTCAGCCATTTGATATTTCTTAAAGATACAGTACATGAGGTAGCTCTTATTACTCATAGCCAGAAAAAAGTTTGCAAACAGAAGAGTGAATGAGTAAAAAAGAAATTTACATTTCATATACTTTTGCTTTCTCAACATGTTTTCCTGTCTCCATTTGCAGATGAGTGGTAGCTAAATCAGCAGCTTGCGAGGAGCTCTTCCAGGGAACCATGATTGTAAAGTTATCTTGTATAGTTGTCCTTTTCCCATCAGCTTCCCCTACCTTGCATTTCTCTCACTTTCTATTTTCTTTGGCGTGGTTGTGTCCTCTGCACAAATTCCTGAACCACTCTTTCTTTTATTTCTCCTGTGTTTTCTTGTGTTTTTCTTCAGACCCCCACAATCTGTACCATGGTATTATCCCTTCCAGCTAATTTCCTCAATTTTTTTTTTTTTTTTTTTTTTTTTAATGTCAAAATAACACTACCACTTTTCACCTGTCTTTTGGAAATTGGTCTTCCTGAATGACAAGAGCAAAATTTCTGTTCTTGTTCATGGGAAAAATTCACCCTACTACTTCAGAAAGATCAAATTTAAGATGATCAGATCTTTTAGATTCATAGAAACAGACTGGCGTTCCTGTTCAAAATTTGGCATGGTCTCACCATTCATTTTTTTTTCACCAAAAAAAGGCAAGAAATGACACACAGAGTAGTGCTAAACCTTCAAACAGGAAATATAGTAATTATGATGTCAGCATATTTTTCAGTCTACAATCTACTGCAGTCAACTTACACAAGGGGATCTGGAGAGCATGGATGTGGGATTTTGAACTAGAACATGACAGTGGGCTCTACTTTTTCTCTTTCCAACATCAACAGCAAGAAAGCAATGTACTTTATTCCATTCCTCACAACGCACTTTATGCCACGCTTTCCTCAGTCTAGAGCTGGCTTTCAGCTGACTTCAGTTTTACCCCTTCACTTGTCTCTATCCATCCTTCTTTATGTGCAAGCAAGCTCCAAACTCCAGAAGACCATGAGACAAATTGCAGCAATTTCAGGTGTGGTACCACCTGCCTTCATCAGCCTCCACCTGTGCTGCAGCACAAACTGGAGGCTCAGGAAGTCTCCTCTCAGACAAAATCTCAAGTTAACCCTCTTGTGCTAAATTAGTCAAAAGACTTGCTCTCCAGCAGCCCTTACAACACTGCCACATCCAACATCAGTTACCTCTCCTGTCAGTGCTGATTTCACAAGCAAGGGCAGGATTTTGCCCTCAACTATTCACAAGTAATTAATGCATTATTGAACAGGAATAAATAGATAGCAATTAAATAACAAGTATTAATGACTTATTTATTAACATATTAATAGTTGGCCTGAGAGTAATAAATGCAAATTAGTGTAAAGTGGTACCAAAAATTGTGTCGATAATAGGCCCTGAAGTAATCTTGTGTGTTCAAGATAATTACAAATATATTTTCCTTTCAAAAATCTACTGCTGGGTAATTTTTTATGGTTTGCTATAATATCATTTTAAAATTAGAAAATTAGCCCTAGTCTCATTAAAATAATTTTGAAGTGCGTCAGGCTTTATTTCAAGTATAAGTTTCAGACTTTATTTCAAGTATAAGTTTCACATTATCTTCTTGCCAACAGACCTGGCACTTTTTTTCCAGAAAACCTCCTTATGTGCCAATATTTTGGGCCTATGCTTGGTATACAAACAGTTTTGTTTCAGCTAAGTAAGCTTGCACACCTTGCACAACTTTTGTCATCATTGTTATTATTACATAACAACTGCCACTGCAAGCAGGAATGGTACTTGGAGGGCTAAGTCAAATAAAAATCTCTAAGGGCCATATTTATTCCTGCTAATAGCAACTGAATTATCCTGATAAATAGTTCAGAAGCTTTAGACATGAATAACTTCCCCCTCTCCTTTTTTCTCTCTCTCTCTCTCTTTTTTTTTTTTTTTTTTTTTTTTTTTTTTAATTCTTATTTGTTTAGACAAAAGAAAACCCCACCTCATACCTTGGCTCTAAACTATGACTTAACATTGGAAAAGCAATTATTCAGTGAGGACAGAAAGACCTTGGCACTTTTATCCATTCCAGAAAAAAAAAAAAGAAAATTTTTAGCTAAAATCCAGGGTCTTGACCTCATCACTGATCTGCTAACAGTAGCAGATTAAAATATTCCCGTCTGCCACCGGTCCTGATTTTACCAATTCTAGAATCTGAAACACATTTAACATGTGACTGTCTCCAATAAAAGATCAGCAAATATTCAGCTCTGCCTCCATGTTTGTAACAGGAATGGAGGAATGGGGGCCCAGGCTTCCTCCTAGCACTGAACACTGCTTCAGCCCATGATTGTTTCTGGATATGCTTCTGCCTCTGTAGGTGTCATTTTTAGTTATTTGCAGCTTTCCTCATTAAAGACATTGCAAATGGCTTTTTCCAGAATAATCAAGGGCCTTTCTGTGAGGTACAGGGCTACGGTGGCTCTCTCGACACAGTGCCTTCCAAACCACTACATAAATGTGATTGTAGCCATGTAATCTGTGTACCTGGAAATATAATTCGTTTTGTTGCTAATGAAGGTCCTACGGCACAAATTTATTAAAGGTATACTTTTCCGTGGGATAATAATTGGGTCGATAATATTAAACTCATAGGCTCATTATTTAATTGCAAGGGCAGATTATGAATACAGCTTCTAAAATGTATTTTAATGAAAAACACTACATCCTGACCTAATCATATCAACCTTATGCTATCTAATTAAGGATGCAAAAAATCATTAGAGTTGCAAAATATTAGTTCCAGCTCCATCAGGCTGTTAGCTGCCCCTTCATGAATATATATATTTTTTTACTCTATGATAAATAGTTAATGAGGTAAAAATGACAAAATTTGCATGTAGGCAAATTAGTTTAATAGACTGATGTCTTCCTGGTCTACAGAAAGTCACCTTTTTCCTATCAAAAGAAAGACTGAAAATACTTTGAAATGATGGCATGGATGTCATTCCGCAAATGACAAATCACTCCTCTGAACAATATAAAAATTATAAAATGCAATAACCTTAAATTCTCATCATATTGTAAATGTGTCCTCTGCTGCTGCATTTATCAATTTAATAAAAGGAAATTAAGCATATTATAAAATACCCATTTATGGGGCAATTTTTAATCCAGGGAATAAAAATGAGAAGCACATGGTTAATAGCAAGAAAATATTGCAAAACCATAGACCTATTTTTTCCAGAAGGTTTGACTGACTATTTACTTGAATGACCTCCATTTAAAATATATTTTTTATATGGAGTGATGTAAGATATGGCAGTCTCATGCTTCCTTTTATAAAAATTGTTCACAGTTAATTTCGTATTTTATTTAAAAATTAACACATTAATAATGCACGCAATAAGGCCTAGTGATGTGTCTTCCATACTGATTACTTTGTACAATTAGACATACAAAAAGAAAGGGACAAGATAAATACCTTATGCAAATCTATGGCAGAAAAAAGGGTCTTTCAATATCTGCAATGCCTGGGAGCATAAAAAGACCTGCAAATACAGCTCCCAGTCTTGCAGGGAGATGCTCCATGTGGAGAATAGAGTTCTAGAATGGAACACGTTTTTATTAAAAAACTAAATTTTCCAAAGATCTACCATTTCCCTTGATGGTTCCCTTTTTCATCAAAATAATAATAATAATAATAATAATAATAATAATAATAATAATAATAATAATAATAATAATAAAAGAGATGGGGAAGATTTTCGTTTTTGAAGACTCGTTTGTTTTTCAAAGCATTTGTGTTTTGTAGCAATAATTCAGGAGTTTTGATCAGTAGTCTCAACTCACAAATTTTCCCCATTGTGAGGTAGATCCAGTGACCACTGAAGTAGATGGTGGAGATCATCTCTAGAGATGGCAGTGATGGAAATTCCTGTGCTCTTTCCACATTGCTCGTATGTTATTACATCATATAGTCTGCACCAGTATGTCCCCCAGAGAACAGGAATGTGTAACACTGTCACAGCCTGGCTTTTGGTTAAGGATGATGTAAAGGAAAAGGCAGGAGATTCATGCAGATGTAGACAGAATAGGGACCAGAAACTTAGGAGCTTTGGTAAAGACAAAACTGTGCATCATTTTGCTTTGTTGAATGAAATGCATGCTGCTCCCTGTGCAGCATTGGGATTCTTCCCTCTACTCCAGCTGCATCCTCTGAGGTGCTGGATCCAGCTGATGCTGGGTCTATTTTAAAGGATCTTGGACTAAGGTTTTGCATTTCAATGTGGCCTTTCATGCATGCTGGGCTGCATACTGGGAGCAAAACTAGGCACTTACACATGTCTGTAGTTATGGGTCATGCCTTTCAGTGTTCTGGCCCTTGAGGTATGTCTTACTCTAGCAGTAGACAATCTATTCAGGTTTCCTCCATTCAGGCACAGACTATTTGTACACAGAGAAGTAATTTTTCTTTCCATAGTTTTCTATTTGTCTTTACCCCCACACTAGCTCCTTTCCTCACACCCTTCTTTTTTTGTTTGTTTTTAACTTTTTTTCACCTTTTTCAGCCCTTTGTGTTCTGCTGCAAGAAATGGTGTGTCGGAAATATAATTAGAAATTTAGTCAGTACTTAGAAATGTAGTTGTTTGCAGTTTCCTCATCTGCCACTTCTTCCATGTGCCATTGGTGGCCCTGGCATGTAAAATTAGGTCCACTACACGTATTCTTTGTTTGACCTTACTATATTTCTATATTTGTAACAAAGATAATAGAAACCAAGCGTCAGTGGTTATACTTTGACTTATTGCAGAAAGTTTTGAAGTGTTAAAAAAAAAGTTCTTTTACTTACTGGGATAAACAAAACAAGTTCTATCTGTACAAAAAGTGGGAATATCTGAGGCAGGTGACTGTGGAAGCATGTTCACCCTTTCAAACCTTTTCCCTCCTCTCTGCTGAAATGCCATGTGGTACTCTACACTTTCCCACAAAAATTAGGCTTACTGAGTATCTGCTTTTTCATTCAGTTTTTCCTTTCAGGGTCCAAACTGTCATCACAGGAAAAAAAAAAGTGGAAAATAATTACAGCTGTGGCAGATGTTTATAACAGTGACAACTGAGGCTATATATTTATATAAACTGCTGATCTTTCAGAGGTAGTTATAGAGATTTGAAAAACCTGCAGAGCCTAATCTTAAGTCCCTTGTTCCAGAGGGTTAGAAAAGAAAAACAAAACAACTCATACATGCTTAAGAGGACTAATTTCCTTCCTATCGAGAATCTGTTCTTTTTTACACTGAAGCAGGAGAGTACACAGAGGCATTCACAGATGTATAAATCAAAGTGATGAGCACTTTTCCAATTGTCCAAGAGCTGGTTTTTAAATTAGTCCTAAGGGAATTAATAACACTCATGCAAAACTAGAAAACAAGGAAGAAAAAGACCTTCACAGAAGGAAGGCAATGTCCCTGAGACTACTGACCACGTTACTTCTTCTATTTTCAATTCTCTGAAATCAGTTATGACCAGAAGCCTCATCTGTGGATGGCATCCCCAACACTGCTAACATAGAATGTGTCTCCCACACATCACAGCTTAAGGTCTTTATATGGGACTTGAGACTAGGGGCTTAATGGAAAAAAAGAGGAATTATTTTGATAATCGAAGTAGAGTACCTTTCCCTACAGATTTCCGACTTAGCCTACTCTTCTGGGTAATCCTGGAGGAAAAGGGCCAGGGAGAAGAGCATGGCTCTCATATCTGACTGACCAAACTCACATCCCCTTCTCAGGGCAGCCTCACCTATGCCCTCTTAAGGAATGAATTCTACTTGTTCATGGAAATCCCCTGTTTGCTGGGCTGGCTGAGAAGTTATCTGGGAAGATACCAACACTTAAACCAGTAGCTGGTCACTAAGACCCAGTCAAGAACCATCAGATGGCACAGATAATTTTTGACATCAGTGACGCCTCTAAGCCTTTGGTTACTAAGCAGATTGTAATCCCTCAGGATGTTCAGACAATGCACATGCAATGTCACAAAACTCTCCTGAACACGCTGCTTCTTAGCTTTTCCATTCAATGAAACAACCTAAGAATAATTTCCTAGTATCTGGATTCTTTTAAATAACACTAAGAAATACAAAGCATTAATTTGGACCACAGACTCTTTTTTGGAGACTCTGTTCACCACTCACCATCCGTCTTTCACCATTGATTCCTCTCCACTGTTCAGCCCTCTTCATAATGTAGCTCAGCTCCTGACTGGAAATCTCCAAGTCCAGCGGAACAAAGAATGTGCCTTCCTCACCATGAATGCGTTGAAATAGATCCAACAGCCAACCCTCGCTATGTAGCCTAAGGATAGAAATGACATATTTGGTTCACCTTTGAAAAGACTCTTCATAAAAAAAAAAAAAAAAAAAAAAAAAAAAAGGTCAATTTTTTGTAGACTCCTCTTTTGGTTTTCCCATCATGACTGTGATCTCTGCCCACAAGTAAGAAGCTTCTTTCCCACAAGTTTACTGACATACAGCCCTCCCCAGCCCCCTGGATAATTTACAGTACCTGAATCAAATCAGATAAATGTAAGCAGCAATTTAATTTAATTATTTAAAGATATTGACTTTCCAAAAAGATCCTGATCTTCCTTCCCTTCAGAAATGTTGAATGTCTGTCCTTAGCACGGGGCTGGGTAACTAGTTCCAGTAGCATGGTTAGACATGAATGGAAGTCCTGCTGTGCCAGGGTTCAATAATGGGCAAACCACATCATATAGAAGGGAACCACTCACCCTTTTGTTCAACCCCAAGCCTGAAGCCTATACAATCTAAACTTCTCTTGATGTTAGAAAAGTTCATTTCATTTGTTGGCTTTGTTTTTCTATGACATTTCTGTTGTGTGGTAGGGAATTGAGTAAGCACTACGCAGTAAAATTTTCTACCACAAGAAAGGCTTGCTGTGTGGCATTTCTTGATGTAGGTGAAACCAAGAAATATTGTGGGATTTTTGGAAAGGCCTGGTGTCACATTTTTAGCCCGAAATGAACTTGAAAAGATCAAAACACTGCTGTTTGATTCAAATGGATCCTCTTCAGTTAAACTCTTTCTCATTTTACTTTTATTCCTAAAGCAGGGCTTCAGAAAATAGAAATCAGAAAATCTGGAATATGAGTTTTGTATATTGAACTGAGGCCTTTTCTTTTGTATCCTTTTCCAAGATAATACTTTACTCCAATTCAGCTGTTTCTTGGTGCTAATTCCAATATTTTCATCCTTCCCAGAGACTGGCTGGGTAATTGTGAGAAGTGCATGGATTGCTGTGGCACTGCAACCGGCAGAATGCCTGGACTTCTGTGTGGCTGTTCATATCTTGGCAGGTGGGCAGTGGAGCACAGGCATAACTCCTTAGACCCTCTGAACTCTCACCCTTCTCATGTATAGCAGCACCAGTGACGGTTCTTGTGGCTAGTCCTAATCCTGGGTCCTATGTTGCCCTGTATGTGGTGAAAAACGTGTGTGCCTGGGAGAGGTTGTTCAGCTGAACCAGAATGAAGTTCACATTTACATCAGCTCTACATCACACCTTACAGTGCTCACAGAAAGCACAGAGCAGCACACTCAATAAGCTGTTTAGTACAATTTTGCCCACAACTGAGATTTACCATGGAAAAGAAATAAGGAGATGCACCAACAATTTTTCAACTCGATCTCTGGAGGGGCTCTAGCTCTCTCTTCAAAGGGGGATGTGTACCTTAGGGTCAAGCACCATATCCAGTTTCTGTGATGAAGCAGCTATTCTGATCCCAAAATCTGGCAGCCTGACTCAACATCAGATTAGGAATTTATATCTCAGGCTTTGCTGCAAATGTTCTCTCTGTACTTTTTTCCCCACCCTTTCTTTTTGAACCATTATTTTTGAAGCTGCAGTCCTAAACTTGCTGTAGTTTCCAAGATGCCATTTTGGGATTCTCTTATCAAAAGGTGGAAGATCATCTAATCAAGATGTACGAAGTCTGGGAATATAAACAAACTGGCTATCAAGAAATAATAGAAAATGCTCCAAAGTGTGAAATGCAAATCAGTGCTAAAGCAGAGTAGGATACTAAAGTAGCTTAAAACACACTACAAGAAGAGATTTTTTTTTATAAATGACTAGTACCCTCTATTTACTAATTTACCAAATTCCACAGTATCTTTAAAGAAAAAGATTTTCTCTCAATCTCTGGATCCACATCAGATGTTCTTGCGATACAATAGATACATTTTTGCAAGAATTGACTCATAATTTAGAATTATCTTGTGCTTGGTTGAAAAACTAGCAATTAAGCTGATGAACTTTCTGACCTTCTGTTTGTGTTGATGCAATATTATTCCATGGTGTTTGTGTTCCAGGTCAGCAATTTAAATGCCTTGACACTTGTCTTGCTAAACAAGACAAAGACCTTGCCATTTATTTAAGCTCACTTAATGCAACATTCTTATTTCAAATTAAGTAAAATTTAATTCAGTTAAATTACTGTCTATTTGCTACCATAAACATTTTCTATGTGAAGATTTTAAGCACATGGTTATAAACAATATAATTAACTTTGAATTAATTAAGAATCATGAAGCCTGTCTTTCAGCTTTGTTCTTTTTGTCCAAAAGTACTCAGCCTGCTCCTGTTACCTGCTTTAATTTCTTTTCTTTGGCATGAAAACTAAAAAAACATTTCTTATACCTTAACATACCTTGTTATAAGCATGAGAGTAGTTATTTTTTATTGCTAATACAATAAAAAGAACAAAACACAGATTACGTATTCTAGACATATGAGAACTGGTAAAATGCCCTACAAGTCCATTCATTTACTTATCAGAAAGAACAGAAAACATTGAAATAATTTCCTACCCAGAGTCAGATTAAAAAATTGTTTTTTCAAAGAATTATACAAACCAAAATTTAAAGGGTAGTTTTAGTGGTTTAAAACAATTGATTACATCTTAGCTTGAGCCTTTCTCATCCTTTTTTTGGAAAACCACCATTTAAAATACAAAACTAGTTTTGTTGTTAACACTGAAAAATGCAGATTTTTGAAGGTTTTCCCAGAAAAATGTTTCAATACCAGGAAATTCAGACACTTTCTACAGGATACTTTTTGTTCAGATGGGTCTGCATTTTCTCACCAAGCAGAAAACATTTCACCAACAAACTCCTGTCTATTTCTAATGTCTAGTGGAATTAAAAGGAAGGAATTGCAACCAGTGCTGCTTCATTGTTCCAAAAAGTAATTAGAATATCTCTCCATGTTAGTTGTACTACAGACTTCCAAGACACACAAGGAGAACCAGATTTATTGAGGTATTTTGGTTTATAAAGACAGGAATAGATGCCTACTGCTACTTGACCCCTGCCCATGATTTCATTATCCTCCTGGCTGTTCATCAGTGCTGCCATGAAGCTTTCTAGCTGTGGCAGAAACAGACACTTCCCCTGCTTGCTTTGGTGTTCTTGTGGGTTCAGTGTTCTTATCCCTTCTTCTACAGAATGTCAAACACTTCAGTTTAATGGCAAAACGCTGAGTAATTCCAACAAACAGCACCACCTCCTCCATCCAACAGCCAAAGTCCCCTCTGTGGGTTGGAGTCTCACAACACAGAAGGTATCTCTCAATATTTATATTGGTTTACCTTACAAGAGAAAAATGTGGTGGATGCTTATTTAAAAATATATGTTTTCTGTGCTGAGCAACATTCCACTTGAATATATTTGAGATATGGCATCTAAGAAATATTCACACAAAGAAATGCTATTGCCTTGGCAGTAATACTATTCTCTCTTGAAAACAAACGCTGTTATGTCAATATTCAGGAAACAGTGTTATGAAATGTAGAGATGTTGTCCTTAAAAACATTTTAAAAGGTTTTAATTCCATCATAATTGGGCTGACAATGTGCTGCTCAAGAGTCCTACCCAAGTCCAAGTTTCCCATGGCGTTGGCTGTTCAAGGAGAGAGAGCTGATACAATTGCAGAAGCTCATTATATAACTTTAGTCAGCACAGGCTTCAGTATTCAAAATGTTTCCTTTTGTTATCAAGCAAAGAACTTCAAAGACCTTATGCACTGTAACAGATTTTGTTATCTTCCCTTTGCTTTTGTATTTTGCTATGAATCATTTTTAAAATGTGTTGTGCCAAGACAAATTTTTTTCCCCCTAGTAACATTATTCCCCCACCCCTTTATTGGAAAACATTACGGGAAAATTGATCCAGAAGGAAAGGTACCTTTGATGATCTTGCACCTGTTCCCCAGACAATGAAGATGTTGGTAATATTCTCATAAAAACCTGCCTTACAAATGTTTTAATTTAAATTAATTTTCCTGAGTAATAAACGACAGCAGCTGAAACTTATGAAGCTATTCAAAACTATTAAGTCAATGATTAAGAAGGCATTAACGTCTCAAAAACTAATTAACTAGACTACCAGTACATTGGAGTTGTGTACAGCTCCCAGGAATGTTGGAGCTCTGAAATGCTTTGAAGAAATTTACATTGCCATTTATCGTTTTCTGCCTGCTGCAACAGAGTTTGTGGAAGGGGGACCGAGGGATGATACTGTCAGGTGGAGGGCGTATGCTGAGCTTTTCTGTTCTTACACCTGCCTGCATCTTGCCTTTGCATGTGGCTTTTTTATTGGTGCTTGCCAATATTCATCACTGAGTGAATCGAGGGCCAGCACAAAATTCCTACTGCATTATAAACAACTCACTTAGGAAAAAAAAAAAAAATACACTTTTTCTTCAATATATTAGACAATCCAATTAATTTGTAGTGCCCCACACCTGTCCTTATTGTCTGCACAGCTAATGGTGTCTATTAGAAAGCTGGCAAGAAAAGTAGCTGGTCAGATATCATGAGGAACTGAGTTTAGAAAACGGGCTAATGTCACAGAAAAATTTTTTGGATTAAGTCACGTCATGAAGACTCAATCACAACCAGTCAAAAGTCTTGTATCATCAAAAGGTTGTAAGGCTCTGGAGCCACTGCAGACTCAGAGATTTCTCACTTCATATCACATGTAACTTTCTGAAATTCCTCCTATTTCTCACAAAACTGCTTCTTGTAAGGCTAAAGACAACATCTTCCAAAGTACCTCAATGAAAGGTACACACACTTTACAGCTTAAACCCTTATGTACACACCATTGCCCAAAGCCAAAGAAGAAGAGGCTTCTAGAATCTGTGAAAAATTGTTATATCAGTTGTGGTCCTGTTCAGGAAATAAGTGGCTCCATCTCTGACTTGCTGTGCCCAGTAATCCCAGTGCATTAAAAGTTAAGCAGGAGCAAACCATTCCTTACTTATCTGCAGTTCTGGGCTCTGGGCGTGTGACACTGATATATCTTTTCTGATGTCGCCTAAATTTTATCTAACAGAGGAAGAGGCATGAACCCAAGCTCCTAAGGGAATAATGAGATTAAGAGGCATACCTTAAAAAATACAGGTACAACAGTGTTGATGAGATCATGAACAGGATGGTATAAAGCATCACTGTGATTAAGGCACCAGGAACTCCTGACTGCCCTGCTCTTAGAAACACCCAGGAGAGTTTTGCAGCATCAGCAATGGGTTTCTCTACACTGTTCCCAAATCGCTGTCATGGAGAAAAAAATCAGCGTAAGAAAATGTCACACCTGATTAGACTAGAGAGACAAAAGAACACGAATCTCTGCATAATAAGGATTTAAATGTAATTTGTGGGGCACACAGTCTGAAACTTAGGAGTCTGCTAGACATAATTTGAAATTAAGCACAAGATGTGAAATAAACTATTTTTGGGCTTATATTAGTACAAATAAAATCTACCATATAGAGGTGGCTTATTGAACAAAACCCATGTCACAGTGAAAATACTCAAAGTGAAATCTCTTGGTGTATTTCAGGACAAGTGAAAGGGGAAGAAGATTGAAATTTTCCTTTATGCAATGACCAAGGAGGCATAAGATTGAATTATTTATTTTCCAAAAATCTATTATTTTCCTTTTTTATTTTTTTTGCCTCATATCTAGTTCTTAAGAACTACTGTATTGACATATTATTGCCCTCTGCTGGATCAATTTAGAAGAATTCAACTGCATATCATGGTTTTTCTACAGCTCAGAACTAAAATAAATTCCTCTCTCCACTTTTGCCTTTTTAAAGTCACACGCTGACAGCCATATCCATATTAGATCATGATGACACACTTTGCAAGGATGTGAAACTGTACCAAAGCATCTAGTGTCCATCATTCAGAGAGGATCTGTGACCTTTATGCTTCAAGAAACCCGCACCTTTCTGAACAACTTGCCTAGACTCACCCTTAGGAAGTGTCAAAACTTTCTGCACATTTCTGGTTACTTTTGCAATGATGTGCATAGAAAGAAATGACAACTACAACTCCAGCTATAGAAGGACAGTGATTCTTGAGTTCATTTTTGTTCTCTGTTCACCATTTTCAATGCTGCTAGTTTTCTGTCATGGAAATTGAAGGTCCCAGGAGACTGGTAATGATATATAAAGACTAGTCTAATTCAGATCTATCCATATTTATTACAAAAAGGATTAAATACTCTGGTTCTCTTCTATCTCCCTGTCTCATCTCCTCTTCTTGGGGAAAAAAAAAGAAAGAAAGAAAGAAAGAAAAAAAAAAAAAGGAAAAAAAAAAGGGGGGGGGGGGGGGGGGGGGGGAAAAGGCACCTTGGCTGCTGCCATTGCTTTCTTACTGAGGCAACTGTCTACCAAGGAAAATCCTCTGCACAGCAGTCACGTCCTGACATTCCTCCAGAGAGGCAAAAGTCTGAATGGCAAATAAGAATAAATTTCTCTCTTATCCAAGCAATTCTCTTTGGCAAAGCAAAAATGGTGTGGGAGAGCTTTACTTTTCTATCCTTTTTTTCTAACAAAGATACTCTGTCAATCTATCAATCTGTCAACCTGGGGTCCTCGAAGACATGATCCAAGAAAGATGTCTTCATTTTAAATAACTTAAATAACATTCTCACACCATCACGTGTGGTGGTCATGTGAGCCTTTTGCAGTGTCTCCTGTTCCTTATAATGACAATGACACAGATCCATGTGGCCAAAGAGGTGTTACTGTTTTCTGCATTTTGGAAGCCACAGACAGACAGAGTGAGGTCCCAGGAAAGATCTGATGGAAGTGGAACTCAAACTGCATGGGAATGTCTCTTATTCCTGGAACATCCTTCTACAAGCTGACAGTAAATCAAATCTGAAACAACATATTTGACATGGCATTTTGGACTATGACTTGAAACACCCCCCCCCCCCCCCCCCAAATGTGCAACTGCTCTCTAGGCTTTCCTTAATAATGGAAAACATTAGTTAGTAAACACAGAAACCTTTGTCTCCATGGCTATCTGTCATCTTTCATAAGTATTAAGGCCATTTTGAATACTAAAATACATTCTAGCACTAAAATAACTCATATTACCACAACACAATATTTTAAAAAGGCTTGATCTAAAGTAGATTGGCAAGCAAATCTGAAATAGCTGCTGAAAGAATGCCAAGAGAAAAAAAAATTACAAATGCAATAATGAAAACACATGTAAGAGATATAGTTTCATTTTGGAAAAGATACATACAGTATATTGTGTAATATTTGAACAAATGAGTTTCTACCACAGATAATCTTGGTGGGTAATACTGCCAAATTTCCAATATGAAGTACAGAGAAGTGTGTACATTTTTAACACTTTAATGAAATACTAAGTTGTTTTACTTGAATCTCACATTTACCCCTGACCAAGTGCAATTTGAAACTGATAAGTAATCCAGTCTGTGTGGAATGGAGCACAATTCCACTGAAGTCAATGGCAATGATTTTCTCAATGCAAGTGTGAGAAAGATAAGACAGACCTCATCCTCTCTTCCAGTTTTGATGAATACACCAGTATTAGAGGGGAGAAAAAAAAAAACATTTGAACATTTCAGTATTCCTATTCTGGTTATTGAGGAAATACAGCTTTTTCTCTTAGGAAAAAAAAAAATCTTAATCCAAATAAATACAATTAAAATTCATTTCTGCGCATATTTTACATCATGAAATTAAAAAATAATTAAATAAATGCAGGCTGCCCAAGTGAAAACTAGAGAGTTTTGCCACATGCTACAAGTATTACAATTACTTCTCAGGTGAGCTCCAACTAAATTTCTTGAAGAGCTGAATTTTAATTTTCAAAACTTCTGCAGTGGAAAACAATGTATAAAGAGTGAAAAATCATCTGCAGAGCACAGGTTAGACAACAAAGGGCCAAGAGACCTGAGAAAACCTGATCCACAACAAGACCTGTGGATTAGTGCTTGATCTGGAGTGAGCAACAGAAACATAAATGACTTTGAAAAACCAGCAAGGGCAGAAGAGGAGAAACACCACAAGCCCAGAAAAGCTCTCAGCATCCTGCAGCCATTGAAAGGAGCTTGTGTCACATCCACAGTGAGACTCAAATTTGAAATGTGTTCTCTGGGATAGCGGGCATTATCTCAGATGTGATAAAAGTCTGCAGCCACCCAAGTACAGTTAGGATACACAGCCCATACACAGGCACAGATAGAGTTGGGAATTTTGCTTTCCTGTTTTCACATATGATGAAACTCTCTCCTGAACGATGTCTGTCTTTCGATCTCACAAGTCTTTTTAGGTGTGCCAGCAAATTACATTAACTACCTTGCATGTCAGAGAAGTCCACGATAACCTCTATTTTTTCATTTTGCATGTTTTGATGCTTAGAAAAATCTGAAGTGTTAATAATCAGGATTGCTCATTAAACCATCCTCATTAACATCCAAAATTGCACTAATTCTTTTCAAAGCACATGCAATCACTCCAGCAGCGGATTTACTTTCTTATCTCCAAATATGGCTTCTACAGTGCTCTTAATTTTATGCAGAAACACAGTGACTCCATTAGATGGGAATTTTGTTAATAAAAAGGTAATGTATAACATTATTATTGAGTTTCTTTTTAACTTTCATGTTCCATTGCCAGGGGTGGAATTTCATATCTTTCAGTGATTCACTGAATAAAACAAACTTCTACTTCAAATTCTCATGTCCAAGTTATTTTAAGTGACTCACCCCCAGGAATGAATCCACTACAAACACTGCCAAGGGGTCTAGCACTGTCCATAGTCCCATAGCTATGATAAACTTTGACAAGAAGGAAGGGAATGAGTCAGACAGCCGCTGACAGCCCCATCTGATCAGGACCATGAGAAGCAGCCCTGCGTTCAAGGTTAGGGGTCCCACCACAACCATGGCCAGCTCTTCACTGGTGTGCAGCAAGGAGTTCTGGTAGCACAGTTCCACTGTGTGAGGGAAGAGCTGGAATCTGCAAACAAGCAAAAGGAGAGTGCTCCTGAGCAAGCCATTGAAAGAAGGTAGAATCATGCGTGTTGCATTGTAAAGTTGCATCCTTATCTGGGTCACAACACTCTGACCAAAAACTGCATGAAGCTACTTTAAAAAGTAGAATTTTCTCCTCCTCCTGTCTCAGCACAATTAGATCCCCTCTGACTCTCATTTCACTTGGTGCATATCCAGGTTCTGGGGCTTGTGCAGGAAAGGCTGTTGGAAGGTGTTACCTCTCAGATGCACCAACATGAGCACAGGCCCCAGGAGCTCACCCATCTCTGCAGAGCCGCACCTTTGGGCACCACACAAAGCACAAAATATGTTATGGAATATATCGCTGTCAACCTGCCTTAAGTGATTGGAAATGTCCCTCTTGCCACCATGAGATGGTGGGATTTGCAAAGCTCATACAACGAGCAAGTTTGCTGGCACTGCAAGAGACAGGAACAGCACAGCACAGTGAGCTACACACAGATGATGAAATTTGAGGCAAAAATTTCAATCCTGTTGAAATGGCTCAAATTGTGCTCCTAACTAAAGTTGAAGTGGTTTGATTCTCACTCTGTTCCCTACTTGTGAGTGCTACCACTACCTTTGGTAGGACTAGAGAGCGCTCGTCTCAGTCTTCTTTTTCAAGCACAGTTACAGACCGGGATGCTGATCCAGGGCATTTTGGCTTGAGATCATTATCCTTTATCTAGATGACTGCCTGGGACAGCTGTGACTAGTGGCTTTGAACATGACCACCACTCTCTCATGCATTGCTTCCTTCTGTTGAATTTCCTTTGTTTTCACAGACTCTCGATGCTTGGCCTCCCAGAAGTTTTAGCGCCAGCTGGCTAAGTTGACAGGGGCTGTGCAAAGCCAGAATTGAGAGATGGCTGGCTTTGCATTAAGATCTAGAAGACCCCCTTAACAATACCCAGCACTGTTCAGAGTCTGCTCAGACACCCTGTTCAAATTTCAGCCGATAATCAATACCACTACCACACCAGACATAGGTCAGAGAGTTGCATATTACTGGCTCATACTGACTGATTCAGGTTTCTGTGATGCTTTAAGGTGAATAAAAGAAAAAAAGGTTTCTGTCAGAGTAAATACTTCCTTTCCTAAGGAATCTTTTTTCTCCGTAAAGCCCTTCTCTACCACACAGAAACATGAATAGAGTCAGATATATATCACCTAGTGGACTTGTACTCTATCTTTGGGTTTTTTCATGCCAGGTAATGACAAGCCATGATTTTCCTGCAACACTCTAGAGAGGTCTAATTCCTGTGCTAAAGTCAATCTATTATGCAGTTAAAATATGTCAACTCATTGCAGTAGTCACGTAAAACTGATATATCAAAGTTAAATTCTTATAAGTATTTTATTCATAGATCACATTGGTAGCATGGAATATGATTTAAATGCTTCTTCAGTTTTGTGCACTCCTTAGGCATTTTGAAATTCTTCATCCAAAATGATAGATTATTCTTCTGGAAGATACATAACCTACTGAGTATCTCAGATCGGAGAGAGGTAGGCACGGCACAAGATACACAAATGGATATGTCATGTTCTGGGTTTAAAGTTTACATTACTATCACCTTCACCTGATATGCACATATCAGATCACTGGACTCTGGATGCAGTCCTTGTTCTATTAGTTTCTGCAGGGGCTCCTATCAGAGCTTGCATGTTGAGCTCTCAGCATGAGTCTTAGCCACCAACTCTCTTCATAGTGCAAAGGGCCCACTTTGAATCAAGCTATTTGGAGAAATATCCTTGGAAAAACATATTTGGAGAAAAGAAGGTAGCAGGACTTACTTTGCAACAGGAACGGAGATGGTCCAGAGGAAGAGCCACTGGCTCAAATAATGCAGGTAAAGTCTCAGGAACCAAAGCAAAACTACGAGCAGTGCAAGCAGCCAGAAGTCCCTGGAGTGCCAGCGTGTGGCTCCCAGCTCTGAAAAGGCCGTGTACACCATGAAATGGAAATGCTCAACAACCTGCCGGGACAGTTTCATGTCAGCAGCAGGACGGCAGCTAGAAATATATGGAAACAAAACAAAGAGTCATTTGTAAAATGCATATAAGCATATACTAAAAGACTGCAGAGTCCTGCTGTACAGATAATGTAGCACAGGTTCTGATCACAACTTTTGATTAAACAATGCATCTGACATTAAAAAAAAAAACAAAAAAAAACAAAAACAAACAAACAAAAACAAACAAACAAAACAAAAACAAAACAAACCAAAAAAGCACTTTTATCCACGGCAGTCTAGGTGAGAGGTGGCTTCTTCCCACAAATCATGCCTCCACTTTATAAAGACAACAAATGGCATTTAAAACTAAGATTTTAAAAGCCTTTTGCTTTCATTTTGGTTTTAATTTTTCTCACAAATTGTTCTCTGAGGAACACTTTATCATTTACTTTCCTTCTGAGAAAATGGTAAAAGAACTCGTCATATTTGTACTGAAATGTAATAATTTTACTGAAAACCTGTGAACAGCTTTTTGGCATTTGGGTAAGAGCACTTCAGTCAAATATTTCAGGACACAATGTAGGCTAAAACTCCTCTTTAGTTTCAAGCACAAGAGGAAATAGAAAGGAACTTGAACAGTAAAGGATTCTGCTACTGAGTGTGGTGAGGTTTTTCCTTTAAGCTAATTACTGTAGTGCTTCAAAGGAGGTGGAGGGAGGAAATGAGATGCTGAGATGAAGCCTTGGCATTATGTTTCCCAGAAACTGGAGTCTCTCAGCTGATTCAAAGCTGAAAGGACAGTAGCTTCTTTGACCTTTTGAAACTTCTAACTGCTATGCTTATTTCCATTGATTTAAATGACTAAGCAGCTCATATGAACATCTCTAAGACTGAATATGATGTCATCATGTTTAAACTCTTATATACGTTGATTAAGGCTTCTGAAAGTTCAGAAATATAAAGGTCTTTTTGTGGAAGAAAACATGCTGGCTTTTTAAAGTAAAGCATGTGACTGAAGAAGAAGGGACAGACAAACTTGCACTCTATTTTGTGCTCTTTTAAAGAATTTTTCTCTCTACACTTATTTCTTAAGTAGCTGTGTACATTTCTTTCTCCAACAGGCACAAAGAGAACTGTGAATAGAAACAGAGAAGAAACTTTAAAGGTTTCTGCATTTAGTCTAGGTTTGAATGAGAAGGAAAAACAAACACCACAAACTTGCCAGCCACAGGGCTGGATTTTGAGACCAGCCTTGGCATCATGTTATTCCTGATCCTAGTGTTGAGCAGGATGCATGTGGAGGAAGTGGCACGCTGTCAATCAGCCCCTTTGTTCATGAGAAGCTCAGGCTTTAGTTACATAGCTGGAGGAGAGGATGAGAATTTTCAGGGGCACAGCACCAAAAAATGGCTTTTAGTTCTCTAAAGGCCTCAAGTACAAATAACTAAAATTTCTCACAGAAAGATTTGTTGGGCTGAGAAAGCTGATTCTTGCAGTGACTGCAGGTAGATCTGTCAGGGGGTTTGAGGGTTTTTTTCAAGTTATTGTAGTCCATTTTGCTTATGTCCTAATCAGTCACGAAGTCCTACTTTAAAGACAGGGCTACATCATGAATGACCTTCCTCATGTTGTAATTATTTTCCCACAGCAACCTACAGGAACATCACAACACATTTCATTAACATTATGAATTCATAGTCTAGGCTTGTGTGAGAAACAGACAAAGAAAAATGTAAAATAAGAAATATAATTGACTGTGGTATTATACTACAATAACCATGGAATCCTTAATGTTCTGAACTCTGCAGCTAGATTGCACTACACTTCCTTTCATATAAAGAATTTTTTGTCATCCTTAATATCTTCCATCAAAATTTGCTCTCAAAGCATTTACTCTTTGAGAAAAGTTAATTGGGCAGGATTAACCACACTGTATTTTAGTTAGAGCAAAGAGTTTATTTGTGGGAAAAAAAAATATATAAAAATATCTTAGTTCATAATACTCATCTCATCCTTCATCAAACAAGCAGAATTGCATAGATGTTCCACCCAGCCCCACCCATGTCAGAAATCCACATTCTACAGGGATCACTGCCAATCTTCATCTCTGTGCCAAGAGCACGAGTAACCATGTATATTTAAAAAAAAAAAAAAAAAAAAAAAAAAAAAAAAAAAAAAAAAAAAAAAAAAAAAAAATCTGGATTTACCTCAACACTTTGTTTTATGTAAGAATCATCTGCTACTAGGTCATTTAGTCTCAATTTACTAACTTAAGCTACATCCAAATAAGCAACACCAGGGTGAAATATTCAATGGACCACCTGTAAAATGTTTCAAGAACATAAACCTTTCCTCCAACCAAACACACAGAGAAGGAGAGCACACAGCTCAGAACACTGAAAATGGTCAATCCTCTTTCATTCATGGCAGCCCTGGAGCACCAGAAATAATGAAAAAACCTTGGTGACCAAAACACTGGTTTGGGAAGGTAAATAAACCCCTTGCTCACTGCAGCAGGAGCTCACAGAGCAATCAGTACTTTCACAGGAGCTCTGTGAACATGCTTGCTCCAGCTCCGTCACTCACTGTGTGGGAGCTGGTTTTGTAGGCAGTGTGAGCACCACACAAAGTGTGGCTATGGACCTTCCCTAGGGTTTAGGCAGCAATGAAAATATTCAATATGTGCTTCCATCACTCCACTGCTCCACAGACTACTCCTACTTTCAAGAGGTCAAAAGAGAGCTGACGTCTTCCCCTGTGAGCCGTGTCATCCCTGCTGAGATGCTGGCTCTGTCAGCCACGGGAATCCCTCTGCTCAACAAACTTACAAATGAAAGTAGAGAAATTCAGAATGCGCTCACCTACCAAACCCAAAAGCCTTCCATGGAATGACCCTGCTTAAACCAGCAAAGCAGCATCTATAAAGTCTTTCCTTAGCTACACCTTTCCTCTGAAAAAAGCAATAGCAACCCAGAAACTCCACAGAAACCCAAACTTGTTGGAAGTCAAAGAAATCAACACAAATATGTCCACTGGGTAGAATCAAACAACATTTGTTTTTATTTTTGTAACAGCAATTATCTTTTTTAAGATGTCATGATTTTCATCAAACACCTTGATCACAATTTCCCACTCTTAAACAGCAATTTAAGCACTTTAACTCATTGGAAGTCTAGATTCTGAATGTCACTCCCCTGCTAGGTTATACTTCCTTGTGACTGTGTAACACCTTGACACAAGTACCATCATCCAGTGGTAGAAACTGGTGGAAAATGTAGCCTACACAGTGACTCAGTGAAAGTCTCAGCCCATAACTGGAATATCTTCATTTACTTTCAAACAAATTCAGTTGGCCTCAACTTACTTGTGAGTTTCAGGAAACTGTTCCTGAGTACTCATTAATCATGCTGTAAGGCTGTTTTCTGGTTGCCACTTCAAAACACTAGGCTCTAAATGACCACTCTTGTTGATTTTTTTGAAAAATGGAGAAAGGAAGAGGTAGAAACAAGAAATGCAACAAACAAGGGGAAACAGTCCCTTTAAATATTTTTACCTGGTGTTCGTAGTAAAAGCTTGGGGGCGGAGTGACAGTGCTGGCAGATACAGTTTTCAGAATAGATTTATATGAAGTTGCTGTAGTGCAGAGAGCACAAGTACTACCTTTCAAAAACAAAACAACTCCTCCACCCACAAAAATCCCAAACCTTAACCCTTGGGTGAAAACTACATAAAGTTCCAAATGAGAAGCCACTTGAGCAATGGATTTATCCATAATTCCTTGGATTACTGGTAAGTAATTTGGCTGAATGTTTTTGTTCTAGGGCATTAGTTTTGCATTTTTCCTTGGGAAATGCTGCAGTAACAAACAGCAGAGACTGAATTACCATAAAAGCAGGTCAATTATTTCTATGGAAATGTTCAGAAGGAAAGAAATGATGCACAGAATCTCTTAAGCTGCACTTGATGATGATGACAGAAAAGTAATGGTTGATAGAAGGCAGTGTGACAGCTTTGTTGCTGACAAACTATGGTGAACATTTTTATAATGCACTGCAAGGCTGGCACTTAGAACTGATGGCGGGGTGGATCCTCAGCTGATGCAACCCTGCTTATTCCAGAGCTACACTGGTGCTCACCAGCTGAGGTATTCAGGATCTATCCTGAATGTATTTATTATTTACATTGTGTAAAATAAGGCAAAATAAATGTTTCTTTGTAACCCATACAGACAGAGAAGATTTAAAGAGCAAATGCAGACATGATTTAGTTTATGCAACTTACCTTCAGGGAATCATACACAGTCCTTACAGTCCAAGAGTCAGTGCAACATGTTTACCTAGTTCACAGAATAAAAAGACCTCTCCCCACCACCACCCTAAATGGTGGTGTTATTTAAACTTAGTGCTAAGTCCTTTGTGGCTTGTCAACAGAAATGAAGATGTAGGAAATGCTGCCCAGTGTTACTACACTGAAATACTATCACTTTCACATCACCTGTATCTGAAGGCACATCTAAAATTACTACACCAACACATGTAACCCTTCATATGGAAACCAGTTCAAAGCATCACCGATGAAGCATGAGGCAGAAGAGAATATGATCTGTTCCACTGTGCACAACATAGACATATATACAAAACACATAATTTTATCATTGTTAGAAGGATTTTATTATTATTCCCTTCTGCATATTTTTCCTTTTCAAGGCTTGTGTTGCATTACAAAGAAATTGTCTTTATCCCACGCTCTATGGTGATGACACAAATGACTTCGCCCAATAAGCCAACGGCAGAGCTGCGAAACAAGCTCTCCTGAGTTACAGTCCATTATTCAATCCACTGGATTCCTAATAAAATATTACTTTTTTTTTGTTTATTTGTATGCAAAATGAATAGCAGGAGAGCATTTGCCAGGGATGGAGGCAGTGTTTTTTTCCTAGCTCTTTCCAGGACGCACCTATGCTTCGTATTCTTCAGTTTGCAAGCGGCCAAGGAAGCAGGTATCACAAACAGTTACAAGGGCTACCTAGGGGCTATCTGCTGTGAGAGAGGTGACAAAAGACCTGAGGGGACATTGGGTAGTTCCTCAACATACAAATGCTCATAGGAGAATTTGACCTACAGCTTACTGAAAAACCCAAAGTCATCATAGAGAAGGAATGCTGGAAATCATGGCATGTTCATTTTTCAGGTGCAGCTGTGGGGGGAAAAAGAAGCTGCCAGAAGCAAAATTCAAAATCCAAAAGCAGGGCTTTTAGGAATTAAACATTCGTGTGAAATAGGAAAAAAGAGTAATCCAGTAACTGCAATAATTGTTTTTGTTTATTGCATATAATATGATGTCGGTACATGACTGCACCTGTAAACACCCATGCTGGCCCACAAAGCTGGGGAGGAGGAGGAGGAGGCTGATGGTGGCTGCTCTTCTCCCAAAGTCCAGGCTGTGCCAGATCATGGGAGATGGCCAGCAAGCAGTAAACTCTGGATCAGCTACAGCTGAGGTGTTTTTGCATTACATGCACAGCCAAGAGCCAGAACAAACACAGCAGCTGAATTTTTCCCACAACACACTCATGGGGCTATGTGCTGGCACAGCTGCAGCCTTGGAGGAACCACTACACTCTTCCATACTGGATGGGGGGACACTCTGGGTCAGTGGGCCAAGAAATACTCATTAAAGAGGATGGGAAGAAAGTGCTGACAGCTTCATACTGCTCTGGATATAGCTGTGTGAGCCTGAAGATGGTGGACAGTCAGCTTTCACTACAAAAGAGTTTACGACAACAGAAAATTGGCAAAGAGTGGCAGATTCATGTCCTCAGCAGCCCCTTTGTCCAGTAGTGTCAGAATGGCAGAGGAGCCCATCTCCCGACTTTAGCTAACTAAGAATTCCTTAAGGGAATTAACTGAGACACTCACAAGAAGAGATTTCTTACCCAGCTGGGGAAGAAAGCATTGGCAGAAGAAAGAATCTCAAATTTAAGCAGAGTGGCAATAGTGCTGGAGGACAGCATGGCTCCTTGTAGAGAGCTGGCAAAACTTTGCATATTTCAGCTTTGAGCAGCATCTGACAATGACAAAGCAAAAATGACAAAATACCAAATTATTATCATCACGGCTGCAATTTAGGTAAGCAACTAAAACTTTGCCTATTTCATGCTTAACTGCATTTTCAAGAGCTTAGTGGCTTGGCAAAACAGTCTGGAAATCTTACAAGAACAGACTTTGTAAAAATATTCCAGTCTGGCTGCTTCCAGCTCTGGATGGGCACAAACATGAAGTGAGGAAACTCGAGGGCAGCCTTCAGAACTTTTAAGCAGCTCTGGTTTTTATTTCATTCTAGAAAGGAACAAAAGGCAGTAGACAGCCTCTGTTATTCATCCTCATGACATGACTAGGCCAGTCAAGAAGCAAAAGAAAGCATGTAACTCCTCCCCTACTTATTGCCCTCTGACTGCTTTAAGTAAATAAGATGACAATGAATGAATGAGAAAAAAGCACGAAACACATAGGGGAGGATGCAAGATGTCAGAGGAGGTATAGATCTCAAAAGAAACAGCACTATCTGTGAAGCTGTTCACCCAGTAAGTAATGCTGAATGCTCAATCTTGTGCATGAGCAATACAACAGCATTTAGGACCTGGAGAAGAAGATTACAGGGTCACATTCAAACTTGTCTCAGTTAAAAAAGAAATGGAAAACTACAGGCAGTGAAATGTTAGACTTAAAATGCCTATAGACATTCAGGAGAATCAAGATTTAAAACTTCTTGTTTATGTTAATAGGAGCACTGTGCCTTATCCAGAAGAAAATAAATACATTTGTAGGTAGTACTTGTGCCTAAGCTAGGAGAGTCCCCCGTACCTGATGTGTGGAACTGTTTTCTACCTTGACACAGAAAACATCCCCAAGGACATTTGCTCTGTCTGGAGGAAAAATGCAATCTTCCTCCTGACCAAATACATATCTACTTCTGAGAGCCACTAAACACTCAAACACCATCTGTGAGCTGTGCATTCATCTGTAACACACCAATTTAGCTGGCAGGCCATTGGGAAACAAGACTCTGAAGTTGCCAAGTTAAAATGGCAATCCAGCACCAGTTGAAACTCCACCAAGCAAACAGGTGAGATTACCAAAAAGCATTGTAGCAGAGAGAGATGAAACGTCAAAATAAGAGACAGACTCAGTGGATTAAAAAAAAAAAAAAAAAAAAAAAGCTGGGGGGAGGGGAAGGCGCAGTTTTGATCTTTTCCATCCTGTACCTAGGCAGCAGCAGCATCACGCTAGGAGCATGGGTCTGTACAGCTGGAGACAAACAGCCACCTTTCTTGAGTGAGAATCAACAGACTCGTAGCTGCTGTGGGCAGACAGACAGAAGACACCCAGCACACCACGATCCTCAATTTCAGAAAGACCTTCTTTCTGAAGGTCTGGCCATACAGCGACCAAACTTCATCTTTCACAAGCACAGACAAGCCACGAGTCAAAGCCCTTTGACTTCTGTCTGGTGTTCACAGCAACAGGATGAAACAAAAACTGAATTCCTGCATGCATTGCATCCCTTGCCACAATTAAATTCAGGTAGGATGTCAGTTGTTAAACCAAATGCACCATTCAGTTCTTGTGCAGATTAATAATACTTATGCACCATAGGAATAGGTAGGTGCAATGATAAAAAGAAAGAAAAAAAAGTTGATTTATAGGTGTAAGGCTGTGTATAAAAATGCTTCTAAAATACCAGTAGTGTTGTTTCAGTCAGATCTCCAGGAGCTTCTGTACTGACCTGACAAAAATGACCTTTCCCTTTTTGTTGCAAGTGTACAAGGAAGAACTAGGCAGAAAAAAAAAAATGGCTGGAGCCTGTGGGAAAAATGCAACATGTATTTAGAGAAATCTTGACATTGGAAATTATTTTTTTACTCTATATCAATTAGAGTTTTTTGATTTTTATTATATTGTGCAGCAACGCGTCCATGAACAGAAGAGTTTGACTCAGGAATAGCCTCCATGAATAGGATGAAGTATGATGTGACCCAGGTAACACCAATTAGAATACAGTTAAAAATAAATCCCTATGGATTTAAACATGGCCAGGCAAGGCAATTCATGAAACTACAAAAATATGTAATACATTAAAAAAATAAATCTCACAAACAGAAAATTGCTTGCAATGTTTAGAGTATTTATGAGGCATACATTTTCCAAATATAGCTATAACAATTTTGGAAGAACTCTTCTTCACAATTTGATGAAAGAGAACAATCTCAGGTTTGCGCAGATGACTGATACACTGAATATTAAAAAAATGTTCTGGTTTTAACACTACATGCTTTCACAAAGAAGTAAACCTGTTAGGGCAGCTGAACTGAATCTTTAAGAGCCCTAAAAAAGAAGGGACTTATGTGCATTTGCAGAACACTCTAAGACATTATTATATTTAAAATATCATTTACCAGTTATCTCAGAAAAAAATCATTAAACAGTTATCATCTCAGAAAACTGAAATACTGTACAGATATCTTAAATTCAATTACATTATGAAAAAGACAGTTATAAGAAACCTTAAACTGAAATATTTTGAACATATCTTTGTAAACACCACTGAAATTATGGTGGAAATTATCCATACAATTTAGTGAAACAAAATGCATCACGTAATAACGGTATTAACTTTTTCTTTTCAGTTTAATGCTGTGTTATTATATTTGCTGCCTATTTTAGAAAGTAATTTGTGTTGATGGCTCTGGAGAAAAACCAAGCATTAAAGAACTAATTTAATTCCTTCTGAGCTATGTTCAATTCAAAATACTTCTTTCAGAATGTCCCAGTACTGCAGAATCTGACTAGAAATCCACCTTGAACTATGTGCACTTTGACTAACTCTCTGCCCAAGGCAAAATGATCCTGCATTCAGCAGGGTTTTATCCCGGTCTTCTAAAGGACTTACACAGAATGTACCTGATATAACTGGACCAGAATGTCAACCATGATAAGAAATTATGATCAAGACACGGAGGATACATAATGAGAACCTTATCCATTTTACAGTGGGCTGCTATTGGTGGGGGAGTACCTTTAGGGGGTTGTTTACAGAAATCAGGCCTTCTGCTGTAAGAAAAAATAGAGAAAGAAAAAGAGAGAAAGAAAAAAAAAGAAGGAAAACTGTGTAATTCCTTGTGTAGTGCTCTCCTTCCCACTTGTTATACTGTATGACACAATGGATACTGGCTGTGTTTAAGGTGTTCAGGTAGCCTGTTATAAAATAGGCTGCCTGGCTGCCTTTGGAAAGAAATTTCATGAATTTTCCTTCAGTGTGAAGACATAGCTTTGCGCCTCTGGTTCCACAGTATAAAACAGAAGTTTAAAAATTGCTATAGCTTGTTTCTCAAAAATCAATGCGTGATTGCTAGCTGCACTGGGAGTCTAAGGGATATCCCCTTATCAGGGGCAATCTCTAGATAACATACTTTCTGCTATAGCCCATAGCTGCATGTAGGACACGGCAAGACAAATGCCAGCTTCCTTTTCTGTTGGTGTCATCTATTGATCCAGTGAAATGCTCTTCATCTGAAACTTCCTTCCCAAAGGGGACATTTGCTCTGAGAAGCAAAGCTTTCTGCCTGGTGCTAAGAAATCCTAAAACTTTCTGCTAATTACAGCGCAGCACCACAGTAATACACATCTCAAAAGCATTAAAAAAACCCAAAAGCCAAGAAATCAAGCTCAAATGAGGCAGATTACATCCTTTTCCAGATAGAAATGTTGTTTTTCAATAACAAAAATGCAATATAATAAGCTCATTATGATTTTTCTCTGTGCTTTAGATAAAAATGTGCTCTGGGTCTATGTTTTCCTTTGGGTGCATTTCCTCTCAGACACATTCAGAGCCCCTATCCCAGATGTGACTAAATGACTCCAGCCAGAACACAAAACAGTGTCACCATGAGAAACAAGAGTATCAGAGAACTACAAGAAGCAAAGGGGTAAGTAAAGGATGCTGGGATACTGAAAGGACACTAGACCTACAAAAAAAATCCTAGGGGAAAAAAAGCTACATTTGTGTATCTACAGAGGAGAGAGATAGCATAGTGTGCCAGCCTAAGACATCAACACCACCAGAAAAACTTTATCTAACCAGAGAGCAGAAAATTTAGATGCAGAAAATTTAGATGTAGAAAAGACACTTTCCTTTAAGAATAAAATCTGACTTGCAAAAACTGATACTTAATCAACATCCATGTGGATCTTTGCAGTTTTGAAGAGGTTTTAATATGGCTCCTAGGCAACTGCAATTTCATCAGACTGAAAAAGAACAACCAAGAGAAGCATTTATAAAAGAAAATAATCAATATTTCATAAGCACTAGGATATTTTGGACTTGATACTCCTAACCAGAAGATTTGTTCAAGAGTAAAAAAGGAGAATACATTTTAGAGATGCCAGTAATCTTGTTCCATCAGTTCAAATATAAAGAAGTAGCACACTACTCATCACCTCCCATGCACAACTTCTTAAAAAAAAAAACAAAAAAAAAAAACTAAAAACAACCCTCGAAAAGACGCTCAGTTCTGAAACTTCACTCATAAAATAAGGATTTTCAGGAACAAGGTTGCTGTTTTTCTAGTAGGTTGGGACTCAGTGTTTCTGTGGAGGCAGCAACCGAGGTACTTCCCTTCTTGGCTGACAGGTTCAGAAGTTATTAGGGAAGACTAACAGACAACCTTACTGCATATACTTTGTCTTCCTAAAATACTAAGAAATAAACTCCAGTATTCAGAAGACATTAGACTAAAACTTCCAAAACAGAAGAATAATGCATTTGGGCAGATCAAAAGACTTCTTTATTTTGCTGTCTCTGATAAACAACAGTTGGCAGGAATTGAACTTACCATGCAAATTAACTTCTCTGTTTGTTTGGTTTGGGCTTTTTTTTGCCCCCTGTGTATATTTCTCTGAAAGTGTATTTGTAAATAATGCTCTTTGTTGAATGATCTATTGTTTTTTAAACTGATGGAAAATATTATTTTTAACTTTTTACAAAGATTTGATTCTGCTTTTTCTTGGATCCCTTAGATTTTTCATCCAAGAACTCCAAACACCTGAAAGACGTATTGCAGTTTTTCTAAGAGCCAGGTTCATCCAGAAAATGAAAACAAAAAGAAACAGTTAAATGACCTTCAGGAGTCACCACAGAGGTGATTCTGAATTTAGGCTTTAGCTTCCTCTACTGAAAGGCAGGATTATTGGGGGAAGAACTGGGGGGGGTGATCAGGTTCGCCAATCATCCTTAAGGCTTATTAATTTTCTACCTACAATAGAGGCAATCACAAACAGAACCTTAGAGGACAAAGTCCCCTTATCTTTGACCCATAAGCTTTCCCACTACTGGTCTGAATTAAGTCAGGATTTCACTGGCTTGTAGTACACTGGGCTCCTTTGACTCCATGTGATTGATAAGTCATTCAAATAGAAGCACCTACAAAATAGTTATATCTTTCTCAGAGAGAAAAATCTATCCTTGTCAAAACTCAGTGTTACAGACTAACAGGGCTATGGGTCTGGTGCTCTTTCCCACTCCTACAGCTCTTGATAGGATGTTTGTAGCAGGATCCTTATTGCTCCTTCCTTCCTATCTAGAGCTTTTTTATTTAATTGCAAAGCACTGTATAATAACCACATGCATTTATACAGCTTTAATTTTGTTCATCCTGATCACCTTCCTATGAATTCCCATAAGTTTGGTAGCAACGTATGGATGCAAAAGCCTCAAGAAGCTGGGGGGCTGTCAGGGTGATATTTCCAAAGATACCAAAAGAATTTAGCTGATGAAATGCAGCTAAAACTAGACTAGAAAAAAACTAAACTAGCTGAAAAACTAAAATAACTAGATTAGCTAAAACTAAAACTAGAACTAGAAGGAGGACTGTGGTTACAGGATACAGACAACTCTGAAAACCTCGTCTTCAGTTCAGACAATAATGCTCTCTCAGGTTCTCTGCATTTCATAGCCTCTTTTTCATGCTTAGTTTGTAGCTTTAATAACCTTTATTTCCTTAAGGATCAACCTAAAACTTATGTGATCCACAATGCATCAAAACTTATATTTGCATTAAAATTTTAATTTTCAAATCTAGCCTCATGATAGGGATGTTTTAATTGTAACCTTAACATTTTTTTAAAACACTTTACTATTTCTGATTTTGCTTCTGTTTTAACCTGAAGGCATATTGGTTCAGGTCATATTTGATGTTATTCTTCCAGCTTAAAGACTTCAAATCATCACCAAAAAATGAGAGACAGAAGGTTTTGGTGGTTTAGTTGTTGTATTGCGCGGGTCTTTTTTCTGCTTGTTAAATAGTTTCTGCTTGCTGTGCTCAAGGTTTGAAGGTAAAATTTACAAAGACAATGCTTTTTGACAGTGAACCTTCTGCTATAGTTTTAGAAGCACTCAGCAAATTCCAGCAGCGGGTTTCTAGACACAAAAGACAAATACAACCACTCCATGATTTAGATTGGCTTTCTGTTTGTGGGTCATGAGACTCACTGCTGAGCATGTCAGAAGTTGGCTGTGGCATTTAATGAAGGTTGTCAGCAACTTCATAGTTCCCATAGCAAAACAAAGAGTGTGCTCTGGCTTTGGTTTTGGGGCATGGGTTGTTGGATTTTTTTCCCCCCTTTTTTCTTCTGGGGCTTTCATTGGAATCTGTGACTGGAGTTAGTGGGTAAACTCAGTTACTGCTAAAGAAACAAATTAAAAGTAGGGAACCAGCTGGTGTTTTGAAAAACATTGAATTGCATAGGTTTCCTTTTTTCAGAGACATCATTTAACATTCAAAATAAATATTAAATTTCTCTTTCAATTTGAAAGTTTAGAGTCACTCATGAAATTAGGAACAATAATCATACTCTATTATGCCCTGTCTCATGTGTCTCTCGAGAGGGCTGTGACTTGTCGTAGCATGAAAGAACCTAGAAAAATTATTACTTGCTGCTTTAAACAGAAGATGCATAGCTCAGATGCTCATTAATGAGGCAAAGGAAAATTAATTGACATGTCTAATAGTTCTTTTAATATAGCCTCTAAGCCTTGATGTGTCAATTGTCAAATTACCCCTGGCATACTTTCTTTGTCTCAGTGATCTTGTGTCGTATTTCTAGGAGAGAAAATTAACATTACTTTCCTTGGCATCTTTCAGCATACTTTCTGGCCAAGGGTGTTAGACCTCCAGAAAAAATTAGATGCTTGCAGCCCAGCTGCCTTGACATCTCTCCAGATCAGGTCTAACCTCTCAGACTACAGAACTGCAGCTTTGTGATGGCTCTTTGTCAATGATGCATCTTTTCTGGGGCATACAGTGGTTAAAAAACCCATAAGCTTTAAAAAGCCTAAATGCATCAGCCTTTCTACATATCCTTGCCACTCCTGTGCACTGCTTTGACTTATGTTAAAGTTCCTTTCAGCAAGCCAGGATCCTCTCTGCCTCTGCTTCCCCAGCAATGGTCTAACCTCAGAAAGAGACAGCCTCTACCACCCTACAACAGGCATTCATGCTTGCTTCAACATAGGCAATGAAAGAGCATTCTTTTAGAGCTTCCATTCTTTTCACATTATTATCACCCAATCCAGGCTGGAAAAAAAGCTGTTTCCAATCATCTGCTTGTTAGTCCACTCTCAGCCTGACAGAAAATCCTTTGATCAAGGCTGTTATACTGTGTATATTAAGCTCGTCTAAGTTTATGTGATGGAACATTATAATTGTCACTGCTGTTTCATCAGTTGGTGTTTCTGTCTTACATGAAGCTAGGAATAAAAGGAAACAAAGAGAAGGCATATGGGTCATGTGTTGCATCTGCTTTTTCTAGTCCAGGACAAAAAATCCATGGGATTCCCAAAATGAGACAGCATCTAAAAACTTCATATTGCAAATTCTTTAAGCCATAATTCCACAAAGTTCAGACATCCTGATTTCAGTGAGATTTGTTTTGGGCTGGTTTTTCATACATAGATTGAGTTATGTGTTTCAGAAATTAACCTCTTAGCAGATCATAGCAATAAATCTAATACAGAGCCATACTGGAAAATGCTGCTCTTTATGAGGAATGAAAATCACTGCAATACATTATATCAGATCTCTATGATTTGGTAAAAAAAAAAAAAAAATCATTACGATATTTTTTATTCTATAATAAATAATCTTTGCCATCCTTTTTAAGGTATTCATATCTTTGGGCTTTTTTACAAAAAACAGATTTGCTGTGCTGCAGAGCATAAACACACTCGATCCAATAGTTAAGGAAGTATTACAAAGTACTGTTCCACAGAGCTGCAAGTCTGCAGTAAACCTGAGAGTAACAGATTTCTTGCACATTTGAAGGCTATTAGTCCACACACAATAGATTTAGCATGTCTCAGGGCACAGAGGAGTCCCTTCTCATGTGCTGTAGAGCAAGACTCTACAGCCGAATGGATGCATCTGGAATTGCCACATGGGCTGTCAGAGATCCAGACATCTTGAACAAATGTCGGAAGTCTTCATCTTCCACCCAGGCCCAAAAGGAAGAATCTGGGAAAAGCCAGGTTCTGTGAAACTGGGTGAGAAATGAACATAAAATTCAATAACGTTTCTCTGAATGTCTTTCTACTATGTGATAATTTTTGAATAATCCAACCAATCAACACTAAAAATTCAGGGAACATCATAGCTATCATTGTCCTGGACACTATTGATTTTGACAGAAACTAAAACAAGACAGCAGAGAAAACACAGGAGAATGGGTAGAAATGGCAGAGAAGAAGTTGCAAGCATGAACTAAAGATGTGTAGAAACCACCCACGTGACGCAGAAGGAGAGCGGAGGTCTGTTTCGATAGCATTTTTCCATGATACAAGAATACAATAAGGATGCTGAGGCACAGAGAGCAAGAATATTTTCCGAGATAAAGCAAGACAGTAGCAAGCTGGGGAAATGTCCTTATTGTCCATTTATTCTTCTTTCATGCAAAATCTAATATTTTTTTCCTTTTTTTCTGAGATGTGGGAGTTAATGACTAGTGCAGGCAAAGAAAACCTTACTTCATTCTGCATGAGACCTCACCTTAACTAATACATGAAGGTCTCTTAGAAGTTTTCAACAGCAGAATGGAGATGCATGAGAAGTAGCTTCCCCTTCATGTGAAGGTTTTCAAAAGACTACTCTGATCCAAAACTGGGATGAAAATGGTGAAAACAAAAAAGTTTGTGCATGGATATTTTGGTGAGTGAAAGGACGTGTTTTGATAATTTAAAGTGGTTTGAAATTATTTTGACCTTTTCAATAGAAATTCATCTTATACATTAATATGTAGGAGGGGGAAAATAATTTCAAACCAATGTTCTGTTTAAAATATCAAGATGGAATATTTCAAGAGCGTCCAAATTTTGTTTCAATTATCCTTTCCCACAATTACATTTTTTGAAAGTCACAATTTTCCAGTACAAAGCGCTTTGTAAAAAAAAAATTCTCAACCACGGAAGCAATACCACACGTTCTTGACTCTGATGGGGTCATATGGTTCCTTCATTTCAGTGGGTAGCTTGAGACAGGCTGTAAATACTGGTGTGTCACCCATTCTGGCACTGGTCTGGCAAGTGTTATGACAGATCATACAGGGTACTGAGATTACATTCATAGTGAGAAGTGCAAATTGAAAATACATCTTCCATTGTGTGTGTTCCAAAGGATCTGGACTGACCTTATCCTGAGAGACTGTGCTGTGCTCTGGCTTGGACAGAGGACTGCCAGAAGCTGTGTGGGAGGGCAGGGAAATGCTTGGCAAATCCCTGGCAAAGACAGAGAAGAGGAGAACTCTACACTAAGCAAATTATGCCTGGTATGTCACTGAAAGGCAAGTTTTCATTACACAAATACAGCAGCTAAAAGGTGATTGTGGATCTGTCTAATCAGTTAAAACTAAAGTACTGAAAACCCTAGTCAGCTGTCTTCATTGGGTTTTGGAAATATTTTTCCCACAAGTCTTCCTTTCCTCCTTAGTAGCAAATAAGCTGGGACTCAGTGGTAGACTTGGTTAGACAAGGGCTTGGTACAGAGACTTGAACAATAAACTGGCCATTCATTAGAAGCAGAGTGGAATGCCACAATGTTGGAAACATAAGCAGCCAGCCTATGAGACCAGCTTGGTTACAAAAGCATCCACCGCCAGTCTGATTAAATTCAGAATGCCAAAGGTAAGGAACTCTTGCTGTGAGCTACAGCTACTTAGGCTCTCTCACTGTAAATATGAACAAATTGAACATACATTGCCTTTCTGTAAGCAGCACATACTTCCTCTTGCAAATAGCGCAACTAAACTTCAGTTTCCTCCCTAACATTACTGCCCTGCTGAAGCCAGCAGCCTTGGAAGCTAATTCACACTGTCAAAGTATCTGATCTGTTTTCATTTTGCTTATTTTCTTCATAAGCATGCGATGCCTTTAATTCTATGACTACTTCTGAAGATTTTAGAATTAATAGTATGCTATCTTTCTAGTGCTGTGTAAGTACTAAAGCAATATTTTGCTTTTATTGGAATTATCAATTCTGATGTGTCAGTAGGGCAAGCAATGAAAGGGCTCTTCCAAGTGCAAACCTACTCATTTGCCACTTTTCTTGTGTGCATCCTTATCCCTGAATAAAAGTAATCTCTACTGGGTGAAAACACAGTCTGTAGTCTTTTCTTGGATATTTCTAATGAGCACATGGCGTGAAGGCGTGCTCTGAGACCAAGACTCTTACACTATCCAGACCAGCAGACTCAGACCCAGCAGGAAAGAAAGCAACACTCAGTAAACCTGGTTCATGCGGGGGCTGCAACTTTATTAAATGTAAACCACATTATGGGCTTATTTAAATTAATGGTCACAGTGGGTGCTCAACACCTCTGAAAGACTCTGCACTAGGGCTAGCTATAAAATTTTCCATTGAGACTCCTGTGTGAAGGGGAGCTGAGACTTCTGACTAGTAGAGCTTGGCAGAAAACTGCCTTTCTGTGGGAATTTTTTTCTTGATAAAATGTTCAGATTTTGTGCTGGAAAAGTAGAACTTCCCCTCCCCCCAAGCAGCCTCTCTCATCAGAATCAGTAACTAGCTGTTCATTTGCACAAGCCCAAGTGCTCTGTGAGACATTCTTATCAGATCAGCTCATTTGGGTGCAGCAGAGTCCAATGTACCAACGTGCAATGCAAGGACCGACCACGCTGAACATGGACATGCACAGAGCCTGCTCAGGAGCCTTGGATTCTAAGGAGTAAGGGGAAATCAGACCTGAGAGCCGCCCTCTACACCCTCCACCCAGTCCAGCTGCACTCAGTGCTCCACCAAAGAAATCCAGGAGGATGGGGAGGGTCATGTCCCACTTTGGTCAAGGGGAGCAGGAGGCAGAGACCACAGAGGGTGTCACGGGACCTGCCTCCATCACAGTGGGCATGCAACCAAGTGACAGCTTGTCTGAACTAAGTCACTTAATTCTTCTAGACTGGGTGTTTCAGCTTCCTTAAAAAGATACTGTTTTCTAGGGGGTGGGAAAATGCCTAAATTTCATTAGCAATTAGAACTGCTAAGACTGGCTAAGGGAAAGAAGGAAGTGGTTAAACAACAACGCATGATGCTTATAAACACTGAAAACCTCTACAAAATACTCTGATGAAAAGCAAAGAAAACTCTTTTTTGGTTAAAAAATAAGAGCACTGTATCGTAATTGGTTCTTGCAAGAAATAGAAACATCCTAACTCAGTCAATGATGATTTTCTACATTATTGTAATGCTTAAAGTATCAGTGTTCAGTGATTGCTTTCAGCTTATAAAAATTAATTTCAGACTTTGAAACATCCAAACCAATAAAGCTACATGGAGAGAATGTTTGTCAATTTAATAAAATTTATCCCAAATATACATCTGGAACAACATTTGTAAAAATAACAGAAATATTACTGAGTCATTTTAATAGCAAATAATTAAATATGCAATGATCATGAAACTGCGGCAATTAGATTTTCTTTAGTTTCTAATTAGAAACTAAAGAAATTAAAATAAAGAATCATATAAATTGGCACACTGAGTGGTGCCAAAAGCAAATATATTTAAACACAAAAGCTTATAAATAGATCAATCTACATTTATGCTTTCACGTTTTGTATAACTCCCAATTTTGTAGGTGTAAAAGAAAAAAAATATTAAGTATGACCCTGGGATCACCTAAAAATATCTTTTGAGTTTAAGTATTTTATTTTCCTATTTCTGTTCATTTATAATGACAAGATAATGATTCACAGAATCACTGATATACAGCAACTGTGTCCTTTTTTCATTTGCTTCCTAACACTCCTGGAAAGCTTTATCATAAACAGTTTAGAAGATAATGAAAGGTAAAACTTCCATCTGAAAAGGTTTGATTCAACAAAGTTATTAGGACAATCACTTAGGTTAAGTGTTTAGCCCAGAGGGCAGTATAAAATTTCATCAAAATTCAAACCATGCATAAATGATCTCAAACTGCAGTGTCTATTTATACCACACAACATGTTAGTCACATTTTTCACTGAAGATTGGAAGTAATGATGAAGCGACTGATAAGGATGAAAGACGGAATATGTGCTATGCCACCCATGTATAATTCAGTTAGTGGCAAACATGGATTAGAAAGTATTCTGCAACAGCATGTGTTTTCCAGCTGACTGAGAAAAAAACTGTGAACCAGTAACAAGGGAAAGGAGACAGCAAGGAAACCAAAAATATTTCACATGTACAAATTAGCCAGGTAAAGAAGAGAGAGTGATTAAATCAGTGGGTCAGAGATTCAAAGACAATGAGAAATACAAATATGGATCTTTTTTATGGATATTTTTTATGTCTTTTAGGTTTTGTGTTTCCAAAAAAAAAAAAAAAAAAAAAAAAAAAAAAAAAAAAAGGGCTTTTTTTAAATCCAGAAATAAAAACAAAAAGCAGTGCCAGTGCAAAAGGGAAAGGGATCATTTTTCTAAAGCTGAAATCTTCAAATTTAGGTAAATAAAATATAAAGAAAACTTCAGTGCAAAATCTCCATTTAGAGTGCAAAACATTGTCCTCGACCTCTAGGAAAAAAAAAAAAAAAAATTACAGTGGAAGTAAAGTTTACAGTCCTTTTCCTTAGTTGAAAGTTTTGATTTGCTCATTTTGGGAGAAGCCTTGAGTTAAGTGTTAAGTGTCTGTGATTTTTCATTTTAATCCTAAACAAAGACAGAATCTTTAGCTGATGACAGCCAGTGAAACAGAAATAACAGCTATAGTACATAATGTTATTTATCAGCTGATTATGTATTAGGCTGTATCAGCTATACTCAGACACCTGCTGCAGATTTTGTCTGCACTATTAGAATCAGATCCATGCAATTGCACTGACCTTCAGCTGAGGTTCTCCGGTTGCTAAATGTTGAATCCAAATTCTTTGTTATGTTATTCTGTAAGCATCTAAGGTGCTGGTTGAACTAATAAAATTGTCAAGCCTTGTTTCAGAGAGATTGTGCTGTAGCACTGAAACTGCACAGCGGAGGATTAAACACAAACCTAAGCTGAAAGCTGTGTATGGGGCTGTGTTTCTGTACAGCAGCATGTTAGTCTCAGCAGATTCAGGTTATCACCACTCCAAGCAGAGCTAGATGTTAATGATTTCTACCTGCCTTTTTGGGGGAGGATGGGATTAGAGGAGAACTTCACAGATATCCTGAGGAGTTATCTCTGAGTAAAAGTCATGGGTTAAAGATGCACATGGAAATAGTGGCAAGGGGAGAGGAGAGCTGATATCTGTGGTAGCAAGGTAACATCAGCAGAAGAGATGCCACTGAAAAGTGGAGGGAGGCTAAGTGGTAGAGGACCTTACAAATTACTGGGAAAGATTAAAGTATGACAGATGCCTCCAATGATAGCTAATTTAAATGTCAATAGGTGCATTATATTTCACATGCAGTCTACAGGGTGATGGAAAGCATTACACCAGGTTAACATGAAAGTTTATGCTTCAGTCAAAGCAAATTGTTACCACTTTACTGGAAATGGCACTTGAACAGCTTACCTCAGCTAAGGATCTGCCCCTCTGTGTTACTGCAACATTTGCTGTCTAGCAACATACTCAGAGCAGATGTTAAAGGTGGTGGAACTTAAGCAGTTTTTGCTGACTCATTACCCCCAAATGATTTGCAAATCCCAAATGCAGTGATTTTCATTCCTCATAAAGAGAAATTATAACAAGTTAATGAAAGTTCCGAGCATTGCACAGCATTTTTAGTTTATTTTGCTATTCTACGCTTTCCATTTTTTTTTTTTTTTTCCAAGTGGGTAATATTAAATAAAACTTTTCCCAGTTAGCATTTTTACATGTTTTACATTTAGTGTATTGTTGCTATTCTTCCAATGAAGTCTAGGAAAATAGCAGAATGAAGCCTGGAGTTATGTTATTTTGTGTTGATCTCCCCGTAACGTTAGTAAACAGTTTGATGCATCACGTCACTAGCAGCACTGTTCTATCTTGTCTTTCCCCATTTAAAGAAAATCTGTGAAATAAATGTTACAAGACAGTACTGCTGGCATGAAAAATTCCAAGCCAATAAGTCTTGCAGTTGCCAAGATGTAAGCTCTGAAAGTTGGCATTTGGCATTCAGAACTAGATAACCTTACTATAGTAACTACATTCACTGTATCTACAAGAGGGATGAATAAATCAACAATAATTGAACTACTAAAAGTGTCTAATTTCCAGAGTAGTGCTTCGAGCAACAACTGAAATTAAAAAACTGTTAAAACACAGCTACGTACCCATACAATCTTGTCATGAATTCACTGAAGCAAAGGTTAACAAAAAAAGAATGAATATGCATTCTTTTCTAAGAGTAGCATTCCTTGATCTACAGTACTGATGAACTATATAAATGTCAGGTCCCATCCAAGTCCCACAGAGCCTGGTATTCCCAGTAGCAAGAATTTTTTATTGTTCCTGTAACATTACTCAAAGTACGGAAAAGTCTATTCCTGCTTCATGTGGAATGCAGTCCCTATTCTTGAAGTCTGGCAGTGTTTCCAAATTTAGCAATGATCATAAACCCTTGAAATATTGTTGGTATCTCCAGGGCCTGATCCAAAGCCCAGTGAAGACAAATGGGAATATTCTACATGGCCAGTGTTTTGTGTGGGCCAGGCTTAAATTATTCCTTCTCTTGTCACTTGATTTCATAGTTCAGAATTTGTCATGTTGTCCGAGTCATATCTCATTGAATTTACCATCCATCCCATCATTTCTCCCACTGTTAATTTTTATTAGAAAAATGCAGGTCTGGAAATCTTTATGAAAATAACTAGCACAGTAGGTTAAATGGTCTCAGTGTTTTAGAGAATCAGGATTGTCTAATAAACAGAGCTTTTAATGTAACACGATTCCACGCTAATACACAGGAGAGAACCTACCACTGGGACACCAGCCTGATGTACACCGCTTTGAAAACTGTCTCCTAGAATTAATTCAGACTGATTAGCATACCATGGATGCATTCACCTGGGGAACTAACTAAAAATAATAGCCAATTTACAAATGAACTAGAGTAGGCTTTTTAATCTCCCGTGACTCCACAGATCAGTGGCAGTACACTACAGAGTCACATCTCTGTGACTGCCACTGCAGCTGGCGCTAAGCTTTTGGGAATAAACACTCAAAAGGAATTGCTGGAAGGCACTGAGATGCTGGGTGTAGTCACCCCTTGGGCCACTGCTTGGACAGTCCTGCTATGATCATAATATCATCAGTCAGTCTCAAGGACTGATTAAAAATACCAAGAAAGGATATTTCCATCTAAAGCCACTAGAAGATAATTTGATTTTTAGGATCAGTTACTGACTTTCTTTCGGAACCTCAAATCTGGAAATCCAGTATTTATTCAGTGCTAATCTTCAGGAAAAAATATAGGCAATATGGGTTTCAGAACTTTAGTTTATCATATCAGGGGTTTTTTTTCTGAAAGTTGAGGCATAAGAAAGGCACTCCCACCATGGAGATTCTAGTTTATAACTATCTCAAGGAAAACTGGAAAGTGTTTCCATGTGCTTATGTATATAAGGCATGTGCAGATAGGGAAATATTTCTCCAGGTGCACTGTGCAGGATAGTGAAATGCGTGATAAACCAGACTGAATACATGTCTTTCACCCTCTGACATTTTGTAGGTCAAACTCTATCTAATGCGTGTATTTTAAACCAGAGTGAGAAAAGCGTATTCCAAGAGACAAGAGAATCTTTTCGTTCCTCAAAATTTGTGGCACATCTAAGGCTAAATTGAATACTTGTGGTATAACATACATCCAAGTGTCTTTGAGAAGATGAGGATCATGATACAATGTTTTGAAATGGAAATTATTCCAGCTTTGAAATACTATGACTTACCAAGCAACCAAAGATGCTTGAAGGCCCCTGTACTGCATTTAACTGAAATGAGAAGCAAGTAAAAAGAGTTATCCTGCATAAAATGATACACATAATGGTAAAGGGTGGCATTGTTTCCTCTACATAAAGCAAGTTTCAAAGGGAAAAGTAATTTTTGAATTAATGGGCAAACAATGCAGAACAAATTACATTAGCAGTTAGTTAAAAGCTCTGTAGAATAGCTTGCCCTCTATTTCCAAGTAATGGGACTAATGAAAAAATGGGAATTTTTTTTTTCCATCCCCAACTCACTCCCCCTGCAGTGGTTTAGACTTGAGAATTAACAGCCAGGAAGAGCATCTCTTCACATTGTGAGAAAGACATAGCATTCAGTTCAGCTGCAAGAAAGAATAGCTGAACCAAGAGTTTCACCACTGTTAATTCCATAAAACACTCTGACATGTTTTCAGTCATTAGCCTTTAGCAGATACCTAAACCAAAAACTGGGATAGATTTAGATACCAGGCTGAAAATCTTATGATGACAAAGTACACCGGAGGGTTACCGAGTTGTTTAAAAACTAAGCTCAAGACAGTGATTCACACCATCATCAGAATTAAGCATGATGACTGTAATTTCTCCCTGGCTGGATTTCCTCTTAAGTCAAATGGCAGATAGACTGCATTTTATTCAGAATTTTGTAGCCAGGCTCCTAAACCTGGCAGTTTGGTTTGAATGTTCAGATCCAAGGCCAGGCAAACAGCAGATCCTCTCTGTTCTCTCCCATTCACCATCCTTGTCTCCACCCTGTTCAAATCTGACTTTGCCAGAGAAGGAGATACTGTATTCTACCTAAAAAAGGACAAAATAGAAGGCAAGAAATATTGCTTCCACTAGGTGATTGAGGAGGAGCATTTTGACTGTCATCCACTGTTTTATCATCACTCCTGAAACTGGATAAAAGAGTCACAGTTAACAAGATCCACTTTTGCCCAAACTTTCCTGCTCTTTTCAGCTTCACCATCACAGCTTCTTGTTCCCACCTTTTGTGAAGCATCTCAGTTTGTACTGAAAACCTGTGAAAGCAGAGACCCTGCTAACTTCTCTGGCTGTTTTGTCACACATCACTGTATATTTAATAATAATTATGCCTCTGCAGAGGTATTTTATTCTGATAAAATCAGAACTATCCCACCAGGATCTTCAGCTACTTATTCATTTTGCTACAGGCTACAAGAGACAGACTTAGAGAATTTACTGAAATAACAAAGTAATTTTACATACATATGGTCTATGCTTCTGTGCCACAGCAATGACAGATAAAAAGCAGCAATCTATCATATTTTTCTCTCCACACTGTACTCAATAGGATCCAAAGTATGGTACCCATTTTGCTACTAATGCACATGTATAACTCCCACTTATTTACTGTAGTGCCCTGAAGATGTGACAGTTAGCTATGTAATGCACTTATTATTTTTATTCATTCTGTTCATTAGAGATGACCATGTATGGCACACTTATAGCTTTGCTTTTCTCCACTAGTCATCAGTAATGTCATCTTTTCTAGCTCATGAAAACAAAATGTTTATTAAATGACAAACAACCACATCTCTCTCAACTCCACGTTTCACAGCCAGTTTCCCAAGTCTTCTACTCTCCTATGAGTCTGAACAAACCAAAGGGAAATTCAGCTAAGTCAGAAAGTGCTTTTGTGCTGAGCAGGAATCCAAGCGGAATCATGTGAAATGCCTGTGAGGGGAAAAAAGCTGGCAGTGTTGTCTTGAAGATATTTTGACTGCATTCATAACAAAGGCTCCAACAACTTCGTGAGTCCACAATTCTCAGTAACTGAAGACTCAACATTTCCCATATTTCAGAGAAATTAGCAACTTATTGTCAAAGAGCTGCATGGTAGTCATACCCAGTTTTGCCCTGACTATTACCAAATTTAAACCATATTCTTTCACTTTTACCAGATAAGAATTCTCTAAGGTGGAGGAGGAGATCAGAAGGAACATTTTGGCAAGGAATTATAAACACACAGTCCTGGAGAGGTCTAGGTCAAACTGTGAACTGCTCCAGCACTGGGGAGCATTTTCCCTGCTCTTTCAGCTCCATTACTCATAATCGGATGTCAACCACACAATTCCCTAGACAAGATCTCTAGGAAAACCTTGGGTCTGTACTGAAGGTGCTCCATGACTAAGCTCACTACTCCTTTCTGCTCAAGAACTTTAAGGCCAATAGAAAAGAAGAGACCACCAACACTCTCAACTAATTCTTTGTATCACTGATTTCTCTTCTCTATTGCTAGAGGCCAGGTCTCAACTGGTGGAGTTCTGCAGCTCTGGAACCTGTAGGAGGAAGCGCATTGGCTGCCAACTCTTTCCATCATCCTGAACATATAAATAAAATTGTCATCAAGTATAATTGCACTGAGGTCCATAGGTAACTGCAATAGTACATGTTTCCCATCATCCTAACAGTATCAAATCCTGGCAAAATTAAGGGTGTGCATACATCTTGGAGAACTCTGCAAAAGACTTCCAGAGAAAACAGCTCTTAGGAAAGATTCATGTTTCATGTATTTTCAGTCCTTAAAAGTTTGTTTCCTATTTTTTTCCCAGCAGTTTAGATTAATTTTGAAATAATTATTTTTGTTGATTTCAAATTTTTTTCCAAACACTTTATTTCTCATTCAATTTTCACTGGCAAAATTTCACCACAATGCACCAGAACAGAGAAATAATTCTTTCATTGCACAAGAGAGAAAAGAAATAAAATCTCTGAGTGTGTGCAATTCATTGGAATTTGCCCAAATATGAATTAAATTATACAATAAAAGAATAAACTGACAGCTTCAGAAAAATTAGAGCGCATAGGAAAGATGTAATTGTCATATTTAGTGATTTGTACATAGAATACTTTTCCAAAAAGTAATTTTTTCCTGTAGAAAAGAAGCAGAAAAATCTCCCATGAGACTAAAACTAAAGTAAAAACTCTACAGGAATATGCACTGGTCTGGTAAAAATTCAATCCTTAAAGATTTGAGAATATGCATCAAAGTAAACACCATCTAATACCCAAATATGTTAAAAAAACCAAACCAAACCAAAAACATGACTTGTGTCCTGCTGAGACTCGCCTGCAAAAAATAAAGTCCCACAAAGACTTCAGAATCAGGGAATTGTGCTCACACAACTAAAGCTTAAGCATTTTTAAGAATAATGTGTGAAAGATTTTAAAGTATTCTAAGAAAACAGTGGGATTTCTGATTTCTCCTAAAAGTTCAAGCTTGGCCTGCCTTTAATCACATTTCAAAATGGAATTAGAAACAGTGAAACAGGGCTTAGGTGGGCTATCAGAAATTACTGAGTATTTTTTTTAAATGTTAGCACTTTTTAAAGCAAGTAATAAAGGGTTATTTTGTTTTTCACAAAGGAAGTTGAATATCCTGCTCTTAATGGCAGTATTTTATATATAGTGCACAAAACAGATCCTACTAGGGCAGCTATAAAAAACTGGTAAAATCTGACCTTTGATTTTAGGTAAATGTTACATATTTGAATAAAAGGTTGCATTTATAGGCAGCCACAGAATTCTCTCTCTCTCTTTTTTTTTTTTTTTTTAATGAAATATTTAGAAAAGCTCAAGGGATAATCCATCCAGGGCAATTTTTAACAGGCAATGTTAATTTTGAACAAATTCAAAACACTGAGGCAAGGATTCTCCTCTAATGTAGGATTCATCACCCTCCTAACTTGGTATAAATTCAGTCTGTTCTGTTTGTATGACATAAACAACAAGCAGTTTCACAGGAATGAGGCAAACCATATGTGAAGGTGTTTTTGAAAGCACAACAGGGAATACACGAAGCAAAGAAGCATCTGCATTTATTTCAATGTCAAATCACATGTGTATTATAAAGGGAAAGTTTATTGTCTTTATATAAAAAAACAAATTTACTATATTGTGCTCTTTACAGTTAACTCTTCCTGCCCCTCAGTATCCTCCTCAATTTGGAAAACAAATTAACAAAATTCATAAAGTCTACAGGTGCAGAAGCAGGGTTGCAAAAGGGTCTTGAACCTTGTCCACCCTACCCAGGCTGTCACAGGCTGTCAAGAGCCTATTTTATCCTCACCATCCCCTTGCTACCGCTCTTGAACAAGGGCTGCATCTGCTCCTGACTGGTGCAAGCGAGAACCAAAGCCTGGTTCAATGCCCTGGATTCCAGAAATGCAAGAATACTCCTCTAGATAGGATTTACCAGCTTGTGTCCTGCATCAGGATGTTGTCTGCTCCTGCACTGGTGCTGCAGTGACCAGCCTGCAACCGAGCCACCATGGGCAACACATGGCATTGCTGCGTAGGGCACCGGGTACTCCCCCACAAAAGGCAGCGCCCTACAATTAATTGGTTTTATACAAGCTGGCCAGAGTCAGCTTAACACATTTGGAGCTGAGGAGAAAATATTTCAAAGCAGGATTTAGCCTGGGTAGGAGCTACGGGCACGTTGTTAAAAAGCTAATTGCATAGAGACAAAGGATAATCGTCACTTTTATATTAGTGTGTAATATTAACCCTTGATAGCTGTGTTTGATGATAAGTTGTGGGCAATTGAAACTGCTAGGTTTTATATTTGAGCTCAAGCCTGAAGATTCCTAAAGTCACAGAAAGTGTAAATGTCACTACCATTTTTTTTGTATTCAGACAAATGAAGGTTTTTAAAATCTGTGCTCTTTTTCACATCTCTTGCTCTTCATGCTTCTTCTCATGCTCTTTTACACATAAAAAGCAATGTTAAAACACTGTATGTTGAAATTATTTCTCACATCTATTTTTTTATGCATATTTAGGAAATCTGGCTTTATAGCGACAAATAGTCACAAAGTACAATTTTTTCCTCAAATTTTGCTTTTTTCAGGGAACAGAAGAAGAGAGCTAGAGAGCTTCTGGTTTTGGGCTGCAAGGTCAAAATCCCTCCAAACTTTCCTCCTTTTCTCTCAAGGTTACAGAACTCGCCCATATTATTCAGACAATAGTCACAAATAATATTGATGTTTTTCTGCAGATTATATAGGGTTTTGGCTCGAGGAACAGAAACCTCAGAGAAGTCAAGTTCAACAATGCTGCAGTGCAAGGCAAGGCCCTGGGGTGGGCTCTCCAGGAAGGTGAGCAAAGCACTTGGTGAGTATCTGGCACCTTCCAGGCTGTGGCTGCAGCTGACCACCTCAGCAGCAGGGATGGCCCTGCAATATGCAACCACATTTTCCTGTTGTTTCTCTTTACCCTCACCTCATCTTTTGGACTCATCCCCCTCACCCTCAACTCACCGGACTCAAGCAAACGCCTGCTGCTCTGAGCAAGGTTGCACGTGGGCACTGTGGGAAAGGCACCCGTGTAGGCTGCGAGAGCAAAGCTGAAGCCTGTGGGCTTCTGCAGCCAAAATGATCTTTTTATTATGTGTGTATAATGCCCGCTGTAAGGAGGTTTGACTATGGCCTACGGATGTGAGACAGCACTGTCAAATTAATACGAATGGAGAAGGACAAGCACGCTATAGCAACGGAAGCAACGAAAAAAAAAATCACAATTATCAGAAAAATGCTTGTGATCACAAAAGAATTTCTGGTTCGTACTCACCAATCGCCCCTTTGGCAAGCCTTAAAAGAGAAGAGATTATGAGAGAAAGAAAAGAAAAGAGAAAAAATCATGGGGAGAGGCAGGGAGGGGTGGGGGAGAGAGAGACTGAGACAGTGGATACTTTTAACTTGTCACAGTACAACACTAACTTTTAATTAATACAGGGCACGTACAACTTTGAAGACTGTTGGTCGTGTAGTACTTTATGATAAATACATTTTATGGGATTTTGTTTTTAAAGAGGATTTTGTAGAATAACCTAGCCCAATAAATGATTTACCAGCTGCAATAAAAGATCAAGGAAATTGCTCAGATTGAATCTTGGAGCATCTAAAACTCTGAAGTTTATGGAGATCTAAGCTGCCCCCAGATCTACAGTGCTATTAAAATTTTTTGTAGTAGCTAATTATCTTGCATTGCATTTTTTAAAAGGTAGCAATTGTAGTAGAGAGGAAGGTCTGGAAACAGACAAAGAGGAGTTGATGCCCTTTGATGGAGAAAGTAGGAGAGAAGGAAAGAAGGAGACAGAGAGAGGTGAGTAACAATTGAAACATCATGCTGGTATAGTAACAAATAGAATTAGCAACTCACAAGGTATCAGATTTCCAAGTAAATAACTGGAATTAACTCTATATTTTAAGAATAGATTATTAATACATTATTATATTATATTATATTATATTATATTATATTATATTATATTATATTATATTTATTATATTATTATATTATATTATATTATATTATATTATATTATATTATATTATATTATATTATACATTCTTTACATGGCATACTATGTGTAATATCTCTATTACTTGACCAAGAGTGAAGCAATTTCATTTTTCTAATTTTTTTTCTTTCTGATAAATATGATGACCACAAGTGAAGCAGAAAGCAAAGAGGTTCCCTCTAAATTCTGATTTGTCCTAATCTTACAGGACTTGAACATAACAAATAAGCAGATAAAGCAAGAGCTGGTCCTTATTTCCAACAGGATGATAGATACAGTAAATAGAATGGCACACTGATATAAAAAATACTGGCCTCAGCTAGGACAAGCAGCACCTTGACATGTCGTTGCTTTTGTTTTATACGAGGAAGATCTGGTTCATGCCCTGTAACTTCCCGTGCCCAGATATAACTCTGCCTGCCCAGGGAACCCTGGCAAAGTCAGTGTCCCTGCAGGCACGGGGCTCAGGGACAGCTGGGCTCCCTAAGAAAGGACAAAGGAAATAAACAGAAAACAAAACAGAAGAAAGGGAAGTCATTTTCTCTTATTCCCTAAATCAGAAGGCATGCCAGCAGAGACAAGCTCCTGTCCCCTCTGCTCCCCCAAGTACCTTGTGCAATTGCAAAGGCCATGGAGCATGGGCCTTTGGGGCCTGGGGCCACACTGGTAAGGGTGGAGTTGGGCCCCTGTCTCAACACTTTAAAGGTGAACAACTTTGAAAAGAATAAAGGATCAACACTGTTGACTTTAAAGGTAGACGGAACCACGGAATGCTTTGAGACCCTGAAAGCTGCCTAGTTCCAAACCCTCTGCCACGCCTTCCACCAGACCCCGTGGGCCAGGGCTCCATCCGTCCTGACCTTGAGCACTTCCAGGGATGGGGAACATACGATTAAATATTAATTCTATCACTGTAACTCTGCAAGACACGGAAGACAGAAAGTGAACTTCATCACTACAGAAACCAAGCACCTTGAGATGGATAATTGATGTTAATTTGGTTAATTTAATTTGAAAATTGAGGCAGGTAAAATGAAATAGTGGGAGCTGGCAAGGATATTTGCATGAGCACTGCTACTCTAAAATTTATTCTTATATTACGACCAGGATGGAGGAATCCTTAATTGTCAAAAATAACCATAATTAATCCAGCAGAATTAAGGAAGCCTAATTATATGAGTGTGTGTTATTCTTCTGTCTGATTTCTGCCTTCTCCAGTACTCAGGGTTAATCACCTCTAGGGCTGAGTTCAGATTGCCACAGTGAAAATGCACTTTGTGTCTGTAAGGTCTTTACCTGACTTCCTGCCAATTTTAAAGGCACCAAGGCAAATGAGAGCAGGGCATAGACACCACCAGAGCTGTTGAAGAATGCTTGGTTTGCCTGTGAGATAATCCTGTCTTGTGTTTCGATAGAGAAGTAATTTCCAACTAAATTCTCACAGACATATACCCTATTCTGATGTTTGTTTTTATTTGAAACTCTAGAGGCTGATTTGGAGAAGATCATGGGTGCCAGAAATGAACATTACACATGGGTTTTGAACACTCAAAGCACAGTAGGTAGTTATATGAAAGATAATCTGATCATTTCATTTAGTAAAGGATTGGGTCTTCATTGTTTTTTGCTAATTACAAATAACTGTCCAACTTTTGCAATTACCTAGAAGATGAAATTCCAGGAAATATAATTATAAGTAAATGAAAATATTTCATTTTATGTAGCCTTTTTAATTTTACTTTATCTATTAATTTTAAGTCATTCCCAATATGTGTATTTTATAACAGAGAACAGTAATAATTTTTAAAGTATCATCCAAAAAAGGTAGTGTATTCCTTCTAAAATGCTGAAAATATTATGCTGGAAATTTTTTGCCTTTATTCCCCTGACACAGTTTCTCAAAACAATGCAGCAATGTCAAAATTGCATTCTTGGACAAAAAATGCTTCCAATTCAACTTCAATCATAAGTAATATTAAGAAGTCCAAGAAAATCTCATGGGTTTTGTTTTCTGGTTTTGGGGTTTTTTTTTAGTTTAATAACTTTCATCTAGAGGTAGACGCCTCTGTAATACACATATAGCAAGGCAAACTTTCGGATTGTGAAACTGTTTGATGCTGAGATCACTTACCACACAGAAAAGGTATATTTCTCCAAGTCTTCCAAATAAAAATTGCTCTCTGCTGATGATTTCCCTTCTTCTTGGCTTGCATTGTTCTCTGATTTTTCTTCATGACATTGGTCAGGCGGGTTATTCCAGCTGATCTTTAAATGAAAATAAGAAACAAATTAGAATACTAAAGTAATTAGCTGGACAGAGCTAGCAAAGTAAGAGGTGCCACTTTCTCTGTTTTGAATTCTAGCCCTTTTTTTCCACTCTATAACAAACGTGGGATAGAGCAGTGGCAAAGCTGTTTTGAATATGCATTTAAAATACATTAGGATAGACTATCCTATTTCATTTGGAAGGAACCTACAAAAAGCATCTGTGGTCCAATTCAGGGCTGACCAAAAGTTAAAGCATGCTGTTAAGAACACTGTCCAAATGCCTCTTAAACACCGGGGGCATCAACCACCTCTCTAGGAAGCCTTTTCCAGGCTTTTGGCCACCCTCTCAGTAAAGAAATGTTTCCTGCTATCCAGTCTGAACCTCCCCTAATGCATCTTTGAAACATTCACATGTCCTATCACTGGATACAAGCAAGATCTCAGCACCTCCCTTTCCACTTTCCTTCCCCAGAAAGCTGTACAGAACAACAAGGTTCCCCTGACCCAGCTTTTCTCCAAGCTAGACAAGTCCTCAGCCACTCCTGACAGGACATGCCTGCCAGCCCCCTATTTTCTCATCCTCTGGACACATCCAAAATCGTGGGGCTGGAGCTGCACGCAGAATATTTTTCAGTGAATTGATTTATGCTCCTGTAAGGCTGTGACAAGCTCTCACAAGGAGATGCAAGCTCATGGTGACACTAGCAGTCAGCCGCCAGTCTTCCTCCACCTGCTTGCTTTTTCCAGTGTTGCATACCACACTCAGTCAGTGCAAAAATCTGGACATGTTCATAGTAAGCCATATGGAGGGAACTGATCTGGGAATGGAATTAATACTGTTTGGCACCTTTTTTTTTTTTTTTTCCTTTTTTTCTTTTTTTTTTTTTTTCTTTTTTCTTTTTTTTTTTTTTTTTCTTTTTTTCTTTTTTCTTTTTTTTTTTTCTTTTCTTTTATTAGCTGGGTTAGCTCTCAGCTGGACCCATTCAGATCCAGGCCAACCTGCCCCAGTTGCCAGCACAAAGGAGAGGGGCAGTACCACACCTTTCAGTGCTGGTGCCAGTTTATGCTCATTTAAACTACTCTTTGAGCTACAAAGTAGAGGATCCTGATCTGTGTTCATCCCTGGAATATCACCTTTACATGAGCAGGGTCTGATACAGCACTAGCATCCTCCCTCTGAATTGACTAACAGATTCCCTGGATGTTTGGCATAATTGTCTGTGGACAGACAGCCAAACATCACTTCCACCAGGAGACGTGATGAGGTCATAATTTACCAGACAAACACCTGCAGGTGACTCCTATGATGATATCTATTAATGCCTTCCCAGACACAATACCAAACTCTGCAAAAGGTTTGCTTACATTTAGTGAACAAGTCCAGAGAGGACAAGGGGATGGATGCATTGTTGCAGTCACATCACTTTGCACTTTGCTAATTTTAAAAACTACAAAGTTCTTTTGATTGTTTTGTTGGGTTTTTTGGGGGGTTGTGTGGATGGGGTTTTTTGGTGGGGTTTTTTTTTTTTTTTTTTTTGTGTTGTTTTGTTTTGGTTTGGGGTGTTTTTGTTTTTGTTTTTGTTTGTTTTTTGTTTTTTACTCTGCAAACCATTCTGCTTTAAAAGGTGAATTTGTATTCTGAATCTTGGATTATACACATCTCATGCACACTTTGAATTTCAGCCACATGACTGCCCAACTTTATTCCCTAGAAGTCAATGTTTCAGAAGGGGTAGTATGAGCAAGGCACCTTGTTTGTACTGACATTGTCTCCATTAAACTATTCCTGTGCAAAGTAGAGGTGAAGACATTATTTAAGACATAAATCCCAAAGGTGTTAAGAGCATTATGAGTTAACATCTCTGAGACTGTGTTTGGTCTTGTCTGAGGTACAAAAAGCAGAAACTCAGTCATCTGCATGAGGCTGGCATTATAACCACAGGATATGTTTTACTTCTCTCAGAAATCACTGACCATGAACATTCTCTCTTTTATTGCTACCATTTAATATCTTAATACATGTAGTGATTTGCACACTCATTGCCACAAAAGCTGAATTGTTGGTAATGCTCATCACTCAGAATACACTTGGTGAGAGTCCAATTGCAGCTCTTTGGCATAGATTAATTTGGGGGCAGGAAGGGCAAAGCAGAGAAATCTATATTCCCCAGAAAGTTGAGGTCAGACTCAAAGACCTTTCTCATTCCTTTTGAAAAATGAAATGAAATGAAATGAAATGAAATGAAATGAAATAAAATAAAATAAAATAAAATAAAATAAAATAAAATAAAATAAAATAAAATAAAATAAAATAATAGCATAATCTGTTTACAAAAAGAAAAGGGACTGCTGAGGAGGATAAACCACTACGCGAACTTGTGTCTTCTTCCTTAAGTCTGTTCTTTACACTACTTTGTCCTTGTTTCCTATACACAATTGTTAGGTAAAATTACTTTAAAAGATGCTATCCAGAGATACAATTAGGCCCAAATTATATAAATCAGGCCAAATGCCTAAATCTTGAACATGCTAAAACAAGGTTTTCTCTGAATATCAGGATTCGCGCATCGCATTAAAAATGAGGGGCTCTCACAACCTCTGAAAGGAGATTTCACATGCTCACTTTTCTTTTGTGCAGAAGGATTCTCATAAGAGGCTCAGTTCAGAAATTATTCAAACATGTCAATAACTGTAAGCTTGTGAATCATTTTAGTGAGACCAAAGGGACTAGACAGTACTGAATTACCCATGGGCTTACGCACCCCACTGAAACCAGGTCACTTTAATGTGGCTTTCAGAGCCACCCACAACTGAGGTACCTATAAGTCCATGGCATTTTGTTCAAAGCCATTGTGCTATTATGGGATTGTAGGAAATGAATTTCGCTGTGACACTCCCATGGGTTGGGTCCAGCTGCTTTGCCCATTACACCCACTCCATCGGTCCTTAAATCATCCCTCCTCTAGATATAAGGCTAAGGACACACACTCATGCACAGCTCAGTCTGCAGCTAAATTTAGAAGAAAACTCTGTTTTCTTCAAGTTATCCTTATCTTCCTGAAGAAATAAATCACTTGGAAACTTAGACGTTGAAAAGCAAGGGAATATGCAGTTGGCCAATCTGGTTATGCTCACAAATGTAGATCATCACTCTATTGAAGTTAAAAGTGGTAATTATAATCTGCAGCCATTAAGTATTTGTGTTACATTACACAAGTTTTTGGATATGCTGAGTAATGTGGTGATTTTTTCCTATGGGCAATTAAAAGCAGCAAAAATGCTTCAGAGTGTATCTAGAAGAGGGTGAGACAAATTACCGGAATGATTAATTTGAATGTTTATGTTTGCAGTTCATTCACTGCTGCCATACTGATTTAAGAATAGAAGTGGAGCAATGCTACTGAGAAAAAATTGCTGCTATCATTGGAAAATATATAATTTAGTAATATAGTGCAAGGAGAAGCAATTTTCAGGAATACAAAATCTTCTTTGTGTCTTAGCTCTCAGGATTTACATTAAATCTGAAAGTTTCAGTAGCATCTCACCCTGAAAGTGTTATCAGGTTGCAGATAAAATTCCATGGTAACTTGCACTGAAGACACAATATTTGTTCACACATTAATGATGTCCTTGTCCAGGACAGTACAAATACATATACTAAAATTTTCCAATGATCTTCTGCACAAGTACACAAGAGCTTGAAGCTTACGGATGCATATGAAACCTATTTCACCTTTACACATTACTGAAATAATATCATCCTGCAGCTTGATCAGACTTCTGTTGTTTGATTACTCAGTGGTCTTTCCTACTCCTTTGAAGTTTCATTGCTGGAGAGATTAGCTATACAGGAGACAGCAATACACTGGGACATGTGAAGCCTTATTGTGGCTATAAAAAAAATTCACAGGGATAGATTAAAGAAACACTACTACCAGAGCAAGCAAGACCACCAATCATTCTCAAATATCACATGTAGAAGCTCCAGTAGCTTCGCTGTGAGTTTTAAGGGAGATGGTGATGTTCATATCAAGACCAGTACCTTGTGATGTCCTCCTTGGACTTCCTTCAGCCGAAACAAGCCACAGCGCTTGTCCACATTGCCATGGCAATGTTGGTAATTGTCTGTAAGGAAGAAAAACAAAATAAAACAAAAACAAACAAACAAAAAAACATACCAAAAAACCCCCCACATAAATTATTTTTATATTTGTGCACAAGGTAAATCTCTGGAAAGGAAGCAGCTGGGTTTTGGTCCCTCTCCCAGGAAGATGCTGACAGGCTTCAGGTTGATCATTTTTTCCCCTCCATCTGAGTTATAAATAGGTGGTTATTCCTCTCCTACATTCTTTAAGTGTAAGTATGATAAATGCAGAGAAGACTTCAGATGTTGTGATGTTGGAAATAAAAATTGCATAGATGAAAAACAGGAGGAAAAGTAGAAATAAAGAAATAATAGATATTAGAAGAATGACATGGGAGGGCATTTTAAATGCCCCAGGAACTGTTCTTCAGAAGACAGAAGGAGGTTAATTTTCTTATATGGGCATAGTTGTAGACCAAGAATGAGGCACAGGGACATGAAGTACTTGAATCAATTTTTCTTAGAAAACACATGCCACATGTCCCTCAAGCTTCTGAAAAGCTGTGACCTGTGGAATGAACAAAAATTTACTCCCACATCATAGTAAGCAGTTGTGTGGCAAAAATAAAGGCCTGTATTACATTTTTAATGTATGGCACATGGAGAATAAGCCAAAAACACGGTTAACAATTATTCCAATTTTTTTTTTTTCTTTTTAAATTATTTTGTCTTCCACGCAGTAAAAGACAGTCAAGTGTATTTAAAATCACAGTATAGGAAGGATCTGCTCTCAGGTGTTACAGTGGTTGATATACAATCTATGCACAAACAATGTCACATTTTAAGCCTGTGTTTGTGGACACTCCTATGGATATATTTCTTGTTTTCTACACATATATACACACATGTACAGGTGTATATATGTTGAGCACTCATAGTGAATGAGGAATTTGCAGATATTAACATCATCTGGGGTGAAAGAAGAGGTCTACTGAATCAGCAAAGCAGCGTAAAATACAGCTGCTGGGTATGTCACGTGTGTGCTCGCCTGCAGTATAACCTGTTCAAACTGTCTCTATGTATTTTGTATATGGGATACATGCTTTTTTGTATATGGGATACATCCCATAAACCTACATTAAAATATAAATATACATTTGTAAATATAGTTCCTGTGGTTTTCTTTGTTTAATTTTTCTTCTTCTGGTTTTTTGGTTTTTTTTTTTTCCCCCCAGTACACAAAAATGCATTTCCATTTCCAAACAGCCTTGATGAAATGGTGAATACTTTCAAAATGTTTTTGGAGTCAAATGAATAAAGCAGTAATTATCTTGGGGAAAAAAAAAAGAAAAAAAAAAAAGAAAAAAAAAAAAGGACAATAAAAAGAATAAAGAAAACAATAATATTCTACATTTAAGAAATGGGAGGGAGAAGGAACTTGAGTCTGTTATTTAATTATGACAAGTTCTTTTTATATTTTATTGGTAAGGCTTTGAATGCTCTTTTCTTTCTATACCAGTGAGCTCATTACTTTAATTCCTCATAGATTTCTCTGAACAATTTTTTGCTAAGTAAAAACACAATGTAATTCTTCAATGGCTGTAACAGTAAGAAGCTGCTCAAATTAAAGATCAATAAGAAGCAGAGAAAAAATCTGTATGAAAATAAATAAATAAAAGAGGAGAAGGAAAATGCTTGCAATTAGACAGGATGAAAAATCTAAAAAGAAATTAAATTTAGTTGTAATACATTTCCCATTCTTTTCTTCATGAAAATTACTACTGAAGTGGGTTTTTTTCTGTAATTTAAATGTTAAGCTGCCAGATGTGTGTCTCATGCTTGAAGAGTTGAAGCTTTGCATTATTTAGCATATTAAGATTCACAGAATTTAAAAAAGGGCTCCTTTATTGCCTGGAGGTTCTAATTAAGTAAACCTTAGCCTGGTACATTTAAAACTTGCAATACAAGAGATTTTACTTCCTTTTTTTTCTCAGCAGCCAAATCTCATCAATATAATAAATATGGAAAATACTTAAGATGATACAATTTTTCTTTGGCTTGAGGAATTAAACCTATCTATTATTTTAAGAAGTTTTTAATAGAGGCCAGCAATCAGAAAGACATTTAAAGACTCCAGTCTACTTTTTAATCATATGAGTAGTTCCTACTTAGTGGTTGGTAGGGAAGGAATGTGTCTTGTAAAACTGAGCTGTGTAGAAATTGTTTCTTCCACATGCAAAAAATAAAGAATTTCTGAGTGAGAAACAATAACCACACAGTTTTTTATTATTAAATTCCATTTTACTTTTTTATAACTTTTTATAATTGACCACAGAAAACTAATAAAGCGTTAATTAGCTGCACTATCAGCAATTTTGTTCATTGAAGGAGTTGGGACTGCTGCATCAGAAAATGTAATGGCGTAGAAATTCCTTTGACAAAGAGTACCCATAAATCATACCTTAAATACAGTTATTTTTGCCATTTTAGAAAATGTCAAAGGTGCCAACTTTGTCCAGCTACAACACTAAGCAGTGACTATTTTAGTAAATTGACTCAAAATACATTTTGTTCCCTGACAGGGGAACATAATATTGTTCATGATAAAAATGAACAATTTGAGGAGGAGAAAGCAGCACCAAGAAAGAATGATCAAAGATGGGTATAGTAGCTGTGACAAAGGCACAGTGGCAGACGTAGGCTCTCTGTTAATAGGTTTAACTGGAAGTCAAGAAACATATGCACAAAAGCAGGAAAATATGATTACACCAGAGCATGGGAAAGACAATAAGATTCTTAATGCAAAGTTATAAATCTGTGATGAGCTATTAATAAGAAGTCCAGGAGAATAGCTTAAATGTCTACACTCATATAAGACAGATAGGAAAAATAGGGTGGCATTTTTCCCCACCATTCTGGAACGGGCATGGCAATACTAGTGTCTGGATTTGGAAAATCATGGTGATATGTTGAAGGTCATTTGCAGACCTTGACTACGCTGAGAGCAGTCATTTCTGGGTCATACTAAGCCCCAACCAAATGGTTTAGATACCACATGGATCGTGCCTGATAAGGGATACAAAGAGAGGGTTGCCTGTGCAAAATCCCTGAGCTCTGCTGGGACCCAAGTTTTTAAAACACCATGGAAAGAGGCTGGGAACAAAAACATTATTGCTACTCTGTTATCATTCTCCACATCAGCCTTCTAAAGGCAATAGCAGATCGTAATAGCATGACCTTTAAAATCAGCCTTTAGAGGGTGTCTTACTGCTTCTTAACACTTGCAGAATAAAACTTCATCCTTTTTTACCCTCTGCATTCAGTCTGGAAGTTATCGTCTTTGGTTATGTCTTCTGTAACAAGTACTGTGGTGCAGCTGGAGTGAATCTGTAGAATGAAACTAAGGGTTGGGGGGATGCCACTGAATGGTGGAGACCCCACTGTGTATTGAAGATTTCATGTCAGACCAGCTTTTTAGTCTGGTCCTGGTAACTGATGGCCTGTTAGTACCAGATATGCACAGCTAAAGCACATCTCCTTGCGCAGCTTCACCCTAAATCCATATAGGGCTGATAGTGTGAAATATTTGTTATTTATGTATGGGGGGCATGGGGAGTCTACAAGATTTTTTAATATATGGGCAAAAAGAAATAGCACAGCTAAGAAATTACCTTACACAAGTTTGATGGGCACTACTTCCTATTTATATGGGGCCAAAGAAGAAAAATAAAGTACATTCCCTTCTGATAGCTGCAATCTTTCTTTAAGGCAGTGGAAAAAGGATTTAGAGTGGTGCAATCCAAGGGTGGAGCAGAAAACAAAGAAATCACCACAGCAGGGACAGAAAATAAGATGAGGATCCTATTTAGATTCCCTTCCTAGTAATGCACTACTTTATGGTATGGCAACAGTTGGAAAATTGAAGAGTTTGGATTGTGTGGACTTCAGAACCATGAGCAGGATCTGAATTTGATTCCAGTTGGAAAAATCAATGCAATCCTTTATGCAATCCTGCTCAGAGAAGAAAAAGACCAGCAGAAAAAGAAGTTTCATCCATATGAGGCTCTGTCTCTGGGGCCCTGTCTATATTAAAAGAAGAGGCATAAGCAATCTTCATTTTAAAATATCACTTTGTTTCCTTTAAAGTGGCACCCATGAGGAATTACCAATGAGAACAACTTTGTTTGTTTGTGTTTGTTTGTTTAGGCAATTATTTTTGTATCTGTATACAAATTTTACGTAGAAGCAAACAGCACCTCAGTAGGGAAAGAACTTCATTGCAGCATAGAGAAATGTTACAATGAATATTCACTGATTTTCAAAAAAATATTTTTGAAATGCTTGTGAGCATAAATATAATCCTCTCAATGAATCTAATTCTCAATTATATAAGAGCATCTTAAGAAATATAAAGTCTCCTCTCCAAAGGCAATGATAAAATTAGCATGAAGGTGTTTTTGTGTTTGGTATTTTGATATGGAAGGAACATCTTAATAAATTCTGAATACAGGTCTGAGGGTTATCCGCTGCTACTGTAATAAACCCCTTGGTTAGCCTGATGCCATCTTTGCTTAGACATTATTCTGAAGCTTTGCTCTGACAGAAATGTCTTTTGATGTCACAAAAGGACTTAATTCACTTCCCAACGTTTTTCCACAAATGCAGGAAGGGTGCTGATTTTGAAATATTAATATGAACATAATTGTACATAGTATTTGAAATTTTAAATATGAACAATATTTAACAAGTATTTTCAATATTCAGTTTGTTTTAGAAGACAGACATCAAGCAAAAGATTCCTTCTGAGGTAGATGATCTGAAAATAGGAGCTAAAACTTTATCCTGGTTATGCCCTAGGAAGGGAATAGAATAGAGAGCTGAAGGAGCCACAGAGGTTCTGCCAAACTCCAAAAAAGCTCAGAATGCCAGTTGCTTGAAACAGTCTGACTAACAATATTTATGAGAAATATTTCATATGTTTCTAGGGGTTTTACTTGTGGTACATGCATATCTGGGGGCCTTGAAAAAAAGAAATTAGGCTTCATATGAGAGAAAGGCTGGGAATAAGGTGCCTGCTGAGATGAGCATTGGTGGAGAAAAAAATACAGGCACTATTGAAACTTCAAATTAAACATCAGGTACAGAATAAATACTAGTTTACATGTCATCCTGCAGAAAGCATCTGGGGGATTTCAAAATGAAGTTTTTTCCTCTCCGTCATTCTGAGTGGAGATAATGAGTTTAGTTGTGACATTACTGACAGAGCTCCATCACAGAAAATCTATGCTTTAGTGATGTGACTTTTGAAACAAGATTTTTCATTAAAATAATGTGCAATAGATGCAGTACCAAAAACTGACCTCATCAAGGAAAATTTCTGTTGTCTCGTGAATAAAGATGAGCAAAAACTTTTTTCACCTAATTCAAAGTCCATGGATATTTACTTGCTTGTAGTTCAGGTAAACTCATAGGTTTTTTTAATTAATTTTTGGCATTTTTTTAGTCCTCAGTCAATTAGAGTTATTAATCTCTTAAATATACCTAGTCAAATATGATGATGATGCAAAATAATGCCCTTTGAACTTTGCTTTGATAAAGGCTGTGGTAATTCAATAGCTTTCCAAATCAGGTCACTTCTGTCACTGCATCATTTCAGGGTATTTGTAAGAGGCTGTCTTGAACTGAAAATGTGGCTTCTAAAGTGCTGTGTTTGCCACTGGGTCTCTGCCAAACTCCAAATAAATATTTTGAATAAAAATTCAACATAGAAGGTTTAGATCTAGGTGAACATTAGTGATGGGAAGAGTGGAGAAGGAATACCTCTCTGCCTGCACAACTAATAATTGGGTTTTGAGTCACACTCTAAAGGTGGAAGCATCCAAATGTTGGCAAGGAAAAGAAATCAGAATAAAAAATTTATAAATACAAAATCAAAGGTCAAACACCATTAAAAATTATTAAAACATTTTTCTTCATATAGGTTACATATGTGTTTTTACTATTTTGAGTATTTTAATCTGCTTTGAGCAATTAATGTTGGGCAAATTAACAAAATAAATTTTAAAATAGATTCCACTAATGTAGAAGTTGAACAAATTTTCTAAGCTAGGGCTCTGTTTATATTCTTAGAAGAACCAACATCTAGAAAATACACATTAGGTGTTGATCTTATCAGGACATGTAATGACAAGCCTTGAAAGATTGAAAAGTTTTATTACTTTTTTCTGTGATATGCTTAACATTTTGTCACAAACACCCTTTTAACAAAAAATGACACCAGCTCTGTATATTAATTCTCATGCATCTATAATAGTTTATATGAATATTCAGCATTTATGAATCCTGACTTGGCAATGCCATACTAGCTCCTACCTCTATTTGTGCCCACTTAACATGAGATATTCAGCACAGGCACCTATAATAGGAGATACACAGTTCTAGTCTTCCTGGACAGCCAGCAGAGAAGGATGGCTCCAAAGAAATTCATTTTGAATGATGTTAGTGAAAAGAAAGCTGGCATTGGCTTCAAACCGACATTCTTCCAAAATCATTTCAGGGAGCCCACAGACTTGAAAAAGACCACAAGCTACTCTTTACACAGATAAGAGGTAGCTGTCAGGTCTCAGGTAGCTCTCTCTTACCTAAAATTTCGCAGTTCAGTGTCCAATCATGACCAATTACAGATTCCTGGTACAGAAGGAAAGTCACCCTCTCCCTTCAAAAAGTGTGATTAATGATTCCCACCACACTTTCATCTCTTTGCACTGGCATGGGCCATGAAGTGGGAGTACGTATCCATATCCCTATCCCTATCCCTATCCTTATCCCTATCCCTATCCCTATCCCTATCCCTATCCCTATCCCTATCCCTATCCCTATCCCTATCCCTATCCCTATCCCTATCCATATCCATATCCATATCCATATCCTGGTACCTTCAAAGCCCTGTCCCATGGTAAGGCTGCCTCTGGCTGTTCATGGTGGTCTTTGAGCTTAGGAGAGGACCTAGAGGTCATATTACTCAATTCTCAGATAAATACTTTTTAACTTAAAAACAAAACAAAAACCAAACTAACAAAAACATCCCCCAAAAAACCAATAAAACAAATAAACAAAATCAAGGGGGAAAGAAAAAAAAAAAAAAAAAACAAAAACAAAAAAAAACCACACCATAGCAACTTGCAAGGCTTTTCCTCTGGAAGAAATCCCATGCCACAGAAGCAAATGTTATCTGATATAAATACAGACAGGCACTTTTATGTAATTTAGTTCGCACAATTAACAAAGGATATTGCTATTAATGTGATGCAGGAAGAAAACATGCTTCCCAAGCACCTAACAGCAACATGTTACTGGATCCATGGATATAAATGATCAAATAAAATGAAAGGATGTAAAAATGTCACAGAAACACCAGCCGTAATCTAATGTTGTCAGTGCACTGCACACACACCTTGTAATTACTAACACATTTGGCCTACAAATATATTTTAGACAGAGGATTCCACTGCTTCTGTACCTTTTTGCCTAAGTTGCTTTTGATCCCTAACAATTGATTTAAACTCTTCCATCACTTTCTTTGTCCAGTGAAATAAAGATACGATATCACAGGGTGAGGGGGATGGCAAGTGGGGGTATTTACACACATGCCAAGCAGATCTACTTGCAAACTTTCGGTAAATTAAGTAACGCAATAAAAGTCCTAACCTGCTGGAAGCATTTTAAGCTCTTCTCTTTTCCTCACAGCTTCTTCTGACACACACGCTTCTCCTCCTTTCACAGCATTAAACTGCTTTTCCACTTCCTGTACAACAGTGGGAATACTTCCCTTATGGGTGTCAGGATCTTTCGGGGAGGTCAGAGGTTGCCCTGTAGAGGAAATGACAAGCTGTGAAACGTAAAAGAACAATTCCTTCCACATGTTTCTTTGCTCCAGGAGCAGTAAGGGGTTGTTGGCTAGCATCACGATGGGATGGACCAGGCCTTTGCCTTAGCAGTCCTGTCAAAACTAATTTACAATTAAAGACCTGCGCAACTGTTTAAAGCTTTACAACCCTGGCGAGTTTCAAAGACTGCTGAAACCAAGTGGTACAAACCAACCTTATTATTAACAGCCAGGCAGACAGACAGAAGGAAGACAGAACAAAAAATACTCTAAATTGTACAGTAACCAGAAAAACTGTATACTTGAAAATTATCTCTCTGCACAATATTTATTTCTGTTATGAGCTTATAGTGTGAGAACTAAAGACATTTCAGTGGTTCTAACTTTTCTTCTGACTGGTGCATAGGGCACAGGAACCACGTGCACTGCTGCTGGACAGCAAAACTTGTAAAAGGAAAGAAAAAATAAAGTGCAAGGGAAAAATTAGATATTTGTTCATTGTAAAAAAAATTAATGTCCTTAAAACCATTCTCAAACAGCTGTGGGGTGTTTTTCTTCTTTTTTGTTGTTGTTGGGGTGGTTTTGTTTGTTTGTTTGTTTGTTTTGGTTTTTTGGGGGTTTTTTGGGGGTTTTTTGGGGGTTTTTTTTGGTTTTTTTTTCCTCCCATAGTGGAGCAGGGGGGTATAAGGGACAAGAAGATTTTCCAGAAAGAAGATTTTAGACTCAGAAAATCTGCATGTAGGTCTTTAATCCAAAAACAGCTGAGGTAGTGGAAGTCTTTCTATGTGACAAATCTACCCAGCAAAGCAATAGCAACAAATATCTCTGCTAGCCCAGACACTGGGAGCAGCGCATTCATGCTAACATGACACTACCTGTTAGTTCTATTACACCAAGATCATCCTGCTGTTGGGACCAAATTAGCCTGGCTACCTCTGAATACTTTCCCTCAAGATCTTGTCTGGTAACACCTCTCCCCCAGCGTAGTGAGGCTAAGTTAAACTTCTTCCTTGATTTTGCACTCCAGGGCTTGGTATAATTACTGCTTTAAAAAAAATGCTCAATTGGTCATAACTCTTTTAAGTTCACCAAAAATACACAAAACTTCATACTAAAAAATAAAAAAATTACTGCTTCAGTATCCTAATCCTCAGTGTCTGTTCCACCTCCTTCCTTATAAGCATCTTTTTTAGGTCTTGAGTGCACATCAATACATTCTGCTAGAGTGTTGACTGTAACTTCAGGACTTCAAAATGGCCAACCTTAAAGAGGTATGAATAAGCCAACTGGAATGAGAAAAGTTTTCCTTTGGTTCTAAAAACTACAGTGGATAAAATCATCCCTAGCTTTCCACTTGCCTGTTTTATCTGTTCACAAGTTCAGATGGGAACACATTGGAGTTTGTGTGTCAAGTCAGATCAGCACAGCTGCAAAAACAAGTATTTGGATAAAGGTTCCTAACAAGAGTGGAGCAACACTTTCCAAATGAGTCTGTGTCTGACCTAAAAGTGTTTCAGCTATAGAACTAATATATGAGAGCTGTCCTTCCACTTTTCTGAGGATGAAAGGGCTGCCAATTCCAAAAAATTCTGGTAAGTTGACATTTTGCACATGTGAATCCCCTCTTCCTGTGGATGCTAAAGTCAAAAGGGGTCTTGCTGGATTTCACTGTGAGAATGTTTTCTTGATGGATTTGTATATTTCATCTTTATAAGGGCGACTCACAGTTTTGAAGTTTACGTGTACTTTAGAAGCCCTTGTTACTTAGATCCAAACCTTCCAAGGCAATATTCATTGCAAAAATGCATCAAATTTTTTTACCTAAGCTCCTTCTACTAGATCTGTTACCACCTTTCACACAACAGTAGAAAATGAATTCTACTCAGAAATTGTCATTTATTCTCTGAGAGGGACTGTTGATCCTGTAAGGAGTAACAGATCAACAGCAGAATATTTTCCTAAGAAAAGCAAAGGATGGTGGTGACAAAAGCAGAAGCTGTCTTCTGCCATGAACTTCTAAGAGAATACCACTTCAAAAGAATGGAGAGAAGATATGGTTTGGACTAAGAGACATACCAGGTCTGATACTGTGCATCTGTGATCTGCAAAGGAGGTAGAATGGGAGGCATAATGTTGCATTTCCCTGCACTGTGCTGTCAACCAGAGAGCCTGTGCGGCAGGGAAGAGTTTTACCTAACCCTACGTGGAGCTGTTGCTTAAAAGAATAATGTAGCCTGGAGTTAATGGAAATATGAAGGTTCTGTTTTAAACTTCTAAAACCAAGACAAACTTGAAGTGAAGGCTAAAACAACATCTCCTAACCTGCTTTATTTCTCTTATATGTTGCAGTCCCACATATGGTATTGATATATAAGATCACTCACTATTTAGACTACTGCAGTAGAGTGAGTTACAGAGCACCCGTCTTCATTTAGACTGTTCTTGCTTTCTCTGGTTTGTGTCTCAACCTTAATGTCACTCTAATAGAGCTTTCCCCTCCCCACCCCAGTTTTTGGTGGTTTAGCAGATATAGTACTGTATTTATAGGGCATACCAATGTGCAACAGCTTACCACAGATCATAAATACATTTTTCTGGTGGAAATGTTGAAGTTGTGATTTTCACCACATGATCTGCAGTTCTCTAAGGTTTGTTCCCTTAATTGTAAATAGCCAGAAAGTCATCAAGCTAGCATTTAATAAACTTTTAATTTGAAATGGATTACCACATGTTGTGTTTGTTTACCCATTATTAAATCTCTTAGCAACATATCACCAGCAGAAACAGCATACTGTAGCACTGCACAGATACATTAAAAAACAAACCCATGGGGGATATTAGCAGTTAATAATATCTTTAAAGAATGCTCCAAGAAAAATAAATAAATATAAGCAATATCAAAAATTACTCTTAAAGATTTTGTTTGTGCAAATCTGTTTGGCAGGAAAATTACAGATCTTCCGTGATCGCCTTTTCAGCAAATTTCAGAGGTCTACTTGTAAAATAGGACATGCACTAATGCTCTTTTTCAGATCTTAAAAACATGTCTTTCTTGACTTTTCAAAGTGAGCATCACAAGTTTTTCCATGTTTCCAGAAAGCATGACTTATTTAGCTGCACCCTCTCTGTGCATTTCCAAATGCATGTGAAGATTGACGGTAGGACCAAATAAGTTTGATCCATTAAGAGTTTGTCCATAATACTTCACTGCCTGGAATTCTACCTTTTGGATCTCTATTCATGGTTTGCTGTCTCTAAAAGCAACTTAGCAGATAGGTAGAAGATATATGACAACAAAAAAAGACCTTAATCCTCAGTATAGTGTGTTTACACCTCCATGCTTCTCTTATCAGCGTAGTTATATAAAAGCCTTTTGATCACAGTGCACTTGGTGCTTAGCCTAAAAGCATCTCAGGGCAAACCTCATTTTCTTTATCTCTTAAATCATCACTAACTGTCTGAAAAATGCTTCTCCTGGACCCTTTTCAAGTTATGCTTCCAACCTGAGCTGCCCATCTACTATGCTAAATGATTATTGCTTATGTGTTCTCTTTCTTTCCTTTCCATAGCCTCTCCTTTCTCCTCCTGTGCCATCTACAGTGCATCACTGCTGCTGTTCTCAAATGCCTAAGGAACCTCTGTCCTGAAGAACTAATCCTCTGTTTCGGATTTGCACATAATATTCACACATACACTACAATCTCTGGGTTGGCTGAATGTTTCAGTTCATTAAACAAGAGAGAATATAGAAATATCTATATAGCAAAAATGAATCCTTTTTATTCGTGGCAGTGGAAAGTGGAAGGACAGCTCTCGTGCTGAAAAAGGAAAAGAACAGCAGCATCCTGCCATTCTTCTCACTACAGGATTTGTACCAGTAAAGGAGGCATTTGTGAGTCCATTGCAAAATGGTCAGTTGTGTAGCTCAGTGTAGCTACATCAGAAGGTTCACAGAGGCCAGGGAGGATCAGGGAGTCTAAAAAGAACATTCAATGATTTTATTTTTTTTTTAAGAAAGCTGCTGGGGAGGTCTGCTGTACACAAGGCAAGTTATAATTGTCCTTCCTATGGGTTATCACTTGATTGAATCTTAACAGAATTTCAGAAGAGTAGCATGAGGTATGCTTCTGATGCCAGAACTATATCCCTGCCAAATCTGAAGTCCTTGTTGTAGCCTGGGGAGGTGCTAAAGTTCTTCCAGAAGTACACAAAAAACCATATTTTTCTCTTCTCTTCCTGTAAGCTTGGTGTCATAACAGCTGAACTGTTATTGCTGTAACATTCCAAGCATTATTCAGACTTAAGCATAGGCCAGCTTGGCCATTCCATCCTCAGCAATGAGGCTGGTTTGAATTGCTCACACCTGAAAACAAAGTTCAACCACCTTAATAAAAATAGCCAGGGTATTCCTGCTATAACTGTTGGACCCATATCTGAATGAAGAAAATCTAGCTTAACAAGAGCAATAATGATTAGCCAATACTGAAATGAAACTATGGGTTGATCCAGCAAAAACCTCAATATGAACATCAAAGTTTGAATCCATCACCTTGTGGTCCAGACTGTGCAACCTTTTCTGAGACACCATCCTTTTCATTAGTGTTTGAATGCATGAGAAGTTCGGGTAGCAGATGAGCATGCATACCACACTTATTTTGCTTATCTGAATCCTGTGGTAGTTTAATTATCTGTGAAGAGGAGGGAAAAAGAAAAAAAAAGAAAAAAAAAAAAAAAAAAAAAAAAAAAAAAAAAAAAAAAAAAAAAAAAAAGTGGTTCAGAATTCCACAATGCCAGAACATGTTTGTTGTGCACTGTTTGTGAAGCCTAGCAGTCCAAGATGTTGCTATAAGGATTTTAGAAGTTCCTGCTCCTCTGTATTTCATTTATTACAGTTTTCTCCCATGTAATTTTCCCATGCATGTCTTCCCCATGCTTACTGATTAAAGCAGACATCCCTGTAAATGGGAGATGAGCCACAATCCAATTCCAGGATCAAAAAGGAAAATATAGAGAAAACTAAACAATTTTTTAAAATACAAACCTGAAAGTAGAGATTGCATAACCAGTGATCCAAGTCCTGAGAAATAAAATTTTCAATTTTTTTGAATCGGTCAATTTTGGAGTCATAATGGCCTCTGAGGAAGGGACATTTAAATTTTCCTTCCAAAGCACTAAAATTGTTATCATATAAGGGAAAAGCTCCCCATCCCACTTCTCGATCAATCCAGGTATAGGTGCCACGAAGAAGGAAGAGTTCAAAGAGGAGTACCATGCCCGGTTTCACAGCTTGTCTATGTGGTAGAACCTAGCAAAGTAAGAAAAAGATTCATTTGTTACAAAAACATCACAACGAAACTGACTTTCTTTTATCATATAAAGCTCTACAAACTTCATATTTCTGGTCCAATTTTGCACACTAAAACAATTAACAACTCTTCCCCAAAATCAGGTATTTGAACAATTTTCCACTCCAACAAAAAAAATGCTATGCTTTTTCTTGGTTTGTTTTTTTTGTTTGTTTGGGGTTTTGTTGGTTTGTTGGGGTTTTTTTTGCTTTATTTTTGTTTGTTGTTTGTTTGTTTTTGTGGGTGTTTTGTTTGTTGGTTTGGTTTGGTTTGTTTTTTTCCTTGGCTTTCCAAAAGCATTCATTTTCTGTCTTTATTTACCAGGCGTGGAAAAAACGTTGCCGCTAGAAATCCTTAAGACAGAGTAACAAACCAACTTGAAATCTGAGGTGTCCAAGGGCTTGCTGAGATTCACCACTGGATTCATCTTGCAGCAGCTTTGGAAAGCCCATCCAAATGCCCAATAAGAACACTTGCAGACTTGCTCCTCACTGAGTCACAAACTCTTCTCCACCCATTTGTGGGAATGATGTTGGTACTTAATAGCCTTCTTCCTTTAAATTAAAGCTCTTAGTGAAAAATCTTGAGGTAAAAAGTTCTCAGAGAGAAGTGGTTTACACTTTTCATAAGATAAGTATGTAGATGTTCCTCTATAGGAGGTGTGGGAGAGGGTTACCAGTGCCTTGAGGCCTGGAGCAATTGTGTTCCCATGGCAAAGACTTGAAATCTAGTGGTGCAGAAACACCCTAAAGTAATGAACTTATGTAAATCCCTCTGTAAGTTTCTGGCAGGTACAGCAGAAAGAAGAGTAAACACAAAGAAAAATAAATCCACTCCTATGCCACATTTTTAACTGTTTTTTGTTTGTTTTTTGTTTTAATTAAGGTGGTCATTGACCCAGGTCCTGTTGAACAATTCTAATACATTCAAAAGGACAAATAAAACAAAACACACAAAAGCTAGAACACAGATGATGGCTACCATCATACCCAGGCTAACAGCCATGCAGCGTAGTCACGTTGGGGACAAGGGGAGCAAATACATCCGCTACACCTCTCACACAGTGAAACATCCGCTTCATCACTGCTCCAACACACTCTCCTGAGAGAACTGTGACTGCCTGATCTCTTAGATAAACAATTGGTACACTTACCTGCTCAACATTACCTTGCCTTCCAGCCAAGGCAAAGAAAGAGGAGCTTTTTATCTTTCTCTCCTTACTGTGAACAGACATGTACTTGCAGAAAACCACAGTACTCAAGAGCATCCTTTCACTCTAAATATCCTCTAGGATACACCCTCAGTACTTCTTGGCCAAGAATAAGATCTCCAAACAGAAGAAATCCATTCAAACAGATCACCCACTATGAACAGCCTAAAATGCCAATGTCTTCTTAAGTTGGCAGGGATTTCCTCAATCAGAAAACATTGTGCAGCCAATAATCATCCACAAATATTTAGCACTTCAAATATTTCTGTGTGAGTACACACCTTGACACAGCTCTTTTTTGACGTGTATATTTGAATACAACCATCACTTCTTTTATACCCCTGACTGAGCAGTAGGTAAGATAACCAGCATAACTCAGGTGTAGCCAAGCTTTTTGTCTCTTCCTCTGGAGCAGCAAGCACCAATGGCTGCCATGTTAGGAGGTGAGAAGCGTTCACCGTTGTGCTGCATTCTACATGCATTCATGTGCTGCATGAATAGAAATTAATATTTCTAATAATATGCCTTCTTTTTTCAAGTTTTATATTGTGATTAGACAACAGCAAAGTCATTTAAGGAAATATTTTAAAATTAAAAATACTGTCATTATTATGTACGTGTACTTTATATTAATTATGTAAATATATTCTAAGACTTCGTGTAGGCTTAAAATGAAGCAGAAGCATCTGTTGAAAAATGCCATAACCCTGTGGCAGCTGCTATTAAGCCATTAACAGTATCAGGTTTCATTTAAACCAGATTTACCATTTTCTGTAACAGCCCGTGGGAAAGCTAAAAACATTAGGCACAAATTACTGACAAAAGAGGTCCTTAATCAAGCCGTACATTTCATTTGGCTAGCTGGGTGCTAGATAGTAACCTCTGAGCTACAAATTAAAGGTGATGGTTACAAGGCTGTGATCAAAGACAGTAACCTGCAATATCTAACAATCCCAAAGCATTTGCAGATGAAACCTGCTGTATCACAGCCCCCTTTTCAGTTTCTCTTATTTCCCAGGCTGACTCTTTTTTTTTAAGAATTCAAGAGTTTATGTTCTTCTGTTAGCGTGCATGTAAACCAACAGCGGTCAAGCAGCTGGTGTAAGAGTAATCATTGTCACAATCAAAATTTTATTTCTTTGTTCCTGGTTCAGTTATTCTTCAATTGCTGCAAGCCTTTTATCCCAGACCTAGACTGCAGACTCACTCTTTGGGACTGGAAGCATCTGTTTCTTTACAGGTACAGGAGCTGCGATGGAAACACTTAATCACAAAACATAAACACAGACTTTTTAGTACACCTGTCTGCTACAGGGTTGTAAAGATTACAGGGAGTCCTTAAGCACGGACACTGGGTGCCTGACCCGGGTAGGACGTGTCACACATCGCAGCTTACACAGTCAAATAAAACATACTTGACAAGTAAAAAAATTCTTTCTGTTGAATCCATACAAAAATCCCAGCCAAGCTTCTACCTGTTACTTATTCTATGCCATCAAGCCAAGCATTCACGCAGGTGCCTTTAGGTCCATGCTAAACCTTTTCCCAATACCACAACAAACACACTCTCTGTCCCAGATCACTGTCCCACACCCACAGGGTCAAAAAGCTCTGGGAGAGAGGAGAGAGCTCAGTCCTGTGCCACCTGCCCTTCATTAGCCTCCTCCTAGGCTGTGAGCCCGAGCTGGGATTTGGGGCACAGCCAGCACAGCCCTTAGTCATGGATGCATAAAGGCCTTTAGGCAGATAGCTCAGACTGAAATCCACAATCCTTGAATGCCTGCCTGCCTCTGTGGGTTTGAGCAGTTGTGCTCAGGTACAGAGCAGCGAACAGCTCAGGTAAGTAGAGGAGGAGGATGGGGATCAGTAACTGCTCTCCTTTGAGAGGCTGAGAGCAGTGCCTGAGATAGACAAGACAGAGGCAGCTCAAACTGAGCAGTTTGTTCTGATGGATTGTTTTGTTTCTGAAGAAAAAATGTAAAATCAGCAGTTGTATTTTCCTGCTCATGCCAACCTCATTTGAGGCACTACCTGGTAGGCTAATCCACAAGCCTGCACCAACACTGTCGACATTCAAAGAGCATATACTACCGGAGAACAGTTTCCTGTGTTTTGATGGATCTACTCTCCGACACCTTACCTCAATGTTTGTCTTTGCTCAGGTCAATTTTCCACTGAGGTCTGTGAGGTATAGAGAGTTTTACAGTGCTATGAAAGCATTGAGCATCCCCTTTTTACTGGTGTAATTTCTTCTGCAAAGAGATGCGGTGGAGAATAAATAATGCTTTTGTGTGCTTGCACAGGCACAAGAAATACTTCTTAGTCTGCAGTTAACAGTGTTGCATTTAATTGAATTAAATCATACTGAACTAAAATTATCTCCTGTCACTATTTCTGAATTCAACTGTTTTATATCAGTTTTATTGCAATATATCTTACTTCCCCATATGCCACCACAGTTTCGCTCTATAGAGAGTATGAATTCTATTTGAGTATTTCAATAAACATATCCAGTATGAGCTTTCGGGGGTTTTTGCCTGACTTATTCTTGGGCTTTAACCTTGTCAGAGAAGAAATAAACTTTTCTAGTTTCCTCTGCACCTTCAAATGTTTTCAGTTTAGGGGAAAAAATGGACAAAAGTCATGCTAATTAATTCATATCACACAAAAAATTGCCAATGCAACGCAGATTAAGATGAAAATGCAAAGACAATATTTACTTATTATAGAGAAGAATCTTGAAAAATGCCCATCGTTTCTGACTATGGAAACTGCAGCACATGAATGTCACTGATGTAAAACACAGGTAGAAAACATTTTAAATAGGAAACACTTCCCATCATTAAAAAATAAAAGTTACTTTACTATGTCAAATGAGTAGTGCTGGAGATGAGGCTGTTATTGCCCAGTTAAAGGGGAGCTTTCATAACCAGATTTCAAGCTCTCCCTGTTTATGTGCAAGGACAGCATACAGGCAGAGAGAAGGGCATTCTTAGGAAGTGTTTGTGTAACTCTGAAATTTATAAAAGGCCAGAGGGGAGGAAAGAGAAACATGGACTGAAACAATGTTATTAGGGTTTTTCCAAAAGTCCCTATCACCAGAATGTTCCTGAATAGCTGAAAACTTATTTCCCCAGCTTTCCATCACTGCCTGTCTTCTAACAGGTATCCAAATACAAAAAACCACACAAATCAGAGGAGGACCATGCCGTGACATTTCATTAATTTTCCCACAACATTTTTTTCCCCGTTCTCTAAGAGAATGGCCCTTTTAAGCCTGGCACAGGTCCCTGCAGCTTGCAGATCTCCTTAAGCCTTTAAGCAGTACCACCATCTTTCCTGGCATCTACCTTCCCAGATAGCAGTAGGACCAGAAGCTGCTGGGCCACAGAGCACAAGATCAGGCTCATGATCTGCCAGGGGCACAGGACAGCAGTACTTGTAAGCAGGCAATTTATTCACTGCTTTTAATGGTGGCAGAGAGCTGGATTCCTCTTGACATACTGTGCCAAATCACCCCAGTGTCTTCCCAGAGCCACACCAAGTGCCCCAACGCAAACACCCGCCCTCTCCCAGGCAATCAGAGCAGTGACAGTTCCCCACTGCCTTGCCTCTCCTCTAGGAGTGATAACGCAGCCCATTGTACACTCCAGCAGCATCACATGCACAAGTACCTTACACCAGAGGACCAGAGTCTGGCCTTTTGTCTTCCCTAATATAGAGGAATAATGTTTGCATTCTGTGAGCTTTAGCCTCTGCATCTGTTGCTAATTGTCCTGGCACATCTGCTGCTAATTCTTTTCTGCTCTTGGACCAGCAGGGAGTAGTAATGTATGGTACATCCAGCCCCTGCCTCCCCGAGAGCTTCTGGTGATATACTGGCCTGGGTGGATTCTGACCTCATCTCGTGAGGGAGAAACTGTCTGTGAGAGGAAAGCAGGAATCCCTGTTCATTCTCCTGACACTCCCATTTCACTTATTTATCCCTGAGACCGATTTCAGCACGGTCAGAGCATGAGTTTCCCAGGATAACATGGACTACAGACACGATACAGCAGTTTATTTCTTTTGTGTCAAGAGGACATGTACTTTGCCCAGAAACCACTTGGAGCCAAGGAGTCTCATGAAGACGTGGCTCGTTCGGCATGCAGGGCTGAGTCACGCAGCAGTGCCGCTCTGCCTGCCCCAGGCTCCAGAGGAGGAGCAGGCAGTTATCCTCTCTTTCTTGGTCCAGCAGCTGCTCCATCTCATGTCTCTTCCCTGATGCTGTTCTGGATTCCTCATCGCACCTCAGGTAGCAACCTGCTCAACCATAGGCTTCAGTGCAGCCAGGGATGCAGCAACACTCACTTTGCAAGGGAAGCAGTGACAATCCTGAATTCATGATCCTTCAGCATTTCCTGGGTAGTTCAGACTCAGTTAGGCTCTGCTCTCTTTCCATAAGAGGAGAGGAAGACGAGCCTCTGAGAAAAAAATAACTTTTCCTTGTGTGCTCTGCTTAAAAATTGTGCGATTAAGCAGGATCACTTCTTGTTCCTTGATTGCGTTTCTGTAGTACAGCTTTGCAACTACCCTGCTCATCCTGATCTCACAGATAATTATTTAAAATGTGAAAGGCTTTAAAACCAGGTATGTTAAGGCAAAAAAATAAAAGCATTTTTCTGAGGGTGTTTTGCTGGCTCCCATGACTTGTAAATCTGGACCAAAACACAGTTTAGGTCCCTTTTCACAGTTCCAGACTGTCAGCTCTGGTGAGTCATGGAGATGCTCTCTTTTCCTAGTCACGGAAATTTTTAGTCGGGGCTGGCATTTATTTTGTTCTCTGTTGTTTGGGATTCACTTGGAGCTAAGGATACAGGCAGAGATTGCATTCCGCCTTCCTGCTGGCTTGCCCTAGATAATACATGATTTTTTTACAACTATTGTATTCTATGGCTCACATCAAGCTCTTTTACAGATATAATTTCCAGTTAAGTAGGGGATAAACCATGGAGTGGTCCCCAAAAAAATGCTGTCCCCAGGCACTTTGAATGTTTAACATATGTCTGCTAGATTTACCAAAGCAGGCTACATACTTTCCTCTAGCCAGATATGAGGCATTACAACACAGGTCACATTTCTGAGGTTTTTGGGCAGCATGCATTGCTTTAAGGTGATCCAGCATACATACTGCATTCCAGCAGGTGTTTCCAAGAACAACCTCCACTGGAGCACAGTGACCAGACAACATGTGAAAAGTTACTCAAATTAATCACCAAAAAACAAAACTTGGGCTAAGTAGTAAACTTTTAAATACGTAAATAAATTGCACAATGCTAAATAAAATAGACACAACAGATTCTAATACGTAATAGCTTTGTAAGAATTGCCCTGAGGGTATGCATTTTGAGGAGTTGTTGCAGAGGTATCCAGGAAATGGCAAAGACCAGACACCCCAAAAACCTCAGATAAACAAAATAAAAGCAGTAAAAAGTACGAGTTCCTTTTCTTCGGGAAAAAAAAAAAGAAAAAAAAAAAAATCAGAATTGCAGTCTTCAAATAAACACAAGCATCTATATAAGCTTAGTTCTTGAATTTACCAAAAGGTTCACGTAACACCTTTTCATCCCAACTACAAATAATTGCATCCAGAGAAAATTTAAGTGGCTCTCATTTTGAAAGTCCTCTGGCACTGCCAAGCACTATCTTTTTTTCTTATTGGATCAAACTCTTATGTTATGTTCTATAAAGTGTCCTAGAGCTAGATGTACTTCACTTATGCCAGCATTTCACTCAAGAATAAAATAAACCAGGAGGGGAGAAGGAGGGGGGAGAGGGAAGTTTGTGATCTACTTTTCCTAATGATAGCTTGTTTTGTAATTATTAAAAGCATCACAGTCCTTAGACAGCTGCTGACATACAGAAAATAATGTCCTTGAAACTGTTTGTTTCATCATATTTTAAGAATTAATACCTTAGGTCATGTTAATCAGTTTCTGATATATGTAGTTTTCAAAATGCACTTCAGGGAAGAAAATGCTGGAAATGACTAATAACAACAAAGATATGAACTTTATTCATTACATATCTAACCCCAAATGTGAACATTATCAAAGGACTTTGTCGTCTGAAGCATTTAGGAAGGCTTAAATAAATAATAAATCCCTCATTCAGTGAATAGAATATCCTCTTGTTCCAAGCAAAAGATTTCAAATTTATTAATTTTGTAGCTATATTTTAAAATGAGTGTCAGCCCCTGCTAGATGACTGCATGATAAGTGTCCTGAAACTTCAGGAAAAGGCACTAAATTTTTCACAGCATTTGTGTTTCATTTTCAGTATAATAAAAATATGGTGCCCTTTTAATAATGAATAATAGATCTCCTGGTATGATTTACATGAGTGGATTAAATGTCATGTTTGAAAAGTTGCTGTTTTATTCATATTGAATTTCCCTCAAGTAAAACAAAATGGTACCCAGCTACGGCTATAATATTGCTAGTACCTCACCATGCTGATACATAAATATTAACCAGCTGATATACTCTTTAAAAATACCCAGTTCTGTGAACTGTTCTGTCAGCAGTGGTATATTTTCATGCATATGAACAGGTTCAGTACTATCCCAAGTTCCAGGTACGCTAGGGAAAATGTGTAGCATCAGTGCTTACACACTTGTGGAGCTCTCCCCTCTTTTGCTGAAGTGCCAGTTTTGGGAAGCTTCCACAGAATAACGATTGATGACAGATGGGTTACAAATTTGGGGAGCTCAGCCCTGGCACAATTGTCCCTGTTTCTGCTCAGCAGTGCTGGACCAACTTCCCAGGTGACTGGACAGCCTAATGAATGTTTTTTAAATGTCACTTGCAAGCAGCGATATTGGCTTATGGTGCCCTTCAAAATAGCTGAAAATTTCCTATCTGAACTTCCCATTCTGGATAAAAATTCCTCTTAATTAGCAATATTGTTTTTATAGAAAAGTGTTTCAGAAATTGCAAATACTTGAAAAAGGAACATATTCCTTAAAGGTTTCTACCCTGCAGGAAAGTCAGCAATTTTCAACAAAATATTTCAGACCTAATAATTGGAATGATAGCTGATTTTTTTTTTTTTTTTTTTTGAGAAAAGAAACATTTCTGCCACACTCCAAGTTTTATTCCATTGAAGCCAATGAATATTTTGATTCTGAAAAGTGATGTTTTGTTCTTATTGCTGTAATTGTTTCATACAATTATTTTAATTCTGAAAAGTGATGTTTTGCTCTTATTGCTGTAATTGTTTCATACAATAATTTTAATGTCTACTGAACTTAAGAAAAGCCAGCCAGAAAAGACAAAAACAACTAGCAACAACAACAAACCCATCCAAATTTAAAAAATAAATAAACAAAAACAACAAACAAACAAAACCCCAAAACAAAAAAAAACACAAAAAAGAATAAAAAAACAAACCAACCAACAAACAAACAAAAAAGCCAAAAATAACCCAAACCACACAAAAACCCAAACCAAAATGCCAACCAAAAAACTCCAATAAAACCCCCACAAAAAAACAAAAAAAAAAAAAAACATAAAAAACAAGAAACACAAAAATAAAAACAATAACAAAAAATGCACATTCCAAACCCCATCAAAAAACAAGAAACCAAAAAGACCAACAAAACCCACAAAACCCAAAAAACACACACACAAAAAACACCAAAAAAGACCAACAAAAACAAAAGAAATACAAAAAAACCCCCAAAATAGAAACACAATAATCTTAACAAAAAAATAAAAAATCCCAAAACAAACAAAAACACACACAAAAAATTCAAAACAAACAAAACCAGACAAATAAAAACACACAGAAACAAAAACACACAATAAAAAAATTTTAAAAATAAAAAAAATTTAAAAAAAAAAGAAAAAACAGAACAAACAAAAAAACCCTCAACCCTTTTCTTTTCCTCAGTGAAATTAAACTTCTGCATAGTGCAACTCATTTGTGCTCTTCAGGTCATCTTTAAGGTGAAAAATGTAATCCGGACTTGGTAACACTAATCCTGTGGTGTAAAAACACTGCCTTAAATACACCATGATCAAAAAATATTTACTGACAACTTAAGTCTTATCTATAGTAGGATCTTAGCCACCATGAGACAGCAATAAGGAAGTTATACTTGTAAAATCCTTGTTCTAATATAAAGATGCTGCAGTCACATCTGTACAGGTACCAAGGACAACTTAGTTGCATAACTGCCTTACTCTATGCACTGTAAGCGTCTCATCTCCTTTCCTATCCTCTCCATACTCAACATTCATCCAGACCTGAGTAAAATCTGGCAGCACAAAAGTATGTCAGAATTTTAGGAACAAAGTGTTTTCACCACCAGTTAACCTACACCGCAATTTCTTAATCTCAAATTCACATTGAGTTTATTTTATAATGTACATGGAACTTCAGAATAGCTTTCACTTTGCCTAAACCATACAGTCTTAATCTATCAAAGCCGAAAGCCCACTTGCATAAACTAAATACATTAAAATATCCTAGAAATGCTGAGTCTAAAACAAGTCCCCTTCAGATCATGTAGTTTGTTGCTATGTGTAAAATTGTAAAAAGTCACTTGAAACAGCAATCATGTTTTACTACAATCCAAAGCATTCATACATGTTTCTTTCAGCATAATTTATGGAAAATAAAAGACTTGTGTGACTGGCTGGCCTTACTTAAGGATAAATAAAATTCAACTGGAGCTATTAGGAGCCTCTGTCTAATATGTAGTCAGAGGTTACAGGCGGAGGTAGGCTGACAATCTAAAAAGGAGGACAACGAAGAAGCAGAAAGAGTGGAAGCTGGCAAGCTGGAGCAAAGAACATTGATTAATGAACAAAAAACATTTTTGAAAGGTCGGGTGTGCAAGTCAGACCAGCCCTGAGGCACAATCTAACTTACATGACCAGTACTTTCTGTACGCAGCAGGTAACCCGCGCTGACACCAACTTTGCTGACATGACAGGGTTATTATTTTTGGAAGGATCTAGTGTTCTGGAACAATTTCTCTAATATATTAGTTAAAATTAGGCTTTCCTTCAATATCAAGCATGCATGTCTTCATTTTCACCATGTTTACACTGAACTCCTATTATTATTCTGGCCAGTGGAAGAAAAAGCATATTCCTCATTTGTGAGCACTTCTATTTCTCGCACCGTAATATATCCCAGAGCAGCAGTGCTGGGTGTAAGATTCTGTTCAAACCCAGACGCTCATGTGGAGCTCACCACTAAGACCTCACTAGCTATCCGAAGTCTTGTGGGAGATGCTAACCCACTGAAGCCTAAAATTTGCCTCATATCTCAGCACACACCCCAAGAGTTTCTTTTCAAACATACCTTAAGGCTGTGCACCACTACCATGGTGGAAGAACAGAAAGGTAGAGTCATCCAGGGCACAACATACTTTGTCTCCAAAATGAGCTGGTGGAGAGGGTTCTCTAAAATTACATCATTAAGCTTTTGCTGTACATCACTCAGTAATGAAGACTGGGAGTTACCAGAAGGTCTTTGAATCCAAGTCCTGTTCCTGTATTTTAAGGGAAGCTGCCCATTCCTGAACCACAGTTCAACTAGACTAAAAACGAAGTTTGGCGAAGACGCTAATTGAATGTTCCCTGTGAAGCTCCAAGAGAACTTTGAAGCAAACTTGAAAGTGCAAAACCTGCAAATACCTAGGAGAAATATGATGCTGAAAGTAAGAAGCAGGACATGCTAGACATTCAGTCCTAGTGCCCAAGTCTTCTCCTTTCAAGACAGTACTTCAAGTCAAATAAACCGGATGGGTGCCTCCTGCCTAGGAAGGAATCTCAGCTCAGTGATTTCTCTGACAGATTCATGGATTTGTTCTACCATCATGTGAAAGCCAATTCCCAGTTTCCCTCTCTGTACATGCAATTCCTTTTGCACCAATAGCTGTATTTTTAGACACTGTTCATTATCCATTACAGGGGATAGACAAAAAGTAGATGATTTGACTTAGCAGCACATTATGTATAATAAACCCAACATCTGAAATGATCTATCTGCAAGTAACTGAAGGCATCAGTGCTACACATAAAAGTTGGTTTATCTGAAAGCTCTTTGGGATAGGGGCTGTCTGTCTGTTCTGTATCTACACAACAGAACATGTGAAGGAGGAAATCTACCATTCAGGTCATACCACAAAATAAATGACTGAAAACAAAAAGGACACCTCAATCTACCAATGTCTCATAACATAACATAAAAAAAAAAAAACCCACCCCAAAAAAAAAAAAAAAAAAAAAAAAAAAAAAAAAAAAAAAAAAAAACAAACAAAAAAAAAAAAAAACCCACACAAAAAAAACACCACACTGAGAGAGATGAAGTTTTGGTTTTTTTTTTCCAAACTGTAAGGAAGCTTTCGTGTGCCAGAGTTTATCTGAGACCAGTGTTCCAACCAGCACTAGGCATTAGCTACAACAGTGAGCAACTGACACACAACAATCCTGCCACGCACAGCATGCTTAGGCAGGAAAATATGTGCGCCTCAGTCGCAAAAGACAGAATAGAGCCTCAAGTGTTTGGGCTCCTTCCAAAATAATCCAAACGCTGCTTTTTTGGCAAATGGGGGTCAATAGAGCTAAAAACTCACAGAAGGATTTGGACATTCATGTGTTTATGTACACCCACTCGTCCATTTATTATTCTAAAGCTACTTTATGGAAATCAAATTACATAGCTGACAAGCTGCATAGATAAGAGAGAATAAAAGTAAAATTTAAAATTAGCTGACAACATTCTATGATGTAGCATATGTTTGGCACCTTTAAAGTGAGAGATGAGGGTTAACCTAGGGGGAAAAAAATTGCACCTTCCTAAATTACACCTTCCTAAATTGCACCTTAAATTATTAAATAAATTATTAACATGATGGAATGCATTAAATATCTAAGCCTAAAGGAGAAAGGGGGAGGATGTGTTTTAACTTTCAAAGCAAAGACAGCATATTTATGAAGTGTTGCTTACTGTCTGGATACTTTGTCCAAAGTAGATTTCAGTGTTGTAGAAGTTTCCATCATGACTAACAGGCCGGGTCGTCCTGGCCTGAGGCTGCTCCCCCAGTTCAGGCCACTCCACCAAGGCACCACCCAAGCAGCTGAGAACAGAAACTTTGAGAGTGTAGAGGCCTTTAGGGACCTTATCTTTGACTCCCCTCAGGCATCTGAGGTGAATTTCCAGTGGCTGCGGCATCTTGGAGCAGTCAACCTAAGGGAGAAGGCTCTAGTTACTGATATGGGCTGGACTGACTTTAACCATACAATTAGCAAGGACAAATTTCTTCCAGAAAATAACTGCTGAAAAGCAGACAACACACTTCTTGTTCAACCTGCAATTACCTACTCCTTACCAAGGATCTGCAATTAGGGAGGTCAAAAGTCATAGAGATGACAGATAAAAGAAAAACCAATACAAATACTACTAATAAAATGTTTGGCATCCTTAGGGGGAAGGTGGAGCTGGTGAGGTATGACACCAGAAGACACTACCTTACAATAATGAAGCAGAATTAAATGGAAAACAATACCTTCAAAAATACAGCATGCTTTTCAAGACAGGCACAATACATGTGTTGTGATGAGCAGGCTGCAGGCACAGAGTGAAAGACAGGGCAGGCCATGCTTGTGTACTAATTATTAGTCTTGCCAAAGCTATTAGTGCTGTGTAACATGCAGACTATCCTCTCACCTTCTGATTGTCATAATCAGATTCTCTTAAAAATAATAATCAAAGTGCAACACGTGTAGAGTTTAATAACAACTCCCTACGGGCACCTTTATTCCAAGTCCAGACAAAAGGAAACATCTGCCACTTGCTGTTGACAAGATGTTGTCTGAGTTACAGAATATTTAGTGTGGAATAAATGCTGCATATCAGAAATGCTTTTCTGGTCCTTTCCTTCTATGTTCAGCTTCCCAGCCTGGAGGTTTGTGGAGGGCAACAGGCACAACGACATGATCTTTACCCAACTTTGAGTGAATATTGGTGTAGGGTCTGTCCCACTGCACCAGAAGAAGTTTTGGTGCTGCCCAAATGCAATCTGCTGGGTCAGGCACACAACACAGAATCCCAGTTAGGCTCCAGTTTGAGTGGATAAAAGTGTTTCTGCCATGACTAATTATGTAATGCCTAAAATCAGCAGTGTCATTCCTCTTTTCCCCAAGAAACCAGTATCTTGCATTATTTTGGGAAAAGACTAGTGATAGGTGTTCTTTTAAAGGAAACTGGATATCAGAACACATGCCACACTTAGGAATCACATGGCTACCTTGACTACTAGGTTTAGTGGTCTCACAGTTTAAGCTTACAGTAGCTAATAATCTCTTCTTTAATCCTGTCTTGGATTTCTTTTGGAAGAGATAGCATATTTCCATATAGATAGAAAGCTTCTGGAATTAAATTAAGCAGTTAAATAAACAGTTGAATTTGTTAAACTTCTTTTGTTTCTCAACACAAACTATACTTAACAACTAATCTGAATGACAATTATTTTCAGCTTAATTAGAAAATCTTAATTAACAATGAAGATTTAACCTTAATATTTTTGGTTTCTGAATCATATATAAAGAAATTAACATTATATGAATAAATAAGACAATCTTTTTAAACCTCAAGGCAGGATTACTGATGCAGGCAGCCTTCGTTATTAAACACATACTAAATTAAACGCCTCTATGAATTTTATACTGAAATATATTGTGATAGTTTTGCATGCCAAATGTGACATTTTGTATTTTAGATTCATCTTCTGTAGTAACTTCGAAAATGTCATACAAACAAAGATTTTGTCATTTACCAATGGAATTACTATGCATGGCCGGTTAGCCATCTCTTTTCTGGCTCTTCTGGTTGTTTCAAGTCAGCAAGCCATAAAAAATCTTTATCTCTCTGAAACACAGCAATTTGGAAGATAATCGAATAGTGACTGGGGGGCAGAAACGCCAGTCTGAGGAATTATACCACAATCTCTCTTGCATTTACAACCTTCCTCAAAGCGAGTGTCAGTCGAGTAGGGAAAGGAGATAGAAGATTCATCATATTTCAAGCCTGTCTCATTTGCATGGTGGCATAGCTGTCTCATCTCCTGCTGAAAGACTTTGCTTGGCCAGCGCTGACAAACTGTTTTGAAGAACTCTCGCCATGCCCAAATGATTCATCATTAATAGCTTTAGACATTCTCTTTAAGCATATGGTTACTTTTGCTGGAAAGCATTTTTTGAAACCTGCTATATTCTATCCTCTTAAACTATGAAAAGAGAAACAAACAAACAAAAAATAATGGAATGTAATTGATCCGGTGATTTAGCAGTTCATATCAGGGAAAAGAGCACTCATGGAGAATCTCACCTTCCCACAAGGTCCTGCTGCTCCATTTAATCCAAAGCTGGTTACCACCTCTTCTTCGATTCCACTCTCCTCTGTTTTCAGTAGTTGACTTCCCACTCTGCAGAGGTTAGAATGGGAAGAAGAATGGAAAAGAAATGAACTACAGTGCATACACAGAAAGCACTCACTGTTGGAAATACAACGGTTTGATGTTTTCCTTGAACGTATCATAAGACTTGCAGGGCACCCAGGAGAAGAAAGAGTGTGCTAAAGCAGGGAAATAGCTAGGCTACAAAAAGCAGCATTAAAAAAAAAAAAAAAAAACCACCAAAAAACAACAACCTAACAAGACCAGTATTTGTCAGTCTGTGCCACAGGTCAACATAAAGAACCCCAGCTTTCACTGTCTGTCTGTAGTCAGCTCTGTCTGGCATTGGGCCTTAGGACCTAGGTTAAGAATATTTCGGTAGGAAGCCATTGCCTCTGTTGTCCTTTTGAGGACTGACTGACAGCATCAATAAACTTGGACAGGTTTTTGGAAAACACATTCTTTGGGGCCTAGGTTGCTCTAAACATCTAAAAAAAAAATTTTGTTTCAAAAAAATCTTACTTCTTTGTTGTAGATTTTTTTTTAAAAAAAATCTTGTCATTTTATATGTAAATCTTATATAATTTATATATCTTCAGAATATATACAGAACAAGAGCTACATATATAAATGATATACATGCACAGACACAAATTTTCAGGTGTATGTGAGCCACAGAACCCTCCTTGTTATTCACACGTTAACGTCTTTTGTATTTAAAATTATTTGGGGGGCAATTATATCAGCTCAAAGTTGCTGGGTTTTTGTTTTTGAAGAAAGGTCACTATAGCAACACAATACCAGCAAATAGTGCAAGAATAGCCCAACACTGGATAACCCAATGCTGCCCTTCTTAGTGCACAGGATACACAAAAGACACAGTACTTTATGGAGAAAACCTCATTCCTAGAACACAGCAGGAGCAAATGCGAAACAAAGTCGTTTAAAATGAGCACCATAAAGCTGCATGCTTTGGCAATCCCATCCCATCTTTCAACAGACACAGAACCATGAGTAATTCCTCTGTTCCTAAGTGTCATCAGCATCTAAATATTATTGGCCTTAAGTAAAAACATCTGTAGATGCTCTGCTGGCTTCGAAACACGTCAGCTCATGCTTCCACAACGTGCTTTAGGAGGACACAGAGGGTCAGTCTGTCACACCAGCACTTGTGATGCTCCAGCCACACTTGCAGGTGGAGCCGGGGCAGGCACAGACAAAGGCATGGTGGCTCTCTGAAGGTGCAGGCTGAGCAGGTTGTTCATGGTCCAGAGCCATGCTGGAGGTCAAGGGAAATCCTTGCAGATTCCTGAGAGGAGCCGCATAGAGCCAAGGAAAAAGACACTGTGTCAAGTGCACTTGTCAGGATTGACTTGGATGTCTACAACACAGGCATCAGAGAATAGGCTGTCTTAGGTTGCCAAGCAATGCCCTCAGTTAAGTCTTTAGCCACAAAAGAAAGAAAATGCTATCACTTGCTCTACATTTGGGGAAAAAAAAAAAAAAAAAAGAGAGAGAGAGAGAAAGAGAAGAATCAACACTGAAATCCAACAACATTTCTCTGGACTGCATTTCTGATGCATTTCTTCAGTATTTTCTGACTTGCTTTTGAAAAATTCAACACCAGTGCCATCATTCCCATTTTTCTCCTTTGCATGCTAGGTGGTTATATGAGATGCCTCCACATTTGTAAAGATTAACACAGTTTTTCATTTAGAAAATTTCAGAGCCTCTCCAGTCTTGCTAATCATCCCAGATTCATGCACACATACTACTTCGGTAACACATAGTTCGAATTCTCCTTTTCTGAAACAGATTCTCCTGCCCCCAGGATCATAGGACATTGCTGCAAATCAGTTTCCATTCAGAATTTGCCTATTTATTTTCTTTTGAATATGTACACATTAACACTGCTTCATAGCTAACCTGTTTTCCAGATTCCTCTACAGTAAAATTGTATCACATAAATTCCTAAGCAATAACTGAATCAGTTGGAAGGTCTGTGTGGATGCTAGTGGCTATGAAGTACATGGAAGTTTTGCCCAAGCCAGGACTGAGGAGAAATAAGGACAAGATTCAACTGCTAAAAAGTGAATACATGAATCACAGGGTCAACCATCTTTTAAGTTTTATACCTGAGCTTTAATCACATCAGCTTGGGTCAGCTGTCCTAAACAGAAGTATATAAAAAGATGACTATTGAATGTCTCTAACTAATTCATAGATCTGAAACATCTGACGAGTTAAAGCATTCTTCTGAAGGAGAGAAGTTGTTTGGAACTTTGTACTTACTTAGCTTCTCATGATGGAAATTATTTCACTTAATTTGGTTAGAGTTGCATTGACACGGGTGTTCATTAGGACACCCATTTGCTTGCAATTCAATTTAAAATTAAATACACTTTGTTGTCGATTTTATTACTTTTAAACTACTGTATCTATTGCCTTTATTATCTGCTAATACACAATTATGAAGGTAAACAGTTTTCATTAATGAACATGAAACATTTAAATAACCACATTTGATCTCTTTCCTAGTTGCACCATTTTTCTCCTTTCACTGAGTTTTAGATTGAAGACAATAATTTATCCAGTGAAGTAAGGACTCTTTTGTGCTCAGCAGCATGCTCATCAGCAGAACATGGCTTCCTTTGCTTTATTCATGAGGGTTATTCATTTCATCTGTTCATTTCTCTACAGGTAATTTGATGCATATATTTATCTGAAGGTCATTGTTCACAAAAACTTTGCCCCAATTCCTATTTCCTTCCCTCTCTAAGACTAATTCAGAGGCAAGGATGAAGGATGCTGGGAGAAGTCATTTGGTCACCTTTTGAAGTGCACTGTATGTAGCACTTAAAAACTACAGTCGAAGTTGGGTATCTGAAAATAGAGGTAATCTAAAACAGAGACCTCTTTCAAATGCACAGGCTTAATTTGTCTAGCCCTGAGGTCCTTTGTTTGGGAGAAGTTCCATTCATTAAAATCTGTAAAAAACTGAAAGAAGTTTAGAAGGAAAGTACACTAGATGGAATTAAAAAGTAGCCCTTATCTGACATACCTTTGAAAGAGTTCATGAATCCTGGCTCTGCACTTTTGTCTCTTGTGGTGAGAAGCTCCCTTGTGCTTTGAGTCCCACATGCCAAGAAGAGAAAGAAAAAATCAGAATTAATTTCCAGATGTACAGAAATTACATGGAAATAAAAGCCATAAATGTGTAAGTTTCCAATTTCCAATGGTTGGCCTTAGGTCTTCTGCCTGAAGCTTTTCAGAAGCAATGAGGAATTTTGGCCACCATTACGTTATTATGTTTTGTTTTCCATACCTCTTTTTTTTCTGTGTGTTTTCCCTTGTTTACTGTTTTGTTTGGTTTTTTTTTTTTTTTTTTCCAAGAGAAACTGAGCTCTCATCCTATTTTAAAAGTTTTTTGGTATAATGTATATTTGTACATGGTAGTGTCCTACAGTCTTTATTACTACAAGACCCACTCACGGAGTCATATGTAAGCATACGTATGTCTATGTATATGCAAGTGTGTTTGCACACACAATAAAACAGCCCACAAAGCAATTAGACACAGACTAGAGAACTCCCATCTTAAAGCCTTGCTTTATATCTGCTCCAAATCATGATGTCTCTCTTGTCTCACCACAAATGTTTTTAAATGTTTGGTGAAAAGGACTGGCATTTTTAGAGGTTACAGTGTGTGGGAAGCTAACTCACATGAGCAGTCCTCTCCCCCAACAGTTCTGCAGCTCTCCAGCATGAAGCTGGAGGGCTTAAAGTTATTTTTCTCTTGCACAGAAAGCTGCAAAAGTTTTTCCGTCTAGAAGCTAGCATCAGCATCTATTAGACTATGTTCTCTATGCAAAACTCAGAACAATAACTGCTGAGGGCTGTACACTCATGAAAACAAAATTCTTCCCCCCTGACCTGCACTGTTCAGAGGTGTTGATGATCATGCTGTTGCGTTCAAGGGCATTTCTCGTGTCTGGATCTTCTACTGGTGTCCCTGAGATCGACATATAATGTGAATACAACACTACCAATACAGAAGGCGGCATCCTACTGTGTGGCATAACTGAAGCAGCTCAAAATGAGACCTTCCAGTTTTCCATATTGCAATTCTGTCATGGATGATGCTTCTTTCACACTGCCCTTCCACTGGTGAGAACCAAGTCCTACTGCTCCTGCACAGCTCTTGGTTGTAACTTACTAGGACTCTCCAGAGTAGGACCCATTTCTCTCCCGTCCCTACTGGCACTGATTTTCTTTCCCCAGGCTGGTAAATTACCACCAACACCACTTCCCCAGGACAGGATGGGAGCTGGCTCTGCCCCGGAGTTCTGCTCCAGCAGAGCTGGTAGCTGTCTGGTTAGAGCTGTCAGAGCCACCCTGTGACACTTCCCACAGTCCATCGGGCTGTGGACACCAGGGAACACGTCAAGAGGTTTCAAATGTCAGGCAGTGGCAGCTAAAGCTAAAGATCCGAAAGTTGGAGTAGAGTTTGATTCACATTTTTTCTCCGGGATGCAGCTCCTGATGATGTATGTGAAAGCCATTTTTGAGGTGAGCATTTAGATAAAGAAACAAGATGAAAAAGTAAAATCACTTAATGTAAAATATCAAGCAGCCATAACTTCGTAACAACAGTCAGACATTGTTAATCCAGATTTATACTGAGCCACTAGTAAAGAAATTTTCTTTAAAAAAATTATTTTATTACCAGACTCCCACAGCTGTCCAATCCCCTTGTTTATCTTCCTAATCTTAATTAAATAATGAATATTCAAAAGAAAATATAAATCAGGCTTCTCTGTATGAACTGCACTGTTTTCCATCTCTGCCTCTGAAGTGGCAATGGGAATATGATTTAAAACTATTTCTTCTGGATCCTAGTAAAATATTTGTCACAGTGTGTCATGATGATTTTTAAAAAGCTCTATCATCTACCTAATAAATTTTTTAAGTTTATTCAAATCTTATTGAACAGGAAAAGTGCAATGAGTCATGGTTAATATTTCTTTACCTATACTAAGAAAAAAAAATATATCAAAAAATTCAGTGCTTAAGGTCCTATTCAGAAAACCTCTATGAGTCTGTAATACATCTTCCACATGATTAAAAAAAACAGGAAACTTGCTTTAAAATGAATTATTCACCACCTTGAATAAATTTCCATCTTTCCTATTTGCAAAACCCCAAAGTCAGTTATGTAAATTTTAACCTACACTAATTACCTCAGGGGTGTGCATGCTAAAGGAAAGTAGATGCAGTAGGGGAAAAAAAAAAAAAAAAAAAAAAAATCCCAGACATTTCCATCACCAGGAAGTAATTTAATAGAGGAAAAAATGTGTAAGTTTTCAAAAACAGAACAGCCCATATATATATTATTTTTTAATGTGGAATAGTCATTTCTGCAATATCCCTTGAATCAGAGCTTTGCTGGAATGAACCAAGTGCTTTTTCTCAATGGCGTATACCATGGCACACATAGCAAGGCGTTTGTTTCTCATCATGACACCAGCATTGTCTAGACTGTGACAACGACCCATTGTTGACAATGGGCGTTCCCAATGAGAAGGCATGAAATGTGGTTTAGCTTCAAGTCTGTGTAGACATTGCAGATGCCTTCAGAAAATAAGTGGCTAAAATCTGCAAACTGCTGGTCTGGGAGGTACTGGGAAAAGTGGGGAGTTGTTTGAAGGCAGAAGGGCTCAATCACAGTGCCACTTTGTCCTTCTCCCCATCCTGATACCAGGCTCTGCTGTAGCTGTAAGCCAGCTCCTTCACAGGTCTTTCCTGGTTTCTTCATCCTCTGTCTTGAGATCTAATTACACAAATGGCCTATCTACTGATTTCAGAGTGTGTCATCAAGACCAGGGCTTGAAAATGTCTTTCAGCCTGGGCTCAGCCTAGACACACACAATGGTGCACTTTGTTTCTACAAAGACAAGAACCTGGCTCAACGCTACTCATCAGTGCCGACTGGTTATTTTCAGCATCAAACTACTTCACAAATGGCAGGACCTGGTTGTATAGCACTTTTCAAAAAATTTTAAAAATTAAACAAAACCCCACCCAAACACATCCTTTTCTTTTGAAAGTAAGCCCATAAAATTCAGCAAAGCTTTGAAGAAAAATCAGTTTGGCTTTTATTGTTCAGCAAAAATGAAGCATTTTGGGAAAACATCTACACACAAAGGCACACCCTTTTTTGGTCAGTCCTAGCATGGTATTATAGCCTTCTGCTGAGGAGCCCCATTGCAATTTAAAACAGCCAGTGGAGCACTGGCCTTGGTAAAAATCATACTCCATGCAATGAGTACTGTAGGGGTCCATCCTCCTGCATGTCTTCCTCACCAAGTCAGGGTGCAGCAGAAGCAGCATGAAGACACAACCTGTGGGGTCTCCAGCAGCCTCCCACTGTCCACAGTGAACCCACATGTAGTGGTGCTTCCCCTTCATTCCACTCCTTGAAATATCATGTGGTTACATCACAGTGCAGGTAGTGCTGTCTTTTTTAGGTTTAAACAGGTGTCCAGTTAAAATATTTTACTTAGACTTTCTATCTCTGCATCCTAAAATGTTTTTCAGTGATGGAAATCCTGCCCACTTTATTTTTTCAGATGGAAGAAGGGAGAGATCACCAAGCAAAATATCAGCAGGACTAGAAACAAAACCCAGATCTCAAGAGAGACCCACTAGTGCCACCTCATTCTCCTCCTTCACAGTCTGGCTGGTGTGTGGAGATTCACTCCCAGTGACTTCAATATCTAATGTGCTGTACACCACAAAATAAGTTTAAAAATGAAGAAACGTTTGACATGAACAACAAAAAATATTGCAAGTAAAGTTAACATTCTTTTCAAGAAAACTGAGATGCTGAGAAGCTTATCTGCTCCATGTTAGCCTTAGAGAGATCACAGGGAAGGGAGACATGGACAAGTAAGTTAAATGAGTGTCCTTCATTGAAAGCAAATACAAAAGCAGCTGGATGAGACCTGCTCTGAAAATTGCACTCCCTGTTACCTGTTGGAATTTGTGTGACCTTGTCAAGGAGATGGCCACAAACCAGAAAGTAAAGTTGCGTCAAACCCTGGACACATGGCACATGGTAGTATTATTGAGGGTGCACTCTGCCAAAAAATGCACCACAAACTCTTAGATGTTTTTCAAAGAGAAAAAGCAACAGAGCAAATCCTCCCTGACTTTCCTTTCAAATAGAAAATTAATTTACTCTTCACGAGAATCAAATTAAAAACTTAGACAATTGAGTGGTCTGTAGCAAAACTCAAACTCTCTTTTAAAACTGACACTTCAGAACACAGAGTGAGATTTACTTTAGTTGTGCTACAGCCTTATACACTGAGTGATACAGATACATTTAGTGACAGGCTGATCATTTTGATAAATCTGTAAGGCGCTGAATTACTTCTAACAATGCAGTGAAGGGTGAGCTACCAGTCAACAGAAGAAAGTAGGATTCTTCTGTGAGAGTCCAGAGTTTTCTCTCACACAAAGTCCTGTACCATGGTTAAAAGATGAACAGAACTTGCAGCTTTTGGTCTTTAGAGATGTTTATTCAGTTTCTTATCTCAAGGTCCACACATCGATAACACCTAGCTTAACGGGCTGGAAAACACAGCTGGAAAGAACGCCAGCCAGAGAATTCCAAGATCTTTTAAAGGTTTCTAGTCCAATTAACTCTTAAAACGTACTATATTTACAGTTTTGTGCCAATAATCGCTACCTATTTTAAACATGCAACTTCCGCATCAAACCCATTCTACCAATGCCTCTGTGCCACTGTCACAGCAGAAAATGGAATAGAAGAAGAGGAAGAAGATGAGACGCCGCTCAAAATACTTCATCTTGCTCTCATCTATCTCCATACTAAAAACCCAAAGCTACAAATTTTCACCCTGTGACAAACTAAACTACTATTTATTTCAAACCTTCATTGCTTTTAATTAATCTCTGAGCATTGGAAGTTTTTCCCACAGACTAAGGTCAAAAGCAATGCTTTCCTGGGGTCCCAGCCAGGGCCTTGGACCCCCCAGGGCAGTTCGAGGGATTTTCCACGTGCCCAGGACTCCAACATTCTGCTATCAAGGTGAATGCTTTTATAAAAAAATTTATCAAAGACACTAATTCTGAACAGTTATGGAAACTAGATCCAGCTGTAAAGTAGGCGTGATAAACAAGAACCTGAATTTCCTCAAAATTCAGAGATGTTTTCATTCACGATTTTGATCCAAGATGATAAGCCTAACAAATTAAAAGAACTTGAATCACTTTGCTTAAGATGCATTGAGAAAACTCTGGAGGAATGACTGCTGCAGAGCTACTCAACTTCTATAAAACAAAGATTTTACCCCTCCAGCCTCAAAACAAGAGAATTCTTTCTTCTCATTTCTGTCTTGCTGTTCACAGAGAGATCGCCTGTAGTTTCTTCAGAATCACCAGGTGCTCCTTCAGAGGTTTCCTACTTCACAGTGGAGAAGATGTAGCTTCAAGGTCATAAATCTTTGGTATCCTCATCAAAATCTAGAGCATGTTGCAAGTGAATGCAAGGCCATCTATGAGAGTGTCTGACTACCATTGCCAAGCACTGAAAATATGTAATGCTGAAATCAGTCTTTTGGCACTGATTAAGAGATTTTAAGCAGAAACATCTTAGCCTATCAAAATTCTACTACTTCAAATGTCTCCAGATTAGCCTAGAAATCACCAGCTACTAAGAAGATTCAGACACTTTTAGCCTAAACAGTAAAATATAACAGAATATGCTACCAAGATATGATAGAAGACATTAACCACATTTTATTGAGGAATAGATTCCCTCCTGTATAAAGCCATGTAGTGTGAGAAATGCCAGTGAAAACCAAAGTCAACCATGCCAACCTATAGATCTAAAATGAACAGTTTACATTTAAAATAAAAAGGGTTCATAAGCCATGTAATGAACTTCATCATTTTACAACCTTTTTCTACTTTCTGGATACTGACAGCAAATCAGGACACAACTGAAGGGAAACTGAAAGGAAATACTAGTCAGAAGCATGGATTTTTTTTTTTTTTTTTTTTTTTGTGTGTGTGTGTGTGTGTGTGTGTGTGTGTGTGTGTGTGTGTGTAGTTTTCCCCCATTCTTCTTCAATTTAAAAATGTTTGTCAATTTCAGCACAGAATGTTTTTATTATTTGGAAAGACTTTTCAAAGTCCCTCATGAAATTTTACTCCTTTAATCCTCTTATTCTTCCACAAAACAGGTATCTAGTTTTAGGTCAGTTGTGCAGATAGGGAAAAGTTGACTCATGGAAACAAATTTGCTTGTTACAGCTGCCCAAAAAGTCATGTTCAGGTCAGAGGTTACAATCTATTTCATCTTTCTGAGTCTCCATTCTTTTTTTCTGACTATCAGTAAAGCATTGCCTCACAAATCTGCCACCATTGTAATTGTAATCAAAAATACAGTCTTTATCCAATAATTTCCATTTGTACTCCCTTTCACATAATTTTCTATTTCAAGTGTGCAGACGCATTTGAACACTTTATAACGAAGAGAGGCAGTCTCTTACAATTAGTATATGAAAATTACAGAGATGGAAAAACCCTTTAAGTACAGTTTACTGTATGATTGTCTCAAATACAACAATGACAATGATGAGTTGACAAGCCTAATGATTTTTCTTTGTAAAGAGCAGACCTCCTCCTGCAAGCCCACATCCTGCTCCAAGTCTCTGCTGAAAGGAAAGGAAATTGTTTCACATATTCAGCTGAGATCCTTCTCTGATTTGAATGCCGATATGAGCAACTGTATAATAACATCATATTGTGCTGACATATCTTTGAGTGAGCATGTTGACTTTATTATATATTTTCATCATAACCACCAGGTCCTGAAAACTGTATCTTGTCTAAGGCTCTGGCACAATAATGAGAGAAACCAACTGTGCTAACAGGTTGCCAGCAGGCTGAACAACAGTGATGATTTTTCAGCTTTGTACTAAATAAATAAGCAGGCATGTAATGCAACTGGACTATGTTTCACAGTATTTTTAACATCTCTCAGCTTACACACTACCCGGTTATGTTTCCCACTAACAAGCTGATGTGAACTCCAAAGCCCTTAAAAAGTCAGGTTACACATGAAAAACCCAATACACCTCAAGAGCAGGAGGCTGGACCAGACAGGCTCCAGAGGGTCTGGTTCTTCTCTACTTGAATTAACCTGTTCTGTGAAGTAAATGTCAGATGTGCCATACAGCACAGGTTCCACTCAACAAATTCAGCTCTACTGTAAGACTGCAGAAGCAGAACTTTCCAGCATATAGGGCAATTCTTTTATCTGCAGCTCAAAATCCATATAGTCTGTTAATGATGCTAAGGTGTACCCCTGTCATAAAAGCTAACCAAAAGTAGACTTAGCTACACCTCTGGCTACAGTTTGGCTCCAAATGCATTAAAAATACAAATAAAACAACCCTGGGGGAAAAATCATTCTGGAGAATATATGAGAAATTTAAAAATTGGTTTTATTGTACTTATTTTATACCCCTATCCATCAGTAATGCTGAGGCTCTCCTTACAATCCTCATCTGAGTTCTGTTTCTTTTAACAGGTGGTCAGTACTTGATGAAGTCTCTTAAACATCATCAGGACTTGGCAATCACTAATTCTCTTTGAAGAATCTTTCCAATTGCCTCTGTTTATTGAACCATAGAAATGGACTTCCTTAGTGGAGTTTATAGTAGGATAATGAGCCAAAGAGCTGACCAGTCAGATTACCTTAAACAGCAGCAAATGCAGTATCATCATTTACGGCAGCTGTAGGAATCATTGTTCCAGCTCAATAGAACATCAAGAATTACTTCAGTTCTTTAATTGCCCTTCTGATCTTAAAGTGTGAAAGAACACAGTAAAAACTAAGTGAATTCATTTTTAGTGAAAAACATAGGGAATATGGAAGATTTTCATTACTTCCATTTAAATATTTACTTAAATGAAACTCATATAATCTCTGGCCAAAGCAATTGAAGAGTGTCACAATTTAAAAGAGCAGCTGTAGTTATACTGCGTGACAGCGCAGCAACAGACTATTTACAAACATATAGAATGTATTTTCCATTATTTTGCTTATATCTGTGTTAATTTCCATGCTCCATCTTCAATCCCTCCCGACTCCTTTAAAAAAAAAAAAAAAAAAAAGTATCTGAGTTCCCAGAAGCAATAAGGTAGGAACCTCAGAAATTTGGAAGGCTCCCAGGCTTCCAACTGAGGATGCAGGAGAAAGCCTAATAAAATAAAGATTTAGAAATCTCAGATTGCCAATCTTCAGCATGGAGAAGACCCCTAGCTACATATATGGCTTCTACATCAGACTATGGGTCTGCTCAGTGGATGCTGACACACATCTGAGGGGCACAGACTCCCACTAAGCAGGAAATCAGAAGTCCAAATAACAGAAGCCAAATATCCCAACCATTGGGAAGTTCACCTTTTGTTTTTGCTCCCAAACATAGGTTTCTGTGATAGTTTTTTTTTTTCACAAATCCAAGAGTAGGCTACCTGGTAGAACTATAATGAAGTCAATGAGCTCAGCCTAATGATGGATTTCAAAAGAAAATTATGTGCTAAAGAAGATAGCCGTAATTCCTACTATATAATGCAAATGAAATGGAAATTATTATACTGACTGTACAAATGCTTTGACAGTAAAATAATGAGCGTAGCATATAGGTAGCTTGCCTAAAATGAAGTCACCCACTTTTAAGACATGGTGAAAATTAAACATTGTCAGCTTTTGCATCCTTGGTCTGTAATTCTCAAGAAGAAAAAAAGAAAAAAAAGGAAAAAAAAAAAAAAAAGAAAAAGAAAAAGACCAAAAAACAAGGAAAAAATCTCCACCCCAACTCATTCTCATTTGCACATGATCCTCATTTAAAGTCTTGGTAAATGCCAAAAAGTAAGTTTCTGCTGAGGAGAAGTCACCTTCAACTCTGCATTGATCTTAGGTGCGCATATTCCCACCAGGGTTATACTCGGAATGGACCATACAATGTTTAGTAGACTAAGGCTTAGATCAGGGAAGTCTGCAGGTACCATCAGGTTATAAATAACCTTTCAGGTCCCTTCCAACTCAAATCATTCTGTGATATGACTCTATGAGAGTATTATCCAATGAGATAGAGCACGCAAGCAAATGTGTGTGGGAGTTTTATATCACTGAGGTCTGATCCCTCTGGTTAAATTCATGATTGGAGAGTAAATTTACCATCTTACATAGTACCAAATTTTACCCATGTTCTGTCCACTATTAATGAAAGGGAAACTGATCTGTCCATCATCATATAAATTGATCTCTGTGACTTGGCAAGGAGTCAGAGCAGTGATGATAATGATCCTGTAAGAGTATTAGATCTAATACCCTGAGGCATTAACCTTTGTTTAACCAAAAGGTAAATCTTTTGCTGAAAGACAACATTTTATTACTATCCACCTGCAACAAATAGCTCATATCTTACTACTATAACTCAATTGCTGGTACTGAAGAGCAAAACTTGCGCTTCACATTCAGAGACTCTTGAGTAATTCACATTGAGGTCATGAATCAAAACTGATTATACAGTGATGATGACCAAGTCCTGCAAGATGCTATGCCCTAAACAGAGGGGTACATGGATTAGCTGAAGGTAGTAGCTGAAACTGGTAGAGAGAGATGCAGGCTGTGAACAAATTACCCCTGGCAAAGACTACCAACCAAGCTGAAGAAGGAGGGTGGCCAAACAGGAAAGATGTTCTTGGTTTCTGGGGCAGTACTTATCCTTTCAGTCACCTCATAATTTTTTTCTGAGAGAATCTACATAAAACTGAGTAGGCACTTTGTCTCAGTTCAGAAACAGCTAGAAATCCTAGAGTTGATATTTTTCCTCGGAATTTAAATTAGTGTATAACAAGATTATATTGCCAAAAACCCATCAAGTGCAATCTCACTCCAATCACCACTGTTTGCTCCATCTTCAGCAGTCTGTCATGTTTTGAGAGCACCCCATCTTTTAGCAAACACAGTAAGTCAGCATTATTTCAGGCAATTCCTTGCATACTTCTCTGTCCTGTAAGATCAAGTTCCACCCATAAGCATCTGTCCCTGCATTGTCTCATGACAAATGGTTTTCTATGGTGCTCTGAATACACGGCCTTGGCTGTACCTCCTCAGTTTCTACCACAACACAGTCCCAAGTTTTGATTTTCTTGCAACAGAGTTTATTTTTCTTTATTGAAAGCAAATGTCATTGGGGCCTTTGAAAACCTTGTGCCTACATGGCAGGTCACACAAAACAGCACTGCTTTTCAAATTTAATATTCTTTAATGTATTTGTTAACAGAACATTGACATCTGCTTAATGCTTTCTTTACAAGAATTTACCAGATCCCACCCTTATGCATTTCTTGCCCACCTCATCTCTCTGTTTTTGCATTTACAAACAGGACACAAAATCAGAAAAAATACAGCCTACAGTTCCAGAGCTAAAAATCTAACATAAACCCTTTTTCCAAAAAATATTATTTTGAAAAATGCATCTGCCCTTTTCAAAGCTTCGAATCATGGTCATCTCACACACTGAGCTGCTGCTTAAACAAAAGCCACCAATTTTTTGTAATGCTACAAAGTAAGGAAAAACAACAAACTAAGCAATAGGTAGTTGATACATAGCTATCCTTTTCATGCCAACGCTTCCAGCAACACTCCAGTGTAAATCAGGTGCCTCATTGGAGAGAATTTTTGGCAGCCTAAAAAGAAACAGCAGCAATTCAAGTGCGTTTCTGAACCTCAATTACAAAACCAGTCTCATGTACTGTAAACTCTCACCTGGTATTTTTAACCCTTGGGCTCCCATGTTGTTTGTTTTTTGTTTTGTTTTGGTTGGTTGGTTTTTGTTTTTGGGGTTGGTTTGTTTTTGGGTTTTTTTTTGGGTTGTTTTTTTTTGGTTTTTTTTTTGGTGTTTTTTTTTTTTTTTTTTTTTTTGGTTTTGTTTTTGGTTTTGTTTTTTCCTCAAAACAAAGGAATGTGAGAGAGATGTCGTTTAGACTCCTTTACCTACCCTAAGGGTTAATTATTCCATTTTGTAGACATTTGAAAATATTATGCTACCTCTAATGGCAAAATTGATAGAAGCTTGTTTCAGGCTCACTTTATGTCATTATGGCAGATTAAATTAACTAATCATAAATTATGCTGGCTAAAGTACATCTGCTACTCACTAAACCTGCAGAGAGAAGGGAAGGGGTTTTTCCTACTGAACAAGAAGTAAATGACATGCACAAAATTAAAGACTTTTACAAACCAACAAACATACATTCAAGCAACAAATGCTGGAAGCACCCCAAAGTCAGCAGCAACAGATTCTGATGACCATGGCAGTAGTCTAACAATGAACATGTAGCTGCTTTGGAAAAACATCAACATTGCAATGTTGCAGGGTATACCCATGGATCAAAGAGCAAAGATGTCCATTAAAGAATAAAGATCAATTAAACAAGAATTATCATGTTCACATTATGGCTAGAAGTCTTTGAATACCAGTATGACTGTAGTGGGTTGACTGCGGCTGGATGTTATGTACCCACTGAAGCCTCTCTGACTCTCCTCTGCAGAAGGACAAGGAGGGAAAATGCTAAAAAGTGTTCATGGGCTGAGATAAAGGATGGCAGAGATTACTCACTAAAGACCATCACTGGCAAAACAGGCTAGAATTAGAAATGTTAATTGAATTTATTACTAACAAAATCAGGGCAGGATAATGAGAAATAAAATAAGGCCTTCAAAACACCTTCCCTTCCAGCCCTCGCTCCTTCCCAGCTCTACCTGCCCCAACACCAGCCCAGGGAGACTGGGAAGGGAGGTTACTGTCAGACCATCACAGGTTGTTCCTGCCACTGCTCAGGAAGAGGACTCCTTCCCCTACTCCAGCTTGGGGTCTCTCTCGTGGGAGACAGTTTTCCATGAATTTCATTAGCATGAGTTCATCCCATGACAACAGCTCTCCACAAACTGCTCCAGTGTCACTCTTTCACACAATGCAGTCCTTAGGGACAAGCTGTTCCAGTGTGTGTCCCCCACGTGATCACAAGTCCTACCAGGAAACCTGCTCCAGCAAAGGTTCCTCTCCATAGGTCTGCAGGTCCCAACAGGACCATGTCTTAGCATGGGCCTCCCACAGGATCATAATCTCCTCTCAGGTATCCACCTGCCCTTGGTGGGTTCCTCCAAGGGCTGCAGGAGGATCTCTGTAGCCCCATGGACTTCCATGGTCTGCAGGGGCACAGCTGCTTCACCATGGTCTGTCTCCTGGGCTGCAGAGGGATCTCTGTTCTGCCATAAGTAGCACCTCCTCCCCCTCCTTCTCCACTGACCTTGGTTGGTGTCTGCAGGGCTGTTCCTCCCACATATTCTCACTCTGCTTTTCTCTGGCCACAATTACAGCTGTGCAATAGCTTTTTTTTTTTTTTTTTTTCCTATTTTTTTTCTTTTTTTTTTTTTTTTTTAATTTAAATATGTTCTCACAGTTGTGTTACCACCATTTCTATTTGGCCCAACCTTGGCCAGTGTTTGATCCATCTTGAAGCCAGCAGAGAATGGTGCTGCTAGACAAGGGGGAAGCTTCTGGCAAGCCCCCCACAGAAGCCACCCCTGTAGCCACACCCACCACTACCAAAAACTGACCACACAAACCCAATACAATGACATGGTGTTTGCAGCATCTACTTCAAATGTCAGCTCTTCCATTTTCTGTTCAAAGGGACTGAATACACCATTTCTGTAAGCTTTCAAGGAAGGGATGGATGTATGGACCACTGATCTAGAAGACAATACAGATTTTACAGGGATCCTCTTCTTACTCTCTGTATGGCAGAATGCAGATGTGACAGCTAATATCATGTCATTGGGAGTAGATTCCTTAGTAGGGCATGAAAAAACTGAAGTTAGAGATATGTGAGAGAACTGAGCAGAAAACACTGGCACTCAAGACCTCTGTTAAAAAATAAAGAGTAAGTTCCTCTCTTAAAACCCACTCAGTCAATCACATTAATGAGGATTTGCCTTTTGGACTAATATAAGGAGGGAAAGTACTATTGTATTGTATTACATGTAAATTCACATATGTAGTTGTCTGTTAAAAAGAAGAATGTAGTTTTGGAGTGACCAGATAGATAACTTCTGTCTAGGAAACAAACCCTGCTGAACACCTCCAAAAAGATTCCAAGTGAGATGATCAGCCATGTGACCATGTTTAGCTTGAGGGCAAATGAAGTTTAGGCACATCTATTGTGTTCCTTCAGGTGTTACAGAGCCTCATGAGGCTTTAGGGGCATCTGAATATCCCAAATATAGTTAAAGTGCTAACTCTCAGCGCATTAAAACCTTCTGGAAAGGTGCAGCACTTCCTGTTCACCTATTTCCAGGTTCATTCTCCATCAGTCCCTTGAGGCAGATGAGGTTCTTTGTACCATCTGAATCCTTTTCCCTCGTGGTTCCCTTCCATTTCACATTCCCTGAACAGTATTACCCATACCACCTTCCATGCGTGATGCATACTATAAAAAAGTCACAAGGAATGAAATATAGCTGCAGAATTTAGAGGAGAGCAGTAAGGAAGAGACTTGTGTCCCTTACCATCCTGCAGAAAGCAATGATAAGGTTTAGTCCAGCAGTGGGAAAAAAGAAAACTAAAAACTTCCCCTGAAAATAAGAGAAAGCTTAGATCACCATCAGTCACTGGATAACCTATTTTAAGCCCATCAGAGCCAGTGTGCTGTTCTCATGTTGCTAATTAAAAATGATAGATTCATCAATTAATCTCTCTTCTTGTCCTCTAGTCTTCGCATAAGATTTTTCAAAGGGACAAATGGTCATTAGCTGCCCACAAGTATCATTTCAGCCCTGCAAACTTGTGCCTTTTGTCAACATGAACCAGAACCTATCTCTATGCTATAAATGACAAAAAGAAAACCTCAGAAAATTTTGCCACCCTGATAAACATAACAGATTTATAATGGGGAAATAATCTTATCCTCTGTACAAAAAATTAACATCTCTACATAAATCCTCCCTGGGCTTCAATCCGAACTTGCTCACTGATGAATAAGGCTCTGTTAAATGTGGCAGAGAGAGATGTCCCAGACTTAGTCTCTTGATTGAAACTCAATTGCAATATTACTACATAGCAGTCAGAGATCCTCCACTATTTAGGAAAGAAGCCATGAAGGCAATCTATTTTTATTCACATTGAAACGGGGACAAAGATAAAGGTCCTGCTGTTAGCTTAGCAAAGTGCCATTCACATAAAGCATGCCAATGACAATGGTTATCTTTCCTCTTTCAATATATGAATCGCCAGGAAGAGAAATAGAATTGGGGTGTACAAGGCTAACAAACCAGCATCATGTTATGAAGCAAGTGATAAAATTGTCTTATAGTTCTTAACTCTGACCTGTTCCAGTGAAAAGCTGCCAAGCAGAATTATGTCATCTTGAACATCCCTCTCAAACTGTTCGATATACGAAGGAATCTCTTCATCTTCAAGCTCCCTGTGAAGGTCACATGCCTTACTGGAGCTGACAGGCATTACAGCATCCGGAAAATCTTCACTGATGACACTGGCTGCTTGAAACAAAAGTGGCAGATTATCTCTCAGTGAATGGGGGTCCGTTCACTGGTTACTACCTTCTCAGTTTATGTGTTTGGCCCACCAATGCTTTAAGTATGGAAGAACATAACACCACTGACAGGTGCCAAGTGCCAGTACCAGGAAAACTGTCCTCGAGTGCAACATCTGAATTCAGGTACAAATTTAGCACGTGCAACTTGTTCTTCAGGTACTTTTTAAAAGGCATGGTCTACATTTCCACTGTCACTTCGGTCGCCTGTTAATATTAAAGGGACTGGGAATTAGAACAAATTTGGCATTCCTTCCTGAGGAAAAGGAGTAATAACTCCCATTCAACTGCAATTGAATGGGAGTTTTAGGTGAGGCCACATCAAGCATTTCATCTTCCTTTCAAGTCACCCCAGATGAAAGGATTCCTTCCCCTAGGTGTATGTGTGCAGCTCCTGCTTGATTTATTGGGTCCAGTTCTGCTCTCACCACACCATTCCCCTGATGTCACTGCAGTGATGTGTGCAGAACCAAAGGGTACATGCATCACATAGAAATAAATCCCATGCATAAAGTCAGCCTTAAAGAGAAACTTTGTCTTTTTTCAGTTTAATTGATCACGCTATGTTAAAAAAAAATTAGATCTTCTCACGGATATCTGCTATGGTACTAATACTACTTTGAATCATAAATAAGCACAACTATTTTTGCTCATTTCTCCACATTAAGATCACTGAAAAATTACAGATATCAGATTGCCTACATCTATCTGTCTTGCTTCATATGTCTGTGTGTAAGCTTTTATAGTCCTCTGTGCCTATCTCTTAAAGAAATTGTCATATCTAGTATTTGCTTCCCTTTGTCCATCCTACAACATGAAAGCAGTTAAAAGAGAGGTTTTTTTCCTCACTCTCCTTTGAAGTCTGTAATTCTCTAATGAAGACCAGAAAAGGAAAGATAAAACTAAGGCTATTAACATTTCCAGTTTTGCTCACTGCTCATTGTTTAATGGCTTTAATTGTTGAGCCTCCCGAGTACTTAAATCACCTCAGTGCCACCAACACACAGGAAGCTGGGTGGGTTTTCTATTTAATTACAACAGGATACAATTCAAAATCATGTTGGGGGAAATGTACAGTAGATATAAACAGCTCAAACCATTACCTTAGGGTACACATCTCTTCATGTAGCACTTTACAAACCTAATGAAAAGTGATTTGACCTACAACTATTAACTGCAAAAACAAAGCAATATTTACATTTAAATTTACTGTAACATTAAGGGTTTGGCTAGGAGAGAGAAAACCCAGGAAGCAGAGGAAAAAGAAACATTGCCAAAAGCAGAAGATGGAGCATTGCTTGTTCCCCTTGATGCTGTGTTGTACACAACGGGCCACATGCTCAGCTGGAATAAATCAGCTGCTTTACTGCCTTCACAGCAGAACTGCAAGCTTACACCTGGGAAGTCAGTAGATTCCTGTCTCAGGATAGACCAATAGTCAAAAAGGGAATAAAACCATTTGGTTCAGAAAGATAAAAATGAAGCAATTCATCAAAATATACTTTTTCTTTTTTGTCTTTCTTATTTTTGTGAGGAATCATATCAAGTGAACTCAATCTTGGTGGAAGACATTGGACTCATTAGCACCAGTTTTGTCAAAAAAGAGCAAAAGAAGAGACAGAGCATATTCAAAAGCCTTTCAAGGGAAGCAACTCTGAAAAATAGAGTGATAAATTACAATTTAGATTTGAAAAAATTTGATTAAAAGATACATATGCTCATTTAAGCAGAGTTGTTAATTTGCCTGAATTGGAAACAAGGAGAGAACAGGTTTAGTTCAGCTGATCTATTCCTTCCACAGTGGCTTTGCAAAGAAACTTCTCAAATTTGCTCACCATCAGGTTAGTCCCTGCTTGAACTGATCCACAGGTTGGAGGATTGAGGTGATACCCCAGAGCAATCCTTGGCCAAAAGAAAAGCAAAACAAATCCTCACTGTACAAAAACAGCCAGTGTTAAAAATTCTACTATTTTGTATACAGAGGATAAAATGGCTGAAAATTCATTAATGGATTGATAAACTAATTAAAAACCTGCTGTGTGAAGTTGTTAGCATGGGCATTAAAAGTTTTCATTGCTTTGGATGTACCTAACCCTGCAAGTCATACTTTCCTTGTAACTTAAATCCCTTCAGCACAAGCTGTATTTGCAGATGCTGGGCTGTAATTAAAACAATCTCTCCGGTGTTAGCTTGACTGCTTGTGACTTCATTTACTTCTGCATTTGTCCATCAGATAGCAGCAGTTTATATACTGAGATGATAATTTAAAGAGTATATTCAGCAGCAGACTACACCTCAGGATGAGTTTAATGCATAAAGTTGCCACAAACTCCATATGGAAAAATAATTTTGGCTGCCTGGTCTAGAAAACTGTGCAAATTGTATCTAAAAAAGTTCAGTGCTGAAGGCTTGTGCACCAGTTTTAGGCAACTAAAATTCTGCAAAACTTGTCACTTCAATTTTTTGGTTCTTGCCAAAGAACAATATAATAGAAATCACTTTTTATGGTACTCAGTTATTATCATTAAAAAATGTTCACGGATCACAACCTTATATTGACAAAAATGCAAGGTAAAAATACGTAGTCTATATATTTAAAAACAACCAATGTTGCCTTATAATATGAAAAAACACATACCACAAGAGTGACCAACAGGTTACTCTGTGACAAAATCCTTTAAATATACAATTATATAAATTCTGAGCTGTGCTCTTTCCTTTCTTTTGGGGATAATCTATTAATTAGGACTGTATGACTATATGATTTTTCAGCTCACTGGCCAAATGAAGAAATGAAGCAGCTCTGTAAGAGTGGAACCAAATGAATCCTAGTTTTCTATGGTTTTTCTTATGCCTAATAAGGGTCAAACTCCCATATTAGCTTTTCCCTCAATGGAGATATTAATAATGCTTGTCTGCTCCGCTCAACTGCCCACTTCCATAAAACTGGTAGGGAAGTCATACCTGTGAGGCTTACTCCCTGTTAAAACAAAAGGGTTGGAAGTGACCAACTAGTTCAAATACTGGGAGGGAAAAACACAGGCAGAAATAAATACATCCTGATATACACACAGTAGAAACTACACAGGCTTCACCTCCCTAGGAAAATCTCTCTTTTCTGGATTTGCTTCACCCGAGCAATGAAAAGCAATAAATTCAGCTAGAACGGTGTGCAGATTCGCTCACAGGACTAGGTCTGATACCCATCGTGGCACTTTTAAGAAATAAAAGCAGTGAGGCACAGCTTGAGGCACATGACAGCAGTGACTTTCAGTGTGTGCCCCGTTTGCTGCCCTCACGCCTACACTGGAGGCTCTGATGTGCACATGAGGTGTGAGACACACATGTTGACGCATTTGCTTGTCCCAGAATTTACATCAACATAGAACAATTGAGATCTTGCTAATAACTCGTTGAAGGTCTTTGCTTAAACTATCTGCATTAATTTAGTTGCGATGGTTGCACTTTTTCCCCCTTGCATTTAAAATGAGATAAAATGGGCTTCAAAGATGTTCTGATATGACCGGTGCCAGCTCAAGAGATTTTTGCAACCCTAGGCAAATGAAAACATTTGCCTCTTCTAGAACAAAGTTGCTAATAAGCTGAATAGTCATAAAACAAGTTACAGCTCCTGGAGCTCCAGTGCCAAAGGCAACTGCCTGCTCTGTCTCTCTGACAGAGTAGGCCTGTGTATTGCTGAAACACAACAGGAAGCTTCATACAGATACAAAGGACACAAAATAATTTTGCACAAAAGACATCTGCTGAAAAAGGAGAGGGTGGATAGGCAAAAAATACAGGGTCAGCTCTGAACTGGGCCTGTACAAACATCACTTCTCCTAGGATGAACCAGAGGAGAGCAGCAGACGCGCCTTGTGTAAAAGCTGTGAAGGTAAAGGTGTCTCGGTTTGAAAAAAGACAGGTGTCTGCTAAGGAGAGGCAGGCCTTTCCAGGGAAATGAGGAATTTAAATCTTCCCTCCGTGTTATTATAATTTGGAAGATTAAACGAAAAACTTTTCGGTCAGAGCTATGGGGAAAAGGAATAACAGTCCTTTACTAGTAAATATAACAGGACAGACAAACAACAACAGCAATTATAATAACAGTAAAACAGAACCAAGAACCCGAGGGCAAACGGTGGAAAGCTCCGGCGCTGGTGGCTGGAACGGTGGATTGTCCTCAGCAGGCAGGCGGGGGGTGCCCTGGCAGGCAAGGTGGGCAGTGCCGGAGAAGCCGCAGCGGCTGTACCAGGGTTGACCCAAAATCCAGCAGGACAGCGAAGAAACTCCGAATTCCTGGGCACTCCAACAGATGGTAGAATTCCCAGGACCAAACTCCTCCGTAGCCGTGGACTCCAGCAGCCGCGTCCGATCCGTGCTCCCCGGAAGACTGAGAGCTGTGTCCCCACCTCAGCTCTCCGGAGCCTCTCCCTCCCCCAAAACTAAGTAATCCACTCCTTTTGTACAGTTAGCATCCTTTACTATCAATATTTAGTCTCCTAGCAACATTATGGGGGAAAATTCTACAGGAAACTTAACCCAACATTATCCACCCAATTTTTCCCAACCAACATATTATATTGAATTTAAACCTTTAAATAATATACATATATATACATGAATATAAATACAGACACAGTCACAGTATTCACCGAAAAACAAGGTCCCCTTGAGGTATGCAGCGGGTCTCTCCATCCTTTTGCATCACCCACCATGTGCAGCCAGGTCCCTGAGCAAAAACAACCCCACGAGCGGGATTGTCTTTGCTGGAGGCAGAATTAATCCAGACAGTTTTTCCCAGCATTCCTCTCATGTGTACCACTGGAACCTTATCTCCATCTCTTGTTCTCAGGGGCTCAGATGGGCAGGGCCTGCTCGGTTGGTGGAACCTCGAGTGTTCACTAACCAGGTGGCCTTTGCTAAATTAATCTCCCAGTTCTTGAAAGTCCCCCCACCCAGTGCCTTCAAAGTGGTTTTAAGCAGGCCATTGCACCGTTCAACTTTCCCGGCTGCTGGCGCATGATAAGGAATATGGTACACCCACTCAATGCCATGTTCTCTAGCCCAGGTGTTTATAAGGCTGTTCTTGAAATGAGTCCCGTTGTCAGACTCAATCCTCTCAGGGGTACCATGTCTCCACAGGATTTGCTTTTCAAGGCCCAGGATGGTGTTCCGGGCAGTAGCGTGAGGCACAGGGTAGGTCTCCAACCATCCAGTGGTGGCTTCCACCATGGTCAGCACATAGCGCTTGCCTTGGCGGGTTTGGGGAAGGGTGATGTAGTCAATCTGCCAGGCTTCCCCGTACTTATATTTGGACCATCGCCCGCCATACCATAGGGGCTTCACCCGCTTGGCCTGTTTGATGGTAGCACACGTCTCACAGTCATGGATAACCTGAGAAATACTGTCCATGGTTAGATCCACCCCTCGGTCTCGTGCCCACTTATAGGTGGCATCTCTGCCCTGATGGCCTGAGGCATCATGGGCCCATCGAGCTAGGAACAACTCTCCCTTGTGTTGCCAATCTAAGTCTATCTTTGACACCTCTATCTTTGCAGCTTGATCTACCTGCTCGTTGTTTCGGTGCTCCTCATTAGCCCGACTCTTGGGGACATGGGCATCTACATGACGGACTTTGACAGGTAGCTTCTCTACCCTAGTGGCAATGTCCTTCCACTCATCTGCAGCCCAGATTGGCTTTCCCCTACACTGCCAATTAGCCTTTTTCCACCTGTCCAGCCAACCCCACAGAGCATTGGCCACCATCCACGAATCAGTGTAGAGGTAGAGCTTTGGCCACTTCTCTCTTTCAGCAATGTCCAGGGCCAGTTGAACAGCTTTGAGTTCAGCAAGTTGGCTTGACCCACCTTCTCCTTCAGTGGCTTCTGCAACCTGTCGTGTGGGGCTCCATACAGCTGCTTTCCACTTCCGGTTCATCCCTACGATGCGGCAGGAACCATCAGTGAAAAGAGCATAGCGTGTTTCTTCTGCTGGCAGTTGGTTGTATGGTGGACCTTCTTCGGAACGTGTCATTTGTTCCTGCTCCTCTTCATCTGTGAGACCAAAGTTCTCACCTTCTGGCCAGTTTGTAATTATCTCCAAAATCCCAGGGCGATTTGGGTTTCCAATGTGGGCACGCCGAGTCATGAGGGCAATCCATTTGCTCCACGTGGCGTCGGTGGCGTGATGGGTGGAGGGAACCTTTCCTTTAAACATCCATCCCAGCACCGGTAGTCGAGGTGCCAGCAGGAGTTGTGCTTCTGTGCCAATCACCTCTGAGGCAGCTTGAACTCCTTCATAGGCGGCCAGGATTTCCTTCTCTGTTGGAGTGTAGTTGGCTTCGGACCCTCTGTAGCTTCGGCTCCAGAATCCCAGTGGTCAGCCCCAAATCTCCCCAGGCACCTTCTTGCCAAAGGCTCCAAGACAGACCATTGTTCCCAGTTGCAGAGTAGAGCACATTCTTCACCTATGGTCCCGTCCTGACTGGGCCAAGGGCTACCACATGAGCGATCTCCTGCTTGATCTGGGCAAAGGCTTGTTGCTGTTCAGGGCCCCAGTGGAAATCATTCTTCTTGCAGGTAACCAGGTAGAGAGGGCTCACAAATCTGACTGTAATCAGGGATGTGCATCCTCCAGAAACCTATGGCACCTAGGAAAGCTTGTGTTTCCTTCTTGCTGGTCTGTGGGGACATTGCGGTGATCTTATTGATGACCTCAGTGGGAATCTGATGCCGTCCATCTTGCCACTTTACTCCCAGGAACTGGATCTCTCGGGCAGGTCCCTTGACCTTGCTCTGCTTGATGGCAAAACCAGCTTTCAGGAGAATTTGGATGATCTTCTCTCCTTTCTCAAACACTTCCATTGCCGTGTTCCCCCACACAATGATGTCATCAATATACTGTAGGTGCTCCGGAGCCTCACCCTTTTCCAGTGCAGCCTGGATCAGTCCATGGCAGATGGTGGGGCTGTGTTTCCACCCCTGGGGCAGTCGGTTCCAGGTGTACTGCACACCCCTCCAGGTGAAAGCAAACTGAGGCCTGCATTCTGCAGCCAGAGGAATGGAGAAAAATGCGTTAGCAATGTCAATGGTGATGTACCATTTTGCTGCCTTGGACTCCAGCTCGTACTGGAGTTCCAGCATGTCCGGCACAGCAGTGCTCAATGATGGAGGCACTTCGTTCAAGGCACGGTAGTCCACAGTCAATCTCCATTCTCCATCAGACTTGCGCACAGGCCAGATGGGGCTGTTGAAGGGTGAGTGGTTTTGCTGACCACCTCTTGGGTCTCCAGCTCACGGATCATCTTGTGGATGGGAATCACAGCATCTCGATTTTTCCGATACTGTCGGCGGTGCATCGCCAAGGTGGCAACTGAAACTCGTTGCTCTTCTACCTTTAGGAGTCCTGCTGCAGATGGGTTCTCTGACAGTCCAGGCAAGCTATTCAATTTCTTAATGCCCTCTGCCTCCACAGCTGCTATTCCAAAAGCCCACCTGAGTCCCTTAGAGTCTTTGTAATAACCATTCCGGAGGAAGTCTATGCCCAAAATACACGGGGCCCCTGAGCCAGTCACAATTGGATGTTTCTGCCACTCCTTCCCAGTCGGGCTCACCTCAGCTTCCAACAGAGTCAATTCCTGTGATCCCGCCATCACCCCGGCAATGGAAATAGGTTCTGTCCCCACATATTCTGATGGTATCAGTGTACACTGCGAACCAGTATCAACTAAAGCTTCATATTTCTGTGGCTCTGTTGTGCCAGGCCATCGGATCCGCACTGTCCAATAGACTTGGTTTTCCCGTGCCTCTCCCTGGCTAGAGGCAGGGCCTCTCTAGCACCGGTCATTATTCCCTTCCTGGGCATACATGATAGAGGTTCCTTCACAGGGATCTGACATATCCTCACTTCTATAATACCTGGCAGCTTGGTCATGCAATGCTGAGGCCACTTTCATCTTAGTGGAATCCCCTCGGTTAGTGTTTCTCTCCTTGAGCTCACGCACCCGTGCTGCCAGGGCAGAAGTGGGTTTCCCATCCCACCTTCCCATGTCTTCCCCATGGTCACGCAGAAAGAACCACAGGTCAGCTCGTGCGGTGTACCCTGTCTCTCTAGCTGGGGGCCGTTGAGCTCTGACTCTGGGGCCTGTAACTCGCACCGGTGCCATATGGGAACTGTTCCTCCTTATCTCCTCCCTCATCTCCTCCATCTTCTCCCTTATCTCCTCTCTGAGTTCCTTAGCCACGGCAGAGACCTGAGCCTGCATTGGGCCACTGATCATACTCTCGTAATTTCTGAGCTTGTTGGCTGCAGAACCCACTGTTCTCGGTTGTTATGGGCATTAATTGTTGCAATGAATGTGGCTTATTGCGATGGCCCTAGAGCTGCCAGATTCCACAGCATTTGCCCTGTGCACCTGACTTTGTCGGGGTCATTATCATGCTCTCCACCCCTCCCCAAGAGTACCTCCAATACTGCCACTTCTCTCAGCTGTTGGATCCCCTCCTCAAGGGTCTTCCAGCGCATTCTATGATGGTGCTCCTGCATTCTGTCTCTGTGGACAAACCTCTCCCGTACACTCATTAAAAGCCGCTCCCAAAGGGAAAGGGGCCCTGGCTCCCTTACGAATACCTGATTCACACCCGAGTCCTGGGTCAAGGGTCCCAAATTCCTTGCCTCACCACTATCTAGTTTCACGCCTGTACCTATAAGGTCCCAGACCTGAAGTAACCAGGCTGTATATGCCTCACGTCCCCGTTGTGCAAGATCTTTTTGCAGATTACGGAGACTTTCATATGACAGGGACTCAGTGATGATCTCAACCTCTGGCTCCCCTGCGGGTTGTGAGGGCCCTCCTTTCTTATCCTTGTTGCCTGGGTGCTCTGATTTCACCTCATACTTCTTTGTTTCTACAGGGGAAACTGCTGCTGTCTGTGGCTGCCCCTGTGGTTCAGCTGGAACCTGGATGGTTGTAACATCTGTGGGTTCTGCTGCTGCACCATCAGACTCTCCTTTGTCGGGGCAGGGGGGAGGGTTTCCCACCAGCTGGGGCTAATGAGGTTACTACAGGTGAAAGGTACTCCCTCAGCATCTGGCCCATCTCATGTATCTCCTTCACCAAATCTGAGTGGTCTATTCCTGAGGCAGGCTGTGGGGCAGGGTCAGGCTGTGGGGCGGGGCTGGGCTGTGGGACAGTATCCTTATTCTCTAGGGTAGGTATCAGGGTGGTTATCCAGGTCAGTCTCCCCTTATCTCTAAATGCTAAACAGAACAGGCATACCAGCAACACCAGCCACTGTATGATGTCATTAACATTCAGAGATTTGAACCCTTCAAAGAATGGAGGGGTAGACCCAAAGAGCTGGGTGAAGGGTTGTGAAAAAATTTCCCCCGGTGTCATTTCTTCACAGTAGGTACCGTTGTTAAAGCAACCCCAGAAACACACAGTTAGTGTATGATAGCCCCTGAATCCATGTGCCTGCCTTCCAGAGGAATTTAAAAATCCACTAATTCCTCACCTTGTTAACCCATATAGCAAACTGGATGACAGCCACAGTAGCCTTAGTTACAGGGCCCATGTTTAAATAAGGGCCCACAAATGGGAGAAATACAGTCACCACCACATGCCACCCAAACCAGGGTAAGCCAGACCACATGATATCCAGTACACAACAATGTAGGCACTTAAGAACTGTTATTCCTTTTCCTCTCAATGCCCTCGTGCCCCACTATTTGGGCACCAAATTCTGTCTTGGTTTGAAAAGACAGGTGTCTGCTAGGGAGAGGCAGGCCTCTCTAGGAATGGGGAATTACAACCCCATCCCTGCGTGTTATTATAATTTGGAAGATTAAAAAAAACCTTTTCAGTCAGAGCTATGGGGAAAGAAATAACAGTCCTTTACTAGTAAATATAACAGGACAGACAAATGACAACAACAATTATAATAATAATAAAACAGAACCAAGAACCCCGAGGGGCTTTGTCTCACAAGTCCCAGGCAGTCTGATCTCTTGGGACCCCAAGAGCACCAAGCCGAAATGGTGAAAACTCCGGGCTGATGGCTGGAAACGGTGGGTTGTCCCCAGCAGGCAGGGGGATGTCCTGGCAGGCAAAGTGAGCAGTGCTGAAGAAGCCACAGCGGCTGGACCCGGGCTGACCCAAAATCCAGCAGGGCAGGCGAAAAAACTCCAAATCCCTGGGCGCTGCAACAGATGATAGAATTCTCAGGACCGAACCCCTCTGTTAACCGTGGAATCCACACAGCTACCAGTCGCCTGACCATCCTCCCCAGAAAACTGAGAGCCGAAAAGAACCCCCACCCTCAGCTCCAGGGAGCCTTTCCCTCCCGCTAAACTAAGTGATCCACTGTATATATTGCTTTGGGTTCCAGGACGGTATGGATGGATGTAGACGAGAGATCTCTGAAGTTAGGTTTTAGAAGATGTGGTTTATTACAAAGGGTGTGGGGCCCTGCTTAGAGTTGCCAGGCACAACTCATGGCAAGGCCTAGGGAGTGGGGGAAGGCAGAGGTATGGAGTGGGGGAAGGCAGAGGTATGGAGTGGGGGAAGGGAGGTGTAGGGAGAGGAAATTCAAGAGGAAGGTCCTAGGGGAAGGGTGCCCAGCAAGAGAGACCGATTCACTCTCCCAGCCCCCTGATAAGGGGGCTTCAAGGTGGGCTGGAACAAGACTTGGGCCAATGGGGTTACAGATACCTGATACTTCAGGGGAGAGATACAGGTGTGGGATGAACCATACATTGGGGGGTGAGAGAGAACATCCCATTTGACCTTTGGACCTATCTGCAGGTAACCTTCAGCTGGCCATATAATTGTTTTCCAGACATTCAGTAGCTAGGACATCTCAGACATCAAAACTTGCTTTCAATTCTGTCTCACTTATAGGTTTCACATTCTCAGAATCTAAGCAGTCATATTTATAGGGCTTTCTAGCTTCATCCTGCCCAACAATCCACTCCTTTTGTATGGGTTAAGCACCCTTTAACTAATAGTATTTAGTCTCATAGCAACTTATGGGAGGAGAAATTCCACAGGAAAACTTAACCCCCAACACATGGGGTGTGTAATTCCCACTTTATCCCCAATGCTTGAGCTATTTGCTGTAAGACTTTTGACGCGAAATGTGTTCCTCTGTCCAAGTCTATCCTATTAACCATTCCATACATGGGAATAATTTGTTCCAAAAGGGTTTTACAGACCACATTGGCTGTGGCTCTGACAGTGGGAATAGCCTCCACCCCAATGTGTCTGGCGGTCTGCTATCACTAATAAAAACTTCCATCTTTGTACTTGGGTAAGTTCAGTAAAATCCACTTGGATACTTTGAAATGGTCGGAGAGCTAACTCCCGACCTCCTAATGTTGTTTTTCTCATTACCTTTTTATTTACCTTCTGGCAAATTATACATCTTTCAGTTACTTGTTTTGCCAATCCAAAAATCCCAATACACCCATAATTCCTTAGAAAGTGATCACACAAAGCTTGAGTACTCCAATGAGTTTTTGGATGCATGTTTTCTAATATTTTCCTAATGAGTGGCTTATTAAGTAACTGTCTCCCATCAAGAAGTTTCCATCTCCCTGATTCATCTGGCTTTCCCCCATCTTACTTAATTATTCTTCTTCTGCTTCACTGAACTTTGGAGTTTGCAATTCTTCCTTATTTTGAGGTCAGAATTAACATAACCTTTTGGATCCCATTCTCTGCAGCATCCTTAGCTTCTTGGTCTGCCAGATTATTTCCCCTTATTTCCAAGGTAATTCCCTTTTGATGTCCTTTAATATGTGCAACAGCTATCTCCTCAGGCAATTTTAATGCCTCTAAAACCTCCAAAATAAGACCCTCATATGTTAATCCTTTTCCTTTTGAATTGAGTAACCCCTTTTCCACCCAAATTTTTCCAAGTGTCTACTACCCCAAAGGCGTACTTTGAGTCAGTATATATAGTTCCTTTCTTGTGTGCTAAATATTCCAGTGCACTCTTTAGAGCATATAATTAACAAGTTTGAGCAGACCAGTTTAAAGGTAATTTTCCTTTTTCAATGGTTTGCATATTTTTCCCATCAATCAATGCATACCCTGACATTCTTTTTCCTTGTAGACACTTGTAAGAGTCTGTCTGAAGTTCCCCTCATTTGCCTCACGATCATCATAAGGACCCCGAGGACCCCACTGCAGTTCTGGCCTGCTCGAGGTGGATGCTTGCCAATCGTCTGCAGGTGCATTTTCCTGTGTCACCACGCCACGGTACACTGGCTTTGAGCAGTGTAATGGCAATTCTGTACCTGAAGATTACACCTGCTTCATGGTCCCTGCTTCACGACAATAGCCTATGAATTTCCCCACCTCTTGGCCAAGGGAGCTTTCTGGGGTAACTTTGGTGTTCCCCCACGGAAAATCCTTCATCTTCTTCACAACCACTGTGACAGACAAAGATCAAAACCCCCTTCCAAGGACTGAGATTGAGACCCCTATATGAAGCCCCTCTCAAGAACTGAGACATGAGACCCCAACAACCCTAATACAGGGGGTGGGCGCTGACTTAACCGAAGTGAGAAGTTTGCCTGGAGGCATGATCGTTGGACCAAGAAGACAATGTCTCTCACTTACTGCTAAGAACATGGACTACCTGTTCCCCCTCGGTGGCTTCAATAGATTTACCTGTTCCCCCCATGATTGAGGACTATAATAAAAACCCCTGAGTTAACCAGAGGTTTTGAAAGACTCTCCCTGACGTGACAGGCGGACCCATCAACCAGACCACGAGGACTTCGTCTCCACGTTTGGTAGCTATATCCCCCCCTTTCCTCTATCTCTTTCTCTATATCTTTCTCTCACTCTTAATCCCTCTATCACATTTGCTATGGTCAATCAATAAAAGGTGCATTTGTTTTAATGCTGAAATCCCCTCTGTGTTGTGTTTTGCACTCTGAGATCAGTAAACGAATCATCACGACCCCCGCTTGTACGAGCGGATCGTGACAACACCTGGAAGAACCATCCACATATATTGTTTCCCCTTCTGAAAGGGCTTGATCTTCGAGACCTTTGGTTTGGTATTGAATAATTTCTAAACGATTATGTGTTAGGTCACTTTTTGGTTCTCCATATAAAAATTAAGCTGGATTTAAACTCTTGTTTACTTCTAATGTCAAGTCATCACTGTCTACCAGGATTGCTTCATATTTTAGCATCCTAGAGTCTGTTAACCATTTTTCAGCCTTCTGGTTTAACACATTTTGGACTGCATGAGGTGTACACATAATTAGTTTACTTCCAAAAGTAAGCTTAGGGCTCTCTTCTACCCAGAATTGCAGTGGCTGCTATAGCTTGAATACATACTGGCCAGCCATGGCTCACTGGGTCCAACATCTTTGATAAATAAGCTATTGGTCTCTTTACTCCTCCCCACTCCTGAACCAAAACTCCATGAGCTACTCCACTTTCCACATTCACATACAGATGAAAAGGTTTTTCTAATGAGGGTAAGCTCAAAGCTGGCACTGAGGCTAGTTTTGACTTCAATTCTTCTAATTTATCATCATCTTCCTTGGTCCACTTTATATTATTTCCCTCTATCAATTTTCCATATAAAAATTTTACTCCCTGTGTATACCCTTCAATCCATAGTCTACAATATCCCAATAATCCAAGTAGCTTTCTGATTTCCTTCTTTGAGGAGGGAGCGGGGCCAGATAAAATTCCTGCAATCCTTTTGGGGTTTAGCTTTCGGCTACCTTTGCTTATTAAGTGTCCAAGATATTTTACTTCAGATTCTACAAATTGCAGTTTCCCTTTGATACTCTTAGTCCTTTTTTCCCAAAGAAAATTCAAAAGTTTTATGGTAGCTTCCCTAACTTCAACTTTAGCTTCCCCTGATAATAACAGATCATCCACATATCGTATAATTTGTATTCCAGAAGGAGTGGGGAAAGTTTGTAATATTGTTTCTAATGCCTGTCCAAATAGGTTCGTAGACTCAGTAAAACCCTGCCGCAATTTCATCCATCATAGTTGCTGCTTTCTCCCAGTATCTGGATGCTCCCACTCAAAGGCAAAGATATTTCGGCTTTCCTCGGCTAATGGACAAATCCTGAAAGAATATTTTAGATCCACCTGCCCTAGGTTACAATGTAAGATGTGCCCAAAGTATGTATTCTATCACCATCTACATGAGCTATTGAAACTAGGTTGGGCAGTGTTTCTCTTGCCCCCTCCCTCTAGACTATCTTCTGTTAATGGCCCATCCATGCCCTGCTGCATGACTCAGAGGTAACTCCCTCCAGGAGCTATCTCTGTTTAATAGGCAATCAAGGACCCATTACAAGACTGATAAAATGATATCAGCCCATTGTGAGATGCTCCACCCAGGGGGAGGAGCCAAGCATTCCCACCTGGATATAATCTGGGATTTAGGAGAGCACAGGCAGCCTTACCCACTGGATTCCCAGAGGACAAGAGCTACCAGACCTTTCTATGGGATCACTGCTCCAACAAGACCACTTCATCTGGACTGCTACACCATGGTGTCAGGTTGTATTCTGACTCTGTCAGTGATCTTTTGTACTACTGCATTCATTTTATTTTATTTTACTCTTCTTTTTTTTTTTTTTTTTCTTCCTATTACATTGTTTTTTCTGACTTGGAGTCTTGCTGGTTTTGCTTTTCAAGCCATCACACCACCACAGTAAACCACTGATCCTGGGGTGGGACCTTACCTAGAAGAGTATAGGGATTGGGTACCACTGGGTAACAGGTCTGAGTTCTCTTGTTAACCTCCCGTAAGTCTTGTACTAATCAGTAATTCCCATCAGGTTTCTTTACTGGCAAAATAGGGGTATTATGAGGAGATATGCAAGGTTCTAATGTCCCATCATTTATTAACCCTTCTTTTTACTGGCTTCAAACCTTCTCATCCTTCCAAGGATATAGGGTACTGATGTACATGTATAGGACACTCTTTCAATTGTGACCCTTATGTGGTCAGTGTTTAGTCCTCCCCGATTTCCTTCTCCATCCCAAACTTCTTTGTTAATTTTATCCTCATCCTCTTGATCAAGTTTTAAAATTTTAGCTGTCATTTTTCCTTCTTGTGGTATGAACCCTATCCCCAGCTTTACCTGCAAGTCTCTCCCTAATAAGTTGCTACCTGCCCCAGGAATCAATAAGGCATATCCCATCCAAATTCTGGTTTCACTTTCAATCACCACATTTTTAATGACAGGCACTGTAAAACTTTCTTATTTTGCCCCTGATACCTTTACTTACACTACATCATTTTGGAGTGTTTAATAGGCAGGTTCTTTCTGCCCCTGTATCGACCACAAATTCTAATTCCTCCTCCTGGGGACCTACTTTTAAGGTTATCACAGGCTCCAGATGGTATTTGTCCCCTAAAAAATTGTCGCTAGAGGACACAAAAGATACTCACAGATCTGACTCCACAAAGATGAAGGCTGAAGAACTTTTTATTATTTACAAAGACCTCGCTTGTATAGATTTTGAACAATGACCAGGGATTGGAGAACAAGGTTACCACCTCTCCATCTCACTGGCCAGACTAGAAGTCAATCAGTTGACTCTCATCAGAAAGGAATGTGGAAAACACCAATTGTTTATAGTACAGACTGTTGTAATGCATTAATTTGGTTTATATTGTCTTTTATCAGATTTGTAATCTGTTTCGTGGTTTTTTCCTTACTCAGCTGTAACCTAACTCTTCCCCTCCCACTTCTCCCTTATTGGGTGGTGCCTCTGGGCCCTGCCTCTGGGCCCTGCCCCCTGGGGAAAAAGCCATGACACGGGAGGGGGGAGGTCTCTCTGGCACCAGCGAGTCATCGGGACAGTCCAGCCAAGCAGGGCAGGACTTGAAAATAAAAGCTGTAATATCCCACCCGGTGAGAGAGAGCAGACTCTTTTATTTTTACCATCGGCGGTCGTCTAGTCTCATGGGGAAAAACTACAACTGGCGCCTTATGTGCAGCTCGAAGCCACAAAAGGTTCCCAAAAAGTTAGAAGAACCACTCAGGGAGCATGTGGCAGAGGAATCTCAAGCAGAGACAGACCCGTCAGTCTTGGCGTTCACTGTGGAGTCTCTGAAACACAGGATTCTACAGGCCAGGGCTGCAGTTTTCCCCTTTGGACTCAAAAACCCCATCAGAGTGCTGCAAAGAAGCCCCCCGAACTGCAGGCTGCTCTCAGAGAAAGTGACCACGTGTTCGTGCAAAAACTGATCCTGGGAACCGAGACTGGAAGCTCTTTTTTGCACCAAAAAGGGTCAGTCTCAGGCAAAAGGAGTGATTGGGAAAGAAGAGAAAGGAATGCTGGCTTTTCGGTGAGTACCACCTTTGGTTTTTTAAGGGAAAATCTTTTTAAGGGGCATTAAAACCTCAGAGAAAAGAGTTTCTCCTTTCGCGGAAGGTTTTTGCTTTCAGAGTAAAAAACCTTCAAAGTGCTTTCTTTTGGCAGCCTTGGGGAGGGTGGAAAAGGAAACTGTTTCCCCTTTTTTTTTTTCTCTCTCCAGGGAGTTTTTTTCCTTTTGGTTTCTCAATCACAGATAAAAGGAGACATAGAAACTTAAAATCTGATCCAAAAATGGGTGCTGGGCTGTCTATGTCTCAACAAAGAGCCTATTATCAGATTTTAAGTGTCTCAGATGATGGTAAAACCCATTTTTCCAAGAAGCAATTAAAAAATTTCCTTTGGTGATTATTTGCTCAATTTCCAGATGTATCATCTGAGCAAATAAGCTCCCCAGAATTTTGGGAAACTTGTAAAAAAATTGTCTCAATCAAGCTCCCCTAATGATAAAGAAAAAGCAAATTTTGCTCTTTGGAGCTTGCAGATTCTATTTGCAATGCAAACAAAAAAAAAAAAAAAAAAAAAAAAAAAAAGAAAAGGAAAAAAAGCCGGTTCCTTGTAGACTTTCCCCAGTTTCCTCAGTTTCTCCCTATCCTGATCCCAAAATCCCTTCCCCAAAATCAAATATTCCTCGAGAAACCCCAAAACTCCCTTCTTCCCCAGTTGGTAATCCCTGGGTTAGGTTTACTTTTGCAGGCAGTTTGAGTGCACAAAACCCCCATCTTAGTGAATCCCAAGTTAGTCTCAGTTCGGAAGGGGAGTCACAAGATGGAGGGGACTCCTTTGTTCCCCAAAATGGCCAAAACCATGTGCTCTCGAGTCATAAGGAGCCTCTCTCTTTGTCTGTCCCTCCTTCCCGCAATCCCTTTCGCAATCTCTTCCTCTCCCCAGACCCCCCCTTCCCTTCAGTGCCGCCCCCAGCACTGCCCTCTCCTCTGACTCCGCCCCCTACCCTCAAACCTCCCCCCTCCAACTCCGCCCCTTGTGACTCAAGCCTCCAGCCCCTCCCTGCCCCTGGTTCCCACGGTTTCCCCGCCCATAATCCCAGTTTCCACGCCCCGGAGGGAGCGGGGGGAGCCGGGAACCCAGAAGCAGGAAGCAATCCCAGCTTTTCTGCCACCCCTTTCATATATCAACAATCAAAAAGAGGGGGTGCTGTCCACAGTAATTGGGATCCATTCCCCCAACAAGCAATTCAGGATTTGTGCAAAGCTCAGGCCATATTTGGATGCGAAAGTGAATACTTTCGCAGCCTTTTAAAAGCAAATTTAGCAGGGAATCCTATTGTTCCCTTTGACCTCCGGCAGCTTTTTTCTGCCCTCCTTTCATCCACACAGTTTGGGCTTTGGGACTCCACATAGAAAAAAAGATTAAGAGATTTACTCCTGGAGCTTTGGCAAAATCCTGAAACAGCTGTTGATAATAATAATTTGCCAATTCGGTTAGAACATCTATGTGGTGATGGTGAATGGGTCACAGCACTCAAGCAGGCTCAAGAAATTCCTTTAGCTGTTTTAGAACACATTAAATAGGCTGCTTTCAAAGCATTCTTTTCAATCCAGCCTGATGGGTCCTTCCAACCTTACAGTAAAATAAAGCAGCTTCCATCAGAACCTTTTGTAACATTTGTGGAGTGATTAACCCAAGCTATCGAGTTGCAGGTTAAAAATGAAGGAGCCCAGGAACAGGTCCTGGAGGAGATGGCACTGACCAATGCAAACGAACAGTGCAAGGCAGCCATCCTCAGCCTGCCCATGGAACTGGCTCCAACCTTAGATGACATGCTGCATGTCTGTACTCAGAAAGTCCTTTTCATGACAGCACACCTTAATCACAGTTCCAGAGATGTATTCAGACCACCGCAAAGAGCTGCCGCATCAGACACCATGCCTCCTGTGCCTGTGCCACAGCCACCACCCAAGAGAAGAACGACGTGTCTCCTGTGTGATCAGGCTGGACATTGGGCATCTCAGTGCCCTTTAAAGAAGCAATTTCTGGACTTTTGGGACAATGGGTTGGGAGGTCTCAAGAGTTCAAAGGGAATTTTTCAGAAAACTAAAATGTCAGCACTTACTTGCCCAGTGTGCCGACATAAATAGGGCAAATCCGAGGGGGGAGGGGGGGGGGGGAGAAAAAACTAAAAAATGCAAACGTTAAATTAACTAATGCTGTTATAACCAGTTCTACCTTTCAGCAGAAGTCACCAGATATGACCCTTTCAGATCATGATGTAAGCAGACCCTGTCTAACCACAGAATGTCTCCAAAAGCCTTTTAGGTTGCAACTGACAGAATCCTTGCACCTAAGTGACACAGACTGGCATTTAGGTTCATTGGATCTACAAGTGTTAGGCTCCTGGCAACGTGTTGGCAGTAAGTATGTCATCCTTGGGGACACCGAGTACACACCGAGAGAGATCGAGACCCTTCCGGGTCTCGTCTCATTGAACCCTAAACAACTAGTTCTCTGGCTGCGCTGTGTCTGCCCACCTTTGTTTCTGCCTAAGGGGCAGATAATAGCTCAAGCAATTCCAGCACCTGACCCGTTCCCTGAAAGAAACAGCACAAGGAACAAACACCTTGATGTTTGCCCCACATGAGTTATTGGGAGGGACAAACTCATAATAGGGTGTGAGGTCCGTCACAGTGGGGAAGTAATAAACCTCAAAGGAGTTTTGGACACAGGCGCATATATAACAATTGTACCAGAAAGGATGTGGCCCTCACATTGGGAACTGCAAAATGTGGCCGGGCACGTAGAAGGTATAGGGGGAATGAAATGGGCAAAACAATCAAAAAGTGTTGTGCAAATTAAGGGGCCAAACGGACAATTGGCTACACTACGTCCATGTGTTTTAGATTATTCAGAGCCCTTGTCGGGGAGAGACCTGATGGCCCAGTGGGGGGTTACGATTGGCATTCCAGATGCCCCCCCGGTTTTTCAGGCTGCAGCCACTGAAGAGCGCCCTACCCAGAAACTCAATTGGAAAACTGATTCACCAGTCTGGGTAGAGCAGTGACCGCTCAGTAAAGAAAAATTGAAGATGCTTCAGGAACTAGTGGATGAACAGCTAGCTAAAGGCCACCTTGTGGAAACCACATCTCCGTGGAATTCCCCAGTCTTTGTTATAAAAAAGGCAAACAAAGGCAAGTGGCGGCTCCTCCACGATCGCCGTCAAATTAATAATGTCATTGAGGACATGGGTTCTCTCCAGCCAGGGATGCCATCCCCAGTGATGCTCCCCCAAAACTGGAATTTGGCAATTATTGATATCAAAGATTGTTTTTTCCAGATCCCTCTGCACCCTGACGATGCCCCACGTTTTGCCTTCTTGGTTCCTACCCTCAACCAAGAAGCCCTAAGGAAAAGATACCACTGGAAATTTCTTCCCCAAGGGATGAAAAACTCACCATCTATTTGTCAGTGGTACCTCTCTTCCCTGCTGTCCCCCAGTGCGCACAGCTGTAGGAGAAGCCATCATCCTGCAATACATGGATGATGTGCTTGTGTGTGCCCCCAATGATGACTTACTGTCCCACGTGCTTGACCTGACAATCAATTCTTTGGTTGCTGCAGGGTTCGAGCTTCAGGAAGAAAAGATTCAAAGGTTGCCGCCTTGGAAGTACCTGGGTCTGGAGATTGGTAAGCGGACCATTGTGCTGCAAAAATTGGTTGTCAAAAATAACATCAAGACCTTAGCAGATGTCCAGCAGTTGTGTGGGTCCTTAAATTGAGTAAGACCTTGACTAGGTCTGACCACTGAAGACTTAGACCCCCTCTTTAATCTTTTAAAAGGGGGAGAGGAGCTAAGTTCTCCTAGGACCCTCACCCAAGAGGCAAGAGCAGCCCTAGAAAAGGTACAGGACTGTATGGCCACCAGACAGGCCAACAGGTGCAAATCAGACTTGCCATTCAAATCCATCATTTTAGGCAAATTGCCACACTTACATGGGATGATTTTTCAGTGGGAAAGAATGGAAAAATCAAAAAAGGACAAAGACTGTAGGGATCCCCTTTTAATCATAGAGTGGTTTTCCTCAGTCACCACCGGTCCAAAAGAATGACCAGGACACAGGAACTGGTAGCAGAATTGATCCGGAAAGCCAGGACCCGGATCAGGGAGTTGGCAGGGTGTGATTTTGAGTGCATTCACATCCCAACTGAGATAAACTCGGGCCAAATCACAAAAGCAATGTTGGAGCACCTGATTCATGAAAATGAAGCTTTGCAGTTTGTTCTGGATAGCTACACAGGTCAAATTTCAATTCATTGGCCTGCTCACAAATTATTTAGAGAATAAATTAATTTCAAATTATCATTAAAAAGTCTTCAGAGCAGGAGGCCTTTAAAGGCTTTAACCGTTTTTACAGATGCATCTGGAACATCTCATAAATCAGTAATAACATGGAAAAATCCTCAAACTCAGCAGTGGGAAAAAGATATTGTCGAGGTGGAAGGATCACCTCAGGTAGCTGAGTTGGCTGCAGTTGTTAGAGCTTTTGAAAAGTTTCCTGAACCATTCAATTTGGTCACAGATTCAGCCTATGTAGCAGGTGTAGTATCCAGAGCTGAACAAGCTGTACTGAGTGAGGTCTCCAATTCTGCACTTTTCAACTTGCTCTCAAAACTAGTAAATCTGATCTCCCACTGAGAGCAACAATTTTATGTGATGCACATCAGGTCACACACCGATTTACCAGGATTCATAGCTGAGGGCAACAGAAGGGCTGATGCTCTTGCTGCGCCTGTGGAGATGGCCCCACTCCCAGACATCTTTGGACAAGCCAAAATCAGCCATCAGCTTTTTCACCAGAATGCACCAGGCCTAGTCCGCCAGTTCCACCTAACTCGGGAGCAGGCTCGGGCAATTGTGTCAATGTGTCCCTCGTGCCAGCAACACGCACTCCCAGCCCTGAGTGCAGGAACAAACCCCAGGGGATTGAACAGCTGTGAGGTATGGCAGACAGACGTGACACACATCACGTCCTTTGGTAGACAAAGGTATGTCCATGTATCTGTAGACACCTTTTCTGGAGCTGTCTATGCCTCTGCCCACTCAGGGGAGAAGTCTAGTGATGCCATGAAACACCTAATACAGGCTTTCTCCTTCCTGGGCATCCCCAAATCAATAAAAACTGATAATGGACCCACGTACACATCCAAGGAGTTCAGAAGCTTCCTGCAGCAATGGGGAGTAGAGCACAAAACAGGCATCCCCTACTCCCCGACAGGTCAGGCCATCATGGAAAGGACCCACCAGAATCTCAAAAGGGTTCTCAGCCAACAACATCAGTCTCTAAAAATAGAAACACCCTAGATCCAGTTACCCAAAGCTTTGTTCACTCTGAATTTTTTTAAATTGTACGTTTGAAAATCTTAACCCACCAATTGTGTGCCATTTGAGAGAGAACTGCCAACTGCAGCTGAAAGCAAAGCCTCCGGTAATGGTAAAGGATCCAGCAACCAGGGAAACAGAGGGTCCTCATGATTTGATCACCTGGGGTTGTGGGTACGGCTGCGTGTCCACTCCCTCAGGTCCCAAGTGGGTGCCCGCCAAGTGGGTGAAACCTTTCATCCCTAAAACTGCAAAACCACCTGTAGAGGCCCCACAAGTGGCCAGTGCTGCCTGGAGGAGGAGAAAGCGCCGAACCTTCTCCTTATAATTATCATTATTCCTTAACAGTGTTTTTCTAAACAGTTTGCACTAAAAGTAATTTTTCTTCTGCAACTTTAAAGGGGCTCAAAGTATGAACTTTGAGCATCTCCCACAAACCGACCCTTCCTTCTTCTTAATTTAATAAGAAAAGGGGAAATGTTGTAATGCATTAATTTGTTTTATATTGTGTTTTATTGGATTTGTAATCTGTTTCGTGTTTTTTTCCTTACTCATCTGTAACCTAACTCTTCCCCTCCCACTTCTCCCTTATTGGGTGGTGCCTCTGGGCCCTGCCTCTGGGCCCTGCCCCCTGGGGAAAAAGCCATGACACGGGACGGGGGAGCTCTCTGGCACCAGCGAGTCATCGGGACAGTCCAGCCAAGCAGGGCAGGACTTGAAAATAAAAGCTGTAATATCCCACCAGAAGCCAGAGAGCAGACTCTTTTACTTTTGCCATCAGCGGTCGTCTAGTCTCGTGGGGAAAAACTACAACAGACCGTGAGAATTCAGCTACAGAGGTCTACACATCTCACAAAGCTCACATAATATGGCAACATCTCACTCTTTTTCCATTACAAAAAAGAAAAAAAAAAAAAAAGAAAAATGAAAATGTTCAGTTTCTGTTTGTGGAGGGACCATCGGAGTGATCACTCGCGTCGTCTACATCTGAGTCATCACTCAATGGTTCATCCACTTGATGACTTTCATTTTGGTCATGGTCTCCAGATTGTCTATTAGCCGGATTTTCCCCTTTGCAGTCACAGGTCAGGACGAACACACTTCGCAGGTACCCAGCGTACACTAATATCTCTGGATATACACGCATTCCCGCGCCCCAAAGCAATAAGGTCATAGGGACCTTTCCACTGTTTGGTGACTAAATTCCACACTCGAACCTTCGCTTGAGGTTGATGCTTCTTGTCCAAAGCCTGTAACAAAAGATGATGGTTCAAAATGACAGGATTATTTGAATTCTGCAGCACCTTAAGGTGATTAATGGAATACAAAGTTTTTGCCAACCGACTGTGTGGGGTTTCACCCTGCTTTCCCTGTTTTGTTTTTGAAGAACCCGCTTTAAAGTACCATGAGCACGTTCTACAATAGCTTGACCAGTCAGAGAATGAGAGATACCAAACTTGTGTGACACACCCCACAACTGCAGGAGCTGCCGCACCTTCTGTGAGGCATAAGCAGGACCATTGTCAGTCTTCACAGCAGACGGTATGCCTACAATGGCAAAGGCCTGCCTCCAGTGGGCAATGACATCCTGGGTCTTTTCTCCAGTGTGAGCAGAAGCCCACATCGCAGAGGAGAACGTGTCCACTGTGACATGCACATACTTGAGCTGGCCAAACTCGGCAACTTGGGTGATATCAGTCTGCCAAATCTCCAAGGCCATAAGGCCTCTGGGGTTTACCCCTGCCAGCAGAGGCGCAGCAAGTGCGTGACAGTCGTCACACGACTCGACAATGTCACGGGCCTCAGTTGGCGTGAACTGAAACTGCTTCTGCAAGGTATGTGCGTTCTGATGGAAAAACCCATGCGATGCCTTGGCCTGAGCGAGCACGTCAGGCTGAGGTGCTACCCACAATGGGTTAGCCACTTGTCAGCCCTTACGTTACCTTCCGCTACAAACCCTGGCAAATTGGTATGACTCCTTACATGCAGAATGTAGTATGAATGAACTCGGGCCTGAATGGCACACCACAGGGTCTTCAGCAAATGAAACAAAGCAGCATTGCTGACTTCCTTCAAAACTGAATGACCCAACCACTGTGCTATGTCGGCCACTTAGGCGGAATCCATGACCAAATTGAAAGGTTGCTGGGAAAATCTTTGAAATGCCATGACAGCAGCCCTCAGTTCAACCAATTGGGCTGATCCATCCTCATGACCTTCCAGAAGCTGCCACTCAGATCCATCCCTCCAAGTAACAATTGTTGTAATGCATTAATTTGGTTTATATTGTGTTTCATTGGATTTGTAATCTGTATCACGTGGTTTGTCCTTGCTCAGCTGTAACCCGATTCTGTTCCACTCCCACTTTATCCCTGACTGGGTAGTGTCTTGTCCCTGCTTCTGGGCCCTGCCTCCTGGGGAAAAAGCCCCAGCATGGGCAGGGCCTATGTCTCTCTGGCACTGGTGAGCCACTGGGAAAGATCTCCAGCCAGGCAGGGCAGGACTCGAGAATAAAGCAATATTTTCCCTCCCGGACAGAGAGCAGGCTCTTTCCTTTTGCCATCGGCGGTCATCTGGTCTTGCAAAGGGACACAGTAAACAATGGCCTTGCCTGTCCTTCCCAAACTGTCAGTAAAGACAATGGGTTCTTGGACAGGCACCTGACTAATTTTGGGCCGCAAAGAAATTTCTGTGAATTTTGCCACGTGCAATAGCTTGTGGCTGGGCAAATAATAAGTGATCTGTCCAAAAAAGTTTTCCAGAGCACTTTGCAGAGAAATACTGTTTGCAAAGCTCCAGTCAAAGTCCTCCTGCTGTACTGGGAGTACCATCTTTGTGGGATACGCACCCATTAATTGCAAACACCGTTGTCAGCATTTGATTATCAAACAAGCGATCAGCTCAAACAATGCAGTTGCCATCTTCTGCGGCTGATGGGGCAAGAAGACCCATTCTAAAACATGTAAGAAATCGGACCATTTTTCATTCCATTGGCCAATGATGCCTGTGGGATGCAAATCTGGAGTTGTAATGAAGACAGTGACATCAACGGAGGGGTCAATACAATAAACTTGGAGAGCAGAAACTGCTCGCTGAACCTCCTTCACCACCTGACGTGCCTCAGGGGTCAATGTGCGAGAATACTTTAAATCAGAGTCTCCCTTTAACAAATCAAACAAAGGAGACAGTTGTGTAGTGGTCAGTCCCAGATACGGACGTAACCAATTGATGACACCCACCAATTTCTGGGCATCATTCAGTGTCTTCACCAAATGTACAAATTGCACCTCTTGGTGTTGGACCGTTCGTTCCAAAATTTTGACTCCCAAATATTTCCAAGGAGGTTGTTGTTGAACCTTTTCTGGAGCCACCTGCAGCCCATGAGAATGTAAAGCATTGATCACCTGAGGCTGTACCCTCAGCAGTCTATCTTAGATGGACGCAGCCACCAATATGTCATCCATATAGTGATAAAATTGAGCATCAGGAAACTGCTTGCGAACTCCAGACAAGGCTCGGGCCACATACCATTGGCATATGGCTGGTGAGTTGTGACAACCCTGAGGTAAAACTCTCCATTGATATTGCTGTGCGGGCTCAGCATTGTTGATAGCTGGCACCGAGAAGGCAAATTTCGGTCTGTCATCGGGATGCAAAGGAATTGTAAAGAAACAATCCTTCAGATCCACAATGAGGACTGGCCAATCTGCAGGAAGCATGGTGGGCGACGGCATACCAGCCTGCAATGTCCCCATGCTTTCCATCACAGCATTGACTTTCCGGAGGTCTTGTAACAACCTCCATTTCCCAGATTTCTTTTTGATGCAGAAGACAGGAATGTTCCAGGGACTGGTAGAAGACTCCAGATGACCCTGGTCCAACTGCTCCTGAACTAAATCACAGAGGGCTACTAGTTTATCTTGAGGAAGGGGCCACTGATTCTCCCAAACAGGTTTGTCCACCAGCCACCATATAGGAGGCGTGGGACACTCTGCACCTTTCATTGCAGTGACCCTCATCAAAAGTCTGTCCCCATGCTCACTCCCCACGCGGCCAGAACATCCCTCCCCCAGAGACTGACACAAGTTTCGGTTGTGACATGAGGCCAAACCGTGGCCATCTGTCCCTCTGGGTTCATGATCATCACAGGCCTCTGGCTCACGTAGCATTGCACCGTTCCTGCCAACCCCATGACAGACATCTGCACCGAATCCAGTGGCCACTCTGGGGGCCAAGCGGCAAGGGAGAGAATTGTGATGTCCACACCAGTGTCGAGGAGCCCATGAAGGCGGATCTCTGACGGTGTCGCACCAGGGATGGACAGGGTACACACTTTCTCAGGACGGTCTTTGGTCAGGACAGCAGTCCAGTGAACCTGAGGCGGTCCAGTGGATCTGAAGCCGCTGTTTCCCCGCAACTGGTTCTCTGCTCTGTGAACAGAAGACTTAAAAGGCACAAGTTGAGCAATTCTGGTCTTTTCAGGGATAGTGATGGGGGGGTGTGTGTGGAAACCATGGCATAAATTTGTCCTGTAAAGTCTGCATCAATGAGTGCTAGATGCACCATGACACCCTGGGTGGTGGCACTAGACCTCCCCATGAGGAAAGCACTCATGCCCTCACCCAGAGGACCAAAAGCATCCAAAGGAACTTTGTGCACTCCACAAGAGTCTGAGATGACTGTTGCTGCAGTGCAGACATCGAGACCTGCTGAGCCGCAGGTGCTGGCTGTAAGCCGGCCAAGCAGACCTCCATGGGCTCCGGGCCCTGGAAAGAGTTTTGTGTCTGAGCACATCTTCCCTTCGTGCTCCGCTTCCCGTTTCCTGAGCTTGACAAAGGCTCACCATTAGCATGAGCTGTTGCCCTACAGGCATCTGAGGTATGATTCAGTCCTCCACACCAACTGCATAAACAGACGACATTTGTCCACCTCTGTACTTTCTTTCCCTGTTTCTTGCTGGCCTGAGCATTCCCCTGCTTTTGCTGTCCACCCTGTGGCCCCGTCCAGGCCGGCTGCAGAGCAGTAGCCACGGCAGCCACCTTATAACCTGTGGCGCCTACCCTTGCACAGGCCTGTACCATTTGCGGTAGAGAAGGATCATCAGGAAGGGCCTCAGTGATCCTCCTACACTCGACATTGCAGTTAATCCTCGCAAGGTTTTTGAGCACAAGCTGCCTTGCATTCAGATCCTCCACCTGCCTCTCAACAGAGTCAGTCAACCTCTCTGCAAATCACAGAAGGGGTTCATGTGTTCCCTGGACAATGGCCGCAAAGGACTCCTTTGGAGCAGCCATTTCTATGGTTTGAACCAATGCTGCCATGCCTGTTCTGTGGCACTGGTCGAGCACCAGAGGGTCAAGGGCAACCTGCCATTAAAGATCAGCAAAATTACCCACACCCAGCAGCACATCAGTTCCAATCACACGCCTGGGATTCTGCTGACCTAATGCAGCATTCTGTGCTACAACTCTGCCTGCCGAGTCCATTTGCATTCAAAAATGTCGTATTCGACAGGCTGAAAAAGAACACGAGCCAAGCACCGGATATCATAGGGTGGCAATGGATCAGCATCAAGAGGTCGAAGCACCTGCATGACTTCAGCAGACCCCAGCTCATATTTTCCAACCTTATCCCGGAGCTCGCTCATGGCTTTCCATGATAAAGGTTGATGGGTGTTATAATTTGCTCCCCGAAGTACAGGGAAAGCCTGATGGCCTCCTGGGGAGGCTGCCACATCTGCTAAATCTCATCCTGTGGACTTCACAGGAACAGGGCCAGATGCCTGACTGGGGGGAACTTCACCATCACCCAATATCACAGTGGTCTCTACAGCAGCAGCAAGGCTAGAGAATTCATCTCTGCCCTCCAGGGGGCGATGCGCCGAGTCACAATCGACCATCTCCTCGACCTTTTTTTTTATATCATCCAAAAATCACGTGGGGTCTCTCAGACATACACGTATCTCTCAGACCTGAAATGGGGGTAGAGTCCACAAGCCAGCTGAGAAGACCCACCAGCCCGGGACCCCCTGCTCCGGGAAGACACCGGCCTCATAATGGCCGTGTCTCCGCCTGTGCCAAAGGTGAACACCGCAGGGCTTGCACTTGCTGGCTCCGCCCTCCTCTCTGGGGGGGGGTGTTGCGACTCCGACGTGGGGCGGAGCGGGCCCGGCTTGGGGCGTCCCTCCCCCAGGATGAGGAGGGAGAGGGACGCAGGGAGGGCCGTGGCCTGCAAAGCCGCGGCTCTGTCTTTGCCACCAAAGGTTCAGGTGATGGGGGGGGGACATGAGGGAGTAGAGAGAGCCTCGGGGGTGGTGGGACACAGTGCAAAGGGAAGCGCAGCCAGCGGAGCTGTGGCACCACCCCGCGCTGCCATCAAAGGCTCCGCCACCAGCGAGACCAGCCACACGGGCCGCTGGCGGGGGGGAGGGGGAGAAACCACAGGAGGGGCGGGGCTAAGTGCTGGGATGGCCGAGTCCGGGCCAGGCCCTGCGCTGCGAGCAGTGCCACCCACCATGCCTGGTGGGGCTGGGACAGGGAAGGGAGAGGACTGAACCACCCCCAATAGAGTCCCGCCTGTGGCACAGAAACCCATAGTGGGCGCTGCCCGCTCTGGACGGAGCCAGATGGGTGCCCTGCCCACTGGGACCGGGTCCGACAGGTCTATTAATACTCCGTTTTTCTCCTCCGGAGCTGCAAGGCAATATTCCGTGGCAAAGCCACAATTCGGACGTTGTGCTGTCACCGAATCCACGTCCAGCCGAGCCGCAGGCAGTGCCCGCGATTCCCCGCCTTCCCCCAGTGTTGGGAAAGCACAGGGAGCAGGCAGCTGTCCCCTGCTCTCCTGCCTCCCAGGTTCGGGGAGGGGCGGAGTCGACACAGCTGTCTCCACAGGACCGTCAGAGACCTGCAGGTTCCCGCCCATCTGCCCCGAGACGGGAACCCTCCTCCCTGCAGAGGCCTGGGGGGGTAGGGAGAGCTCCGTCTCAGCTTCCGAGAGAGGCTGTTCCTCCTCCTCAGCTTCACTGTCCAAGCCAGACAAATTCCCTGCTGAGCTAGGAGAGGATGATGCACAACCTGCTATTAGAGAATAACAGTGTTTCCAAAACAGCATCAATTCGGCCACATCTGCATTGAATCCTGCAAAGTCAGGATCATATATTCACCCAACTCGCCCCAAATCTCTGTAGAGAATGCTTTCTCAGGGCTAACAAAAAACCCCTATCCTTTCCATACAGATATAATCTCTGAAATTCATTCTCCATAATGAAAACTTGCTTTCTTTCCAGCAAGTTTAGCCAAAATTCGAAAACCACCGTACCTCCTGCGGAAGACACAGAAACTACCATCTTTGCCATTGTACAGGAGGGAAACTTACCGTACCTGCATGAAACACAGACTGCAGTTCCACACACTGGGTCACCAGATGTCGCTAGAGGACACAAAAGATACAGATCTGACTCAACGAAGATGAAGACTGAAGAACTTTTTATTATTTACAAAGACCTCGCTTATATAGATTTTGAACAATGACCAGGGATTGGAGAACAAGGTTATCACTTCTCCATCTCACTGGCCAGACTAGAAGTCAATCAGTTGACTCTCATTAGAAAGGAATGTGGAAAACACTGATCATTTATCGTACAGACTGTGAGAATTCAGCTACAGAGCTGTAAACATTGTGGGAGATTAGGGACAGGCGGTCGGAAGATATTGCGTTGTACGGGCAGACAGAACCCCTCCCTCAATACTTAGTTGGTTAGTGTCCTTGATAAGGTAAGCAACACCTAACTTGTAACGTAAGCAGACGGAAGTGATGTAGCAAACAGAGGTTTTATAACTCCATGTAACCAGTTAATAAACGCCATTAGCCGTCCACCACACTGGTGTCTGTGAGCTGGTGGTCCGAGCAGCCTGGCTGTGGCTGCCGTGTCGTTCCCGAACCAGGTCGCTACGCCTCAGCGGAGGCAGCAAAACATCTCACAAAACTCACATAATATGAGAACAAAAATTAGAGCCTATGACTTACCTATTATTTTTCTTGGTTTATCTCTTGGAAAATTTTCAAATCCCTTTTTAAGTGAGGGCACTTACATTTGTAATGTCCGTCCTTCCCGCAAAAGGAACAGGCATTCCTAGGGTCCTCCTGGGATTTTGTTCGTACCAGGGCTCTGTTTCTCTCCTTTTCCCTGTCTCTAAGACCTGAATGTCTAGGAGTGATACCTGGGGACTTTGGATTTCTTTGAAAATTACTTTCTCTGATCATGGCTACCATAATTTTTGCTTCTACTTTAGCTTTTTCTTCATCTCTTCTAAAATAAACTTTTTGGGCTTCCCTTAATAAATCCTTTAGTGATCTCTCATGCCAGTCTTCCATTTTTTACAGCTTTTTTCTAATATCTGGCCAGGCATGAGTAACAAAATTCACTCTTAATAAAGGCTGTCCAGCATTTGTTGCAGGATCTATTCCTGAATATTGTTTCATATTTCTCTTAAGTCTTTCTAGCCATTCTGTTGGTGTTTCTTCTTTTCCTTACTGTCCTTCAAAGGCTTTCCTGACATTCTGCCCTCGTGGTACAGCCTCTTTTATTCCTTTGATTATCAAATTACCATAATCATTCATACATCTCCATCCTGCTTCATTATTATGATTCCAATTTGGAGATGCTATTGGCATTTTTTGGTCTCCTGGCTCTCTCTGCAGGTTTTCCCTTTCCCAAATCCTTATTCCAGCATCTCTAATCATCTGCCTTTCTTCCTGGGAAAAAATAATCTTCATAATTGATTGTAACTCCTCCCAAGTAGACGTTTGGTCCTAAAACTTGGTCGATTTGCCCAAATGTACCTATAGGATCCTCCAATAATCCTGTAATTTCCTTTTAAAAATTTCTGACTTCTGAAGAAGTCAAAGGGTCTTTTACAAAACCTGTGTTCCCCCCTCCCATAGGAAATTTTCGTAATGGGAATAAATTAATCCCTTTATCCCAGCTTTTCTGTCCTTTATCCTTACCAGAGCTATCTGTCATTACCAAGGGAACTGTGGCCGAGGCAGAGGTTGCTGGGACTGGCAGAGAGGGAGGGGTGGAGGTTCGCCCTGGAGCTGTCTTCCAAAAAGGGAAGGGGGTAGGCGGGGGCTGCTGCCAGAACTGCAGACAGGACTGGGTCTTCTGGCAGAAACCAGATCGGGGCATGGATCCTCTGCACGTGGTCTTTACTGGCTGCACCCAGCACGGCCGGAGCCACCATGGACAGAGTCACTGGGGCCAGGACAGCCGGAGCAGTCCTGGGGAAGGCAGCCGGGGGATGGGTGGCTGGGACAGGCGCAGGCGGGGCAGCCATGAATGACTGGGCAGCCGGTGCCACGGGAGCGGGGGTGGGTAGGACGGCTGGGTACGGGGGGACGCAGGAGCCTGCACGGAGGCCGAGGCCGTCAGGATGGCTGCGTATGGGGGAGCAGCCGCTGGCACGGGGGCAGACGCAGACGGGGTAGCTGCGTACGGGAGAGCAGCCGTCAGGGAATCAGGGTCGGGTGGGATGGCTGGCAGGAACGGGGGAGAGACTGGTGCGGGAGCGGGGTCGGGTGCCGAGGCTGGCAGAACCGGGGGAGGCAAAATTTTTAGGAGATCCAAGCCCTTGTCTCTCTTTTTCTCTTCTTGCTCTGTCTCTGGGGTTTCTGATATTTTAAAAACTCTTATCCCCATAGGGTCTGTATCTCCTATCCAGTATGCAGTATATTTTTTTTCCCCTCCAGATTAAACGGTTCTTTTAAATTTACAAATATGTTTAAAGCCTGACAAATCCACACTTCAGAAGAGCCATATCTAGGCAAATAAACGTGGTCAGATCTTATTTCCCTTTTTGTCCATTCTATCATACAGTATTGAATCATCTTTACTTTGTTCTTTTTTCTTGTGCAAGGATCTATATCCCCATTTGCTAACATAACTCCCAAAGGGCTATCTTGGGGTATTTCTGCTGGTAACTTTTTTTTTCCTTTTTGTTTTTTTTTTTTTTTTTTACTGAACCCTGAGGTTTAATGATTTTCTGTCCCATTTTTAGGATTTTATCTATTTGTCCCTGGTCTCTGTTTCCCACTTTCCCTAACAGCCTGAATGCCACCTCCCCCCCCCCCAAGGTACAGAAAATTCTTTCTCTCAACAATACAATACAATGCACCTCCTTTCAGAAAAAAAATTAAAATCAACAATCTATATCACAAATAAATTCATTCCTCCTCACTTACTCAATTTTATTTCTTCAATAAGCCCTTCTCACTCACACACATCTCCACTCACAAAAGGACAATATAAACAGTCAACACAAGAACACGGTACCTTTTCTTTCTAATTTTCCAGGTTTCTTGTAATTTTTCAAACCCCTCAACTCAGAAGCCTATAAGCCCAAGTTTCTTGGAATTTTTCAAAACCCCTCAACTTAGCAGCTTTTAAGCCAAAGTTTCTTGGAATTTTTCAAAACTCCTCAACCTAGGAAAAAGATTGTAGGGCCCCCCTTTCCCTTTTTATCCCATTTCTCAGTGGATTGTACTGGGAAACACTCACCTCCTTCCTTCAAAAAAAGAGGGATCCAATCCCTGTCCCAGCCACCCGGGGGTCTCTGTCACTCCTTTTTTCCTTACGCTTTGCGTGTTCTGGGCCGTTTTTCTCACAAAAGAATGGAAATGCAGTACTAGGGCTCCACATTCGCCTCACCAGTCTGGGGGTAATACCCAGCCAGTGTCTCATTCACACACCTTAAAACCCCCTTTAAACCCTCTCCCCTGAGAAGATACTCACAATCCTTTTTCTTCTCAGGTCTTTGTGCATGTTGTTTTTATGGAGCAAAAAACACACCTCGGTTTTGGAGCTGTTCCCCTTTTTTTTTTGCTTTTACCTTCTCCTTTCTTGTCTCTTCAGGTATTTTACCTGCAATCCCCCAATTCCCATAAGAAGCAAGGCTTGGGCTGCCAAAAAAGATTGGTGGGGTGCCCCCCTCTCCTTGGATCTCTGGGATTTCAGGGACAAGGTATATATCCCAGCATGAGCCCTCAAATTGTGAAAAACAAGGTTTGCTTTCTTAGAAAAATTTATAATTTTAATAAAAATAATTTAAAACAAATAGACAGGAGAGACAAAAGCAAAATACAGTTTCTCAGCCAAGGATGCTTGGCACCTAGCCAGCCAGCATACCTGCTAACAAAAAGTTTGCTCCTTAAAAGTATCAACCTGTTGCATATTTATAAATTCACATGCATGATTCAAATATTCCTTTTGAGTGTGAATTTCTCTGTTCAGTTTCAAGCCTATCTGTATCTGTCCTATGATCTGTCCTTGCCCAGCAGTGCCCGTCCCCCACACTGAAATGTAACCCAGCCCTGTTCCCCTCCCACTTCTCTCTTATTGGGTGGTGCCTCTGGGCCCTGCCTCTGGGCCCTGCCCCCTGGGGAAAAAGCCACGACATGGGAGGGGGGGCTCTCTCTGGCACTGGCGAGCCATCGGGACGGGCTCCAGCCAAGTAGGGCAGGACTCGAGAATAAAAGCTGTAATATCCCACCCGGTGAGAGAAAGCAGACTCTTACTTTTGCCATTGGTGGCCATCTAGTCTCGTGGGGAAATACAACAATCACCTATACATATTCAGAACCTATCTCTGCCAAATGTTAATCAGATTTTTGTTGGTCTGCACTTGCACATTGTCTCCTAGTGGTCTCGGGTAGAGGGGTGGGGTTTGCTGGATGAAGTAAAATAGTCTTCCTCAGCTATCTGCTGGATGAACCCGGTCTCAGTGCAGGATGTCTTGGTCTCTCGCTGGCCTCCAAGGCTCCTGGACATAGTCTAAACTACAAATCCAGTTTTTTAATTTTTTTGAGCACTGATTTCTGCTTATCAGTCTTAAACAAATGGGCAAGGTTCTGCTTTTGTATGGCAAAGGTCTGTTTTTAACACACTTGATTACATAGCAAATATATCTGTTTAAATTTAGTTATGTTTCCTATATCCCAAATCCCTCCCTTCCTCTCCTCTTCCCTCTCCTCTCCTCTCCTCTCCTCTCCTCTCCTCTCCTCTCCTCTCCTCTCCTCTCCTCTCCTCTCCTCTCCTCTCCTCTCCTCTCCTCTCCTCTCCTCTCCTCTCCTCTCCTCTCCTCTCCTCTCCTCTCCTCGAAAAATAGGGAATTTCCCAAGGGGCAGTCCAGGCAGGGGCTGTTACCAGGAGAGACTGACAGAGAACATTTGGGAATAAGAGGTATATGTCAGGGAAGACTGACAGCCCAATGGGTACACACAACCCAGGCTAAACCACCACCCCGGGGAGGGTGAAAGGGAACAAACCATATGCTATTAAAACACAAAATTATACACAGCAACACGTCATGGCCACTGGGGCCGCCCCAGTGGCAGTCCTGCAGGCCGCCCCACTCCCTCCTTCCTCCTCAGTCACGTCCATGACCGTTCTCCAAGCAAGAAGCATTTGTGGCTCTGTCTCATGGCCAGGCAGTGTAGCCAGGTCTTAGAGCTTTACACTGACCTTGTCCCAGTAGTGGAGGGTAAAAATACAAGAAGGGGTTGTATCGAGAAACATGCATAGAAGTGACTTAAAGTCCTATTTTAGGGTGAGGGATCCGTGCTTGCTCAGAAGGTTTCATTAATGTCTCTCTTTTCGGACATGTTCTGTCCCATACTTCAGTTCCCCTGGCTCACCTGTCATGTTGCAGCTTATAGGCAATTGTGGGCCCAAATGCGATTCTCTCACTGTCACGATCAGTTCCAGAGACTCGTTGATTGCCGATCAGGTAGCCGGTCCTTCTCCTCAGGCGGAGCACCAAGTATCGACAGCTGAGAGAGAGACCGGAAGACTAAATCATGATGAGAATTTGTTTTGTACTGTGATTTACAAATGCTTACATACTATTCTAGGAAGGCTAGTAATTTGTTACTACAATGATTAGGTTAAACATCACACAAAAAAACTTATACATTTTGCAGCATCTCTTGCTTGCAGAGGTTGAGCTAATATTCTTTTCTTGTTGCCAGTCTTGATCCAATCTTCTTGTAATCTTCACAGCTGTTTGTTCTTTCCAAGGTATCTTGGTTATCAAACTGGCTATGCTAATTAAATCCACGTCCTATGTCCACAATATGGGAATAAGGCTCCTTAACACTAATGTGGTGTTAAAGAGTGTATCATTTATTCAGGCCTGAAGCCCAATGAAGGATACACCTAACCTTAATTGGACATTGATTCTACAAGAGGGTTACTGGTGTAGTTGCTACATGCATATTACAATTTACCCATTACCATAAATCCCTCCCCAAGTTCCCAGATTCAGTCCTTTGTTTTGTCTATTACTTCATTCTTGATCCAGATGGAAATCCAGATGGATCCTTGCTGGAAAGCAGTTTTTGCATACCTTGTTTCTCTGCTGAAAGTTCACAGACACAGTAAAAATTGAATTAACCATTTTGATATCAGAATGTTATAAATACATATTATATTGTTGGCTTTTCACAAATATTAAAATGAATGCTATATGTATAATATTTGAAAACTTTAATGTATTCTCGGTTTTTTGTTCCGAGATTCAGGTGGTTTTAGAGTCTTTTTGCCTTCTGCAAAGCTCTGAGCCAGACGTACAAAAGAGATGGAGTCTTCAGGTTCTGATTTTTCAAGGTTGCGCGCTTTGTTTATAGTTTCTTATCTTACAATTTTCTCAGTGCCCAACAAAGGTCTGTGCAGCTGCTCGGGCATCTGGCGACTCCTCCCGGACTGGGCTGTGGCTATCTTTTATACTAATTGTTACGTGTTCTTTATTTATCGTTATTTGCCAATACCTATCACTTATACTAAAAAGATCATCCCTACTTTCACCCAATCTCTTGAAACTACTTTGTGCCGCCGTCACTGCAGAAAATGGAGTGAGGGAAGAAGAAAAGAAGAAGCAGGAGACAATGCCCCAAATCCTCCATCTTGCTCCCATTCACTTCCATACTAAAAACCCAAACCTACTGTTTTCTCACCCTGTGATAAGCTAAACTGCTATCTTTCACACTCTTGTGGCTTGCAATCCCTCTTGCAGTGCAGGAAGCCTTTCCCATGGACTGGGATCAAAGCCAATGTCCCTCTGGGCTCTGTGCCAGGGTCCCAGACCCCCCTGTCCAGGTCTCTGACCCTCCAGGGGAGCCAAAGGAATGCCCTGGACTCCAACATCTCCCCCTCCTGTTTGAACCAAAAACACCTCTTTGGCAACCCTGTCCATGGCTTGCCATATGCATCGAAGCAAACACGGCAAGATCATGAGAAGAATTACAAGCCCTACTAAAATGTATACAAATGTTTTTAAAAATCCCTTCCACAATGGTGAAAGGTCAAACAAATTGAACGCACCATCCATCCATGACCCAGTTACCTCTCCAAGTTTGTTCACACTCTCCTGCAATTGCTTGATGTTGTCATGAATGGATTTGGAATGATCTGACAAATTCATGCAGCACATTCCCTCAAATTCCTCACACCCATGCCTGTGGGTCAGCAAAAGATAATCTATTGCTGTTCTGTTTTGGAGACTCGCTCATCTTACACTGTCAACATCCAATAACATGTCACTCAGTGCAAGAGAGGTGGCTCGGGCATGTTTGCTCAGCCAAAAACCCACCCGATCCAATTGTGTCAAGGCTACTCCTGATGCTGCTTGTTCTGAAAAAGGTGCAACCGCAATTCTCTGAGCCTTGTCCCATGCGTGAACATTGTCATCACAATTTGGATCGTACATTTTGATAGATCTTTTCCCTCTATATTTTTGTTCTCTCAGCAATGTCATGTTGGGTGTCAGCAATGAAAGCATTCCAATGCTGCATGGACCACCTTTGACATTTGGGGAGATTGTGGGCCAAATTCTGTCCCCACAGATAAAAAGATTCCTCTCGGCAATTGCACTGGAACATGGTTGGATGGCTTGTCCAGCATCTTAGTGTAATTACACCAAGATGATGAATTTCTGTAAAAATTGATTTTTGGAGTGACGTCTATTGTTTTGTTTTGTGCCACTCCAGAAAGGCCGATTTTCACACAAAATTGCATTTGGACTGATCCAAGAATTTCCAACTCCTGAGGTTCAAAAGGAGCCACAGGAAGGAATTTCGTCCAAACATCCCATTTGTCCACTGGGTTTACAATGGACTTTGAAATCACTGGAGGGATGTTCTCTGGAATCGGCCATTCGCTCACTGGCAACTCTACTAAACATGTTGAAAAGGGTTTCCCTGGCTTTGAGTGTGTCAAGCAGATGGTATCCAAACCTGATGCATTGGCTAGAGTTTCCCAAACATTCTCTTTTGGTTGGGCCACGGGCAAAACTGCCGCATTGCTCAAGGCAACCAAGGAGAGAATGAGGCACAAGGATAGTTTTTTCATGTTCAATGGCCTTTTTCTCATGGGAGTCCCTAAAAATGCAACACCACCCAAGTTCCAAAGAAAACCCAAACCCCAAAAGAAAACTCAAGTCCCAGAGTCTCTTTTGCATGTAGAACGAAGGGATGTCTGCTGTCCTGACACTGGCTCACGTCTGCGTGCCCACTTCTCTTTCTCCGGTCTTGGGGACTGCGTCTGCTTGCGTCTGGACGTGGTACAGTTTCATGTGCCTCACCGCCAGCCACTTCGGTCTGCCTGCTGTGGAGGCACAAGCATATCCCTTGCTCTAAGTTATTAATTTGAATGGCCCTTCAGTCTGTCCTGTTTCTGGGTTTCTGACCAAAATCAAAGGATTTTCCTTCAGCTTTGCTCTTGTGCTGTTTGAAAAGTGGCTAACAATTGGTGGCACTGGCTCTGCAAAAGAGCCATTTAGAAAATTCAACACATACAAGGCTTTATTCAAGCGCATGTATGGTGTTGCGTCTGCTTCTCCTCTTTTTTGTCTGCCCAAAAGGGATTTCAATGTTTGATGTGTCCTTTCAATGATTGCCTGGCCTGTCGGAGAGTGTGGGATACCAAAGGTATGATGGACACTCCACCTCTTCAGGAATTTGTCAAGCACTTTCCCTATATATGTTGATCTATTATCTGTTTTGATTTCTTGCGGCACGCCCAAAGATGCAAATGCCTGCAAGAAATGTCGACAAACGTTTTGTACTGTCTCACCTGTGTGCAATGATGCGAAGACTGCACCTGAAAATGTGTCAGCTGAAACATGAACATTTTTGAGTTTCCCAAAAGATGGATATTTTGTGACATCAGGTTGCCATAACTGCAAACTGTGCAATCCTCTTGGATTGACTGCTCCCATGGAAGCAGGAGGCTGTACAAGGTGACAATCTGTGCAAGCACTAATGATTTCCTTTGCCTGACTTTTGGAAATGTGACAAGTTTCCATTAGCGCTTGAGCATTCTGATGGAAGAATGCGTGACTCAATTTTGCCTGTTCAAAACTGTTTGGTAAAGTCCTTGAAATTGGTATGGTCAATTTGTCTGCATGTGCATTACCTTCTACTAAAACTCCTAGAAGAGATGCATGTACCCTGATGTGAGAAACAAAGTACTTACGTTTTCTGTGTTACAACAATGTTCTCATGCACAGCAAGCATGAATACAACACCTTGGACAAACATCCAGTGAGCTTGTGATCTTTGCAAGTTTTGGACAGTCCATTTTGAAGTGCCCTTGTTTGCCACACTTGTAGCATTGTCCTTGCTGAAAATTTGCGAATGCATCTTTGACAGCCTTTTCCACTTGATCTCCCAAAACAGTTGCGATGTGCTGTGGTGTTCCCACCTTGCTGCATGCCTCTATCATCTCTGCCATAGAGGGTTGGCCTGGCATCGCACTGATGACACATTTGCATTCTGGATTGGCATTCGCAAATGCAAGACACCGAATCAAATGTGGTTTCACCCCCTCATCACTGACTTGCCTGTCCACTGCTTGCGTGAGACAATCTATGAATGAGGTGAAAGATTCTGAAGGACCTTGGTTTATGTCTGTATAACTACTTTCTGTAACTCCTGTCAGTGGAAATTGCACCATTGCCTTTCTGGCTGCATTCTTGATGTCTGTCAACACTTCCCGAGGAAAAAGTCTGGCTTGACGAGCTGGGTTGTCAAGTGGTGGATCACCGGCCAATTGTGCAACGGTGAAGCCTGCATTTGTTCCTCCCTGATATTTGTCCCTGAGCTCATTAAGAGCTCTTCTCCATTTTGCCTCCCAGATGATGAACTGCGAGTCGGTGAGGATCATTGAAGCAAGGGATTTGAGGTCAAATGGTCTTAAATCATATATATTAAATGTCCCTTTTAAAAGTTGTTTGAAGTACAGAGACCCCAATCCGTTATCACGAATGGCTTTCATCAGATTTTTGACGACTTCATGATCCAATTGCCCCCATCTTGGGTTTGCATCCTGTGCATCATAAGTCACTGGCATTGCCACACTTCTTGAACCCATCTGAAGCATCTCCCCTTTCAACACATGCTTTCTTATTTCAGTCCAATCTGTTGCATGAAATATCCATGCACCAGGAACCTGTCTCTTCTCCGACACCGGAATTGATTGCTGTGTTTGCAGCTTCACTGCTGCTTCATCCTTTCTAGGATCTACCTGTTTTTGAGGCTTTACCTCATCCTGTTTCATTTCCTTTTCCTTTTCTTGAGGAACAGAAAATAGGGATTGCTGGACATCACACAATTTCTCTGCAACACCTTTCCTTGGAAGAAAAAGTTGAGAGAAAGGTGACATTGGGTCCTGTTGGAATTCTGAAGCTGCTTCACTGAATTGCCAGAAAAACTGCTTCATAAAGTCCTTAGGTAACAAAAATTATGATGCTTGAGGTGAAAAATCAAATGCTTTTGTTGTCCAGATAGGAATGCCCTCTAAAGCAGTGATACGGATGATGTCGTCATCAGTGACTGACATATCTTGTTCTTCTCATGCAGCTTCATCGTCCCTCATGGTCGACAAAGGCTCTCTAGGCTTTTGTTTGAATTGCTGTTCTGAAGTTGTTTTTTTATATTGAACTGGAAAAAAGTGGTGCAACGTGGTTGCCTCACTGCTGGAAGGTGCTTCACTCGGTGTGCCTGACGTTTGTTGTGATTGTTGTGGTTTCACATTTCCGCCCCTAGGTGACGATGACATGCCGACAGCTGGCATCTGCTGGCTCATGGTACTATATGGATCTGATATTTCTTCCACTGCCCCTGACGGAGTATGTAGAGTTTGCAAAAAGCCTTCAATTTCTGGGTGCATTTGTAAAACCTGATATGATTTTGGACGTGCGCCCATCTGCAGAAACGCAACAGCTGTGCTTGAATCACCGCGCGTAGGTGGTTCTGTGACCGGCGAGCCGCTGGTGGGTGGAGTCGAGCTCCGTGACATTTGCCGCTTGGGGCTGGCACCCTGGAGAAACTCTCTGCCTTGGCCAGGCCCCATCCCTGCCTGTCCCGCCCCGGCAGCGCCTGGCAAAGTGTCCCCTCCCCGTCTTTTCTCCCTCGTCATCAGAATTTGCCCCACCCAGAGCAGGTCCGAGCTTCAGGCCTCGTCCCACCCCTTCCGCATCTGCGCCTGGACCCCCTGCTGATGTTTCTGGGGCTTGTAGTACCCTGTTCGGCGTTTCCCGTTCTGACCTCCCCCCTGCGCCCCGCGACGCAGAGGTATCTTGAACTGTGCTACTTCCATAGCTTGCATCATCGGCGTGCGCTGAGCTGCCGGTACGGGCCCCGCCACCCCCAATGCCTCAGTCCCATGGCCTGTGAACTCGCGCCGCTCAGCCGCGAACAGTTCTCCCCCACAATCTGCCCCCTCCCTATCTGACGCACTTCCCGACCACGCTTGGCTGCGTTCCGCGCCCTGGCGAGATAGGTTAGGATCGCCCCCGCGCGCATGCACGGCAGTCCTGCCCTCCACTACCGACTCGATCGGGACTTGCTGTTCTCCCAGTGCCCCCCCCCCCACTCCCCCCTCCCCCCGCGCACACTGTTCCTGCGCAGAAAGGGAAAGGAGCCATGGGCTGCTGCTGCATGGTGACTGTGGGGGGGTGAAGGGACTCCGAGGTGGACTTTGTGTCGGACATGTCTCCCTCCCCCTTGGGATAAGTGTGATGTGCCCTTGGAAGCTGCTTCGAAATAAAGCATGTCCAGCTCCTCCTGATCACTAGGATGGATTAGAAGTTTCATCTTTCCTGGGTCTGGCATTTGATCGACTTTTGGGGCTTTTGACAAACCTTTTTGTGGCGAACCCTGGGAGAGCTGAGGGGTCCCCCCTCCTCCATCTCCCGGAGGAGGTACTAAATCTGGGGAAAGTAGCTGTTTGTCCCCTCCCTTTGACTGGCTGACAGACAAAGTGCTACTGTCCTCCCCCCTGCCGCTTGGCAGCTGCCCGACTCTGGGACTTCCATCGGTATTCTCCGATATAGTTTCTAACATAATTCTACCTGCGGACAACAGCTTAGCAGCTATCTCACACGCAAAAATTCCCCGTCCTGTAAATCATGGGAAAGATATGCATTTGGAGAGATGATTGTTTTGCATGTAGATTTAAGCAAAGGTGTTTGTGATGAACTAAGTAATATCCTATAAGATGCTTAAACAGAGATAAAAATAAGAAGCCCCCTGCGCCAGTGAAGAAGTGAGAAGATATCTCTGTACTTGGAAGTGAAGAATCCTTTGCTTTAGAGTTATTCATCTTTAAAAAGTGACACCCCAGTATGCAAAAGTCTAAGACCCATGACCCATAAGCAGCTTGGGAAACTGCTCCTGGGAGGGTCACAAAGGCAGGTTTCTCCAGGCGGTTGTTTTTGTGACAGTTTAAAACCCACAAGAGAACTGTTCTAAGTTGTCAGTGGGATCCATGACTCAAAAGGATACTCTTCCCCTAATGAATTGATGAAAGACTATTATCAGATAATGAAACTGACTGAAAATTACAAGTTTTGTCTCTTTATGTTGTTTTGTAAGAAAGTGAACAGTTTGTAAGGGGAGGGAAAAGTGTTTTTAAAGTTTCATTCCATTTTAGTTTTTTTCCAACTTTCTATTTTTCTATTCTTTTAGTGTATGTTAATAAACTATTTGTTAATTTTAAGGTTGAGCCTGCTTTGTTTTTCTCCTAGCCTCTCTCTCACAAAAAGAGTAAGTACCAAGACCAAAATTTAGTGAACATAAAACCACTACATTGAGTAGTGTTTCTGCCTCGTTTGAAATTAAAACTATGACAGCTGCTCTGGCCAGAAATTTTCTTCTTATCTTCCATGGAGCTGACCGTCTGGCTTTTTATCTTCTGAGAGCTTGCAATGTTCACTGCAGAAGGTTCACTGTGACCCTTTCGGTGTCCCTTTCCAGGGGCCCACCCAGGGACGCCAGTTCTCGGGTTTTGTTCTGAGATTCAGGTGGTTTTAGTCTTTTTGACTTCTGCAAAGCTCTGAGCCAAATGCAAGAAAGAAATGGAGTCTTCAGGTTCTGATTTTTTCAAAGTTGCGCGCTTTGTTTATTGTTTCTTATCTTACAATTTTCTCAGTGCCCAACAAAGGTCTGTGCAGCTGCTCGGGCATCTGGCGACTCCTCCCGGACTGGGCTGTGGCTATCTTTTATACTAATTGTTACGTGTTCTTTATTTATCATTATTTGCCAATACCTATCACTTATACTAAAATGGTCATCCCTACTTTCACCCAATCTCTGTAAACTACTTTGTGCCACCATCACTACAGAAAATGGAGTGAGGGAAGAAGAAAGAAGAAGCAGGAGACAACGCCCCAAATCCTCCATCTTGCTCCCATTCACCTCCATACTAAAAACCCAAACCTACTGTTTTCTCACCCTGTGATAGGCTAAACTACTATCTTTCACACTCTTGTGGCTTGCAATCCTTCCTGCAGTGCAGGAAGCCTTTCCTATGGACTGGGATCAAAGCCAATGTCCCTCTGGGCTCTGTGCCAGGGTCCCAGACCCCCCTGTCCAGGTCCCTGACCCTCCAGGGCAGCCAAAGGAATGCCCTGGACTCCCACATTAAGTAAAATATGTTTTTCCACTTTTCTCCAAAGAAGTTTTTCACCGAACCAGTTGGAGGGAGGGGCCATTTGGGTTTGCTTCCCGGAGACATCCCATTCAGGGGTTTTCTCCCAGATTTGTCCCTAAACCAGGACAGAAAACAAACTTAGGGACTAGAGAGGTATTAAAACTTCAAAAAAGCTTAGGGAATAGAAACACAGAAAGGTCTTCATTCTAAGAGATGTTAGGAATTTAAGAAGAAACATGGTTACTGACTGTTTTATTCTTACACAAAGTACAATTAAAATGTAATTAATAATTAATACAAGTTTTTTCTACTTTCTTGAGCCTCACGTTGGGTGCCAATAAAAAGGTATTGTCTTGGTTTAGGGCTTATTTGGGAGAAAACCCCTGAATGTGGTCCCTCTGGAGAGTAAACCCAAATGGCCCCTCCCCCCAACCTGTCCGGTAAAGAACTTTCTTGGAGAAAAGTGGAAAAAACTATTTTACTTAATAAACAAAGTGCATACAAGTATAAAGAATTAATAATATGAAACAATAAAACCTCTTGTTCTGGAGTGAGATGGCAAATTGAGAAAGTTCTTGCCGTGGATGTAGCTCAGCTCTCTTTCAGTCTTTTATCAGTCCCAGTCCCTCCAGCACTGCTGGAAAACGCTGAGGTCTAGGCCCTGGTGGGCCGAAGGTGCAAGCCCCCAGTGCTCCCCCGGGTTTTTCAGTCTAGAGTAGGTTTAAATACTCCCAAGAAAAAAAAGAAAAAAACAGTACAGGGAACTTCTCTGCCTTAGCTAGCTAAAACTAACTAAAAACAAAAAGATCTTTGTCCTGCAGTCTCTCTAAGCCTCTGCCGAACACCCTATCTGGAGAAGAATGTGGAGGAGTCAGGCAGTTTTCTCAAAACAAACTCCGCGCTTCTCCTTGCTCTTAGAACCAGTCTTAAAGGCACAGAACTCAATATACAGCACAAACAGAACAGACAATTGGGGATACAAGCATCATAAAGTCACCCTAGGACAACTAGATATGAGTCACTTTGACTCGACAATTTGAATTGTAAATATAACATCTGGACCGACTTTTGGAGTGAACCTGAGAACCTTGCCTGGGAAAGGATATCCCAGGTCCTCACTGAAAAGGGGTTTTTCAGCTGTTGCAGATTCTGGAACAATGGTACAGTATTTTAGCAATTAACAATCATTCAACTTAATATGTGTTGTTGTTAGCAGTCATTAATTATGCTTGTCATTTGAAGTATTCTTAGTTGTTATATATATATATATATATATATATATATATATATGATTTTTTTTCCTAATTGTCTTTAGTTTTTAACAAGAGTTATGCATTTTTCCATCAAGGTACACTTTATTAACCTGTGGCAAAGAGCTTCCTTGTGTTTCTGCAGATACAGAACACAGGTGGATTCCAGCAAAGGACTTGAGGTCATATCAAGCACAGAAATGCTAACAACTCGGAGAACAGAGAAGCAAGCACGCAAACGTGATCTGCACAGAGACTGTAACTGATGGCACACATGTCTTGTCACACATGCAAGAACTGTGAACCTTGGGTTTTGTGTCAATGTAGAAAGTGTGGGAATCATTGGTATCGTACAGCTCTATTGTCACAAGCGTGATGTACATCATGTTATGATTTAGAAGCCCAAACAAAGTACAAAGACATTGAATTTTTAGTTACAGTGGGTCATGAAGAAGAAAACAGTCCTCATCTCCCTGCTCTTTGGGAGGAATGTAGAAGAGAATTTTTGAGAGAATCAAAAGAGATTCAAATATGCAGAGTCGAATGCAAACAAAACCATTTAGTGCCATATCTTCGGGTGGTTCCAGAACAAATTTGGGAAAAAACAAAAAAGGAATGTGATGAAAGATTTGCTTGGAAATTAAGAATGGAAAAGAAAATGCCTCAAATCAAAAATTAACCAACCCCCCCCCCCCCCCCCCCCCGAAGTTAAATCAGGTATCATGTGCATATCTTGTTTTGTTTGCCTTCAGCTATGCAACCTTACCTGTCAATCCACCAAAGACCAAAGTATGGGGATCAATAATATTGTAGAATTCCTTGGTTAGATGATAGTTTAAGGGAAATACGCGGTTCAATTAAATGCTATACCTATGTTTTTTTGCTTGCTTGCTTTTAGTAATCTGCTTGTTTTTCATAATGCAAGTTTGCCAGTTAGACAACCTAAGGCTTTAGCCAGTGCATTAGAATTAGAAATCATATGTCTTTCCTGTACAGTCCTAGAAAAGACACTTTACACCTATTAATTAGCATGCCATTAGATGCATGAGACTAGTGAATTACTCACTCTCCCAAGGCATCTTTTGAACCTGAAGAATTGGACATCTCTAATTTTGTAAGCATGACTTTTTCGTGCCAAATTTAGCTATACAAGAAAAGGTCAATCTTTGGTCAAGGACATTTCTTTCTACCACTCTGGGGATTGGTAAGTCAAGAAAAATGAAGCAGTCAAAGCAGTCTTCACTGTTCAAACAGGAGGAGGAGATGTTGGAATCCTAGAAACTTAGAATTTGGGGTTTTGGTGTATAGTGGTACATGTGAGTCAAGATGGAGGATTTTGGGTGTTGTCTAAGTCCTTCTTCTTCACCTTCTTCTTCCTTCCTCTTGGGTTTGGGTGATTTTCTGTAATTGGGTGAAAAAGATCCGCATTGCAGGCCTTGGATGGTCATTATTGGGTCAAAAGTATAAGTAATATAGGTGTCATCTTGTTATTGGGGGATTATAGCTTAAATAACCTTGGAAAGAGTTAGAAGCACTCCATTTTACCTTTGTTTTCTAAGAGCTCACTGTGCATGAGCCTGTAAATACTGTAAATAGATAAGATATAATAAACATTCCAAGTCTGAACTCGAGCTTGGCGTTTCCCGAGTATTATTCATCCCGACCTTGGCAGAGAAGAAAAGAAGCCAAAACCTTTACATGACCTGACAATTTTTGTCACCTGAACACTGAGTATCTGAGTCCACAGAGTTGTCATCATAGCATCAATTCCCCAATGGATTTGCTGGTGTTTCTCTTTTACAATTTGTAACATCAATTGTGGTGGGACAATGACCTGGTTATTGGGAGTTCCCAGCTATCCACCCTCTTTATTCTGGGCTTTTAGATAAGTGGCTAATCTTAAAACTGCTTGACTAGATCCAAAGCTACCTCCTGGCAGAGATATAGCTTTATCAGGCATTAATGCTAGGATGCCTTATTGTGCAACCTTTTGTGCTGCTTTATCTGCAAGTCTATTTCCTATATGAATTTGGGAATCCCCACACTGGTGTACCTTGCAGTATAGTACAGCCACTTCTTGGGGCAGTTGGATAGCATCAAGAAAGGACAATATTTGTTGTTTATATTTAATGGGAGATTCTTTTGCTATGTATAGGCCTCTTTCCTTCCATATAGCTCCATGGGCATGAATAATGCTAAAAGCATATTTCGAGTTGGTCTTTTTCCTGCTGCCAATTCCAGGTCTCTTCATAGGGCTATGAGTTCTGGCCTTTGTGCTGAGGCATCCATGGGCAGCAGTGCAGCTTTTATTATCTTGGTTGACATGACTACGGCACAGCTGGCTCTTAATTTTTCATCTTGCACCAATCTACTTCCATCCATAAAGACCTCTGTCTCTGGATCTTCAACGAGTGTGTCTTGTAGGCCTGGTCGCCTTGCATAAACTTGCTCAATTGTCTGTAAGCAGTCATGGGTTAGCTATTCATCCCCTTGCATCAGGGTGTTCAGGAATTAGGCTGAATTTACCACTGTGGTTAATTTCAACTCCACATCATCTTGCTCCATTAAAATAGTCTGATACTTCAGCATATGACTCAGGGAAAGCCAATGCCCCCTTTTTTGTCCTAATACAGTGGTTACTGCATGTGGAGTGTACTCTGCTATCTTTTGTTCCAAAGTCAATTTCCTGGCCTCTTGTATAAGGAGAACAGTCGCCACTATGGCTTGCAGGCATCTTGGCCATCCCTGGCTGACCTTGTCAAACTGTTTTGAAAAGCACCCCACAGACCTCTTGAAGTCTCCTACCTTCTGAGCCAGAACTCTGAAGGCTAGGTGCTGTCGTTCATGCACAAAAAGCTCAAATGGCTTTGTTAAGTCTGGAAATGCTAAGGCAGGTGCAGACATCAAGGCCAGCTTTAAGTTACAGAACACATGTCCACTCTGAGGAGTCCAAATCAAAGGTCCTTCTGTGGCCTCCTTTAAAAGCTCATTCAACGGCTTAACTAAAAGTTCATAATTTGAAACGCACAATCTGCACCATCCAGCCATACACAAGAATGCTCTTAAATCTCAGGCAGTCACAGGTTGGGGTACCTGGTAAATGGCTTATTTTCTGTCCATTCCTAATTTCCACTGTCTTGGTATTATTTCAAATCCTTGATAGGTAACTTGCTGCTTCATGATCTGGGCTTTTTTTCCCAAGACACTGTAGCCTAGGAAATTTAGAAGACTGATAGTCAATTCCATACACTTTTCATTAGTTTCAGTTGCTAGCAAGATGTCATTAACGTACTGCAGAACCAACCTTTCAGGGTTGTCCTTTTTCCAGACCTCTAATTCTTTTGCCAGTTGGTTCCCAAAAATCCTTGGACTATTTCTAAATCTTTGCAGTAACACAGTCCAGGTAAGCTGGGTCTTCTGGCCAGTTTGAGGATTTTCCCATTCAAAGGCAAAAATGCCCCGACTTTGCTTATCAAAAGGTATGCAAAAGAAAGCATCCTTCAGATCTATTACTGTAAAGCATTGGTGATATTCCATAAGGGCTGTTAACAGGGTATAAGGATTGGCTACAATAGGGTGGATATCCTGAACTATTTGATTGATTGCTTGTAGGTCTTGTACCAGCCTGTATTTATTAACCCTAGGCTTTTTTAACTGGCAAAATAGGAATGTTATATTCTGACTCACATTCTATCAATAATCCAAATTCCCTGAAATTTTCTATTAGACTCCTGATTCCCCTTCTAGCTTCTAATTTTAAAGGATACTGCTTCTGCCTCACTGGCTTTGATACAGATTTTAGGGTAATGCTTTTAGGCTGAGGTTGTTTGGAATGGCCTGGAGTTCCACTGGCCCAAAACAAGGGTATTACTGCATTTTCTACTGCTTATGGTATTCCTCCAGAATTGTCTGGTTCTAGTGTTCCCTGCAACATAAAAGTCTTTGCCTCAATGGCTTTAGTCTCAGGTACGAATAATTGTACTTCTCCATCTTTAAATACAATCTGAGCCTCCAATTTACTAAACTGGTCCCTTCCCAAAAGAGGAACCAGACATTCCGACATATAAAAACTGGTGTGTTAACTTTGTTGGCTTAAATTTACAATCTTGCCTACAGCTTTTTCCACACAAACTCCTTTCTTGTGAAAAACTGCATATGCACAGTGTGATATGATGCTTCTAAAAGCAGACACCTGTAGCTACAGGTTTCCTAGCATGTGTAGCTGCAATCTTGGTCTTGTTACAGTCACAGTATGCTATTAGTTCCTGTAGGAAACAATTAAAAGAGAATATTGTATTTTTGAAAATGCCATTTCCAATCTTTTGTGATTTTTGAGGGAGGTGTGACACAAATACATAGCAAGGTCTCAGAATCAGCTGCTGACATGAGACATTAAATTTGAAGAATTAGGGATTTTTAGGAAAGTTAAGATAATAAGTTGCTGAAATAGCTGAAGTAGATAGGCAAGCTCTGTTCACAGTTAACAGAAGCCAGATCTTAGATAAGATATCCTGGATTTAGTAACTCATTGCTTGTCAGCTTTATGTTTATGTAGTTGTGCTTGTAATGAAAAACAAAATGTGGTAAATAGGACATAAGATAGCTGCAGACTTCCTGCTTAAAGAACACATTCAACACAGGAAACTGTAAGTTCTACCAAGGATTCATTTGTCATGAATGCATTGAAAAGGTAGAAAGGTCAGGACGAGGAAGACTCAACTTACTTCCTCATTTTGGGTGACCCCTCTCCAGAAGACACCCCCAACTTATTTTAGGAAACAAAGTACGCATGTGTCGCCGAGACACACAAGCAGTCACACGCAGACAAGTATTTGCAAGCAGAGGTTCTTCTAGCTCCTCCTGAGAGAGCAGAGAGAGAAGGAAGACTGCCTCTGTTTATTCTTTACTTTTTTATACATTTGTGGATCTGGCAGAAGATTGGCTTTTTGGGTTTCCACCCCTCAGCCTCAGTGGCCAGACCCACTGTCAGTTACAGTTGTTTTTCAGGTTAGAAATATGCAAACAAAGGACAAAGAATGAGAAACAGAGGTTTTGCTTATGTTACATCTATGGGAAAGGTGCACCGTATGTGTCGTGGTCTGTGAGAGTTTATTTTGTAAGCGTTTTGATTTGTGTGATTTTGGAGTGTGTTAGCAACCTGTGTAAGTGTTTTTAGGAGTTTTGCAAGCTTGAAGTTGTAAAAGCCTTTTGAATTCCCAGCCTGATCAGCGGAACGATATCTCTGTTTGCAAGAGCGGAAGGATTTAAAGTGTTTGTATTGTATCCAGATTGTGTGCTGGAGGAGAATTAGACTGTGTGTGAGCTTGAACAGCGTGTGCTTTTGGCAACAAGATTTTGCTGACATTTTGTTAGGTGAAAAAAGCATTTGTGTAAGTTTAACTTGTTTATTCTTTGAGCTAAAAGGAGCGAGCAGCGTAAAGAGGTTTGAAACCTGAGCCAGCCCCAGCAATTGGGAGGCAGAGATTTGTTTCCCTGGTAACCGCAGGGGAATCCAGGCTCTGCAGCCTCGGGCCGCGTCTCTAAACTCCCTGTAAAATCCTAAGGAGTGTTTTTGGCGAGTGAGTGTTTTAGTTAAAGAAAAAGAAAAAAAAAAAAAAAAAAAAAAAGTTTTTGCTTGTTTGTGAGGCTTGCAGTTGCTAGAGTATGTGGCAATATTTTAAAATCCTGGTGGTGTAGTCCCTAACCACAGAGGAGTGGAGAGGCAGCGTGGGATCAGGGTTACACTCCCACCTCCTTCTCATGGAGGGATTTGTGTGTGGTGTCCCCGGCCAAAATCCGTAGGATTTTCCGGCGAGACCTTGTTGAAACTTCTGGTGGAGTGTGTTTGGGGTCGTGAGGGATCCCTGGCTATTTTCTTTGCAAGCCTAAAACGGTTGGTGTTTGGAGTAGAGTCTCTCAGAGAAAAGGCTTTAATTGTGTGCAGAAAACAGAGAGCCCAGAACTTATGCCCAGAGCTGGCAGAAATAGCTGAGAAATTTTTGGTGCTGAGATATGATTAAGCAGCATTCACCTGATTGGGCAGATCTGCAACTGCTACTTGATGCCTTAACAGAAACTGAGAAGCAATTAGCTTTGAAAGTGGCTGGGGGATCTGGCTGGGGATGATTGTAGGACAACACTGGAGGATGTTAAAGATGTATTTCCCCTTCAAGACCCAGGTTGGGATCCTAATGATGATGAGGGGTTAGGATGGTTAAAGAAATACCAAGAACTGATAGTAAAAGGGCTAGAAAGAGCAATCCCCAAAACCATAAATTGGTCAGCCTTATATGCTATCCAACAGGGCCCCTCTCAAACACCTTCTGAATTTCTAGATACCTGTGAGATGCAATGCACTGACACACCACCCTGGATCCTGGATCTGATGAAGGAACGCAGCAATTAATAAATTTATTTTTAGGACAATCCACAGGGGATATCAGGTGGAAACTCCAGAAGATCCGGGGCCCAAACAGCCGGAATTTAGAAACTTTACTAAATAAAGCATAAAAAGTTTTTAGTAACCAGAAAGAAGGATATAAACAAGGGATGAAGAAATTAGTAGCAGTAGTAAAAGAAGGAGAAAAGAGAAAACATGGGCAAGGTCCACCAAAACAAGGACCACCCCGACTAGGAAAAAGATCAATGTGCATTTTGTAAGAAATTTATTCACTGGAAAAAAAAAAAAAACAGTGCCCAGAATTAAGAAAGAGTGATGAACATAAAGAAAAAGTGATTGGAAAAAGGAAAAAGTAGTTGCTCATGTAAAGGAGGACTGAAGGGGACCAGAGGGCCCTACCCTAGGAGACCCTCTGGTTATAGTCACACTGGGAAACAAAGAAAAAGAAGTGAAATTTTTGATAGACACAGGGGCAACATTTTCAGTGTTGAATAAGGCACTAATACCTGTAACCAATGACTATGTTATGGTAAAAGGGGCAACTGGCCAATCTGAAACAGCTTATTTTTGCTAAACCATTGAAGTCTAAATTGGGAAAACAGTGGGGCATCCATCGATTTTTATACATGCCTAATGCTCTGTTGCGGAGGATGAAGCCAGAATGCCCTATAAACATGACTGCTTAGATTCTGAGAATGTGAAACCTGTAAGTGAGATAGAATTGAAAGCAAGTTTTGATGTTTGAGATGTCCTAGCTACTGGATGTCTGGGAAAACAGTTATATGGCCAGCCAAAGGTCAAATGGAATGTTCTGTCTCACCCCTCAATGTATGGTTCATCCCACACCTGTAACCCTCCCCTGAAGTATCAGGTATCTGTAACCCCATTGGCCCAAGTCTTGTTCCAGCCCACCTTGAAGCCCCCTTATCAGGGGGCTGCGAGAGTGAGTTGCTCTCTTTCCCCTCTCTTACCCCTCTTCCTCTTTTGCTTGGCACTCTTCCCCGAGGATTTTCCTCTTGGAATTTCCTCTCCCTACATCTCCCTTCCCCCACTCCATACCTCTCCTTTCCCCCACTCCCTAGGCCTTGCCACTAGTTGCGCCTGGCAACTCAAAGCAAGGCCTCACATCCTTTACAATAAACCTCATCTTCTACAACCCAACTTCAGAGATCTCTTGTCTACATTCATCCACACCGTCCTGGAGTCAGCAGCGAAGCAATATCTACAGATTGGTGCCCAACGTGGAAAACGCGGACCCAGCCTTTCAAGCTGTGAGAGACTTCCCCATGGACGGTAACTAAATTACCAGTTGTAGCCTAATCGGTGTCATGAGCATGGCATATTGTTGCTGGGCAGCGTGAAGCTGGAGCTCTTTAAATTTGCCAAGGGCAATACCTCGAGCACGAGGATTCGTTACTAAGTAGCAAATACTTGGAGCTCTTAGGAGGATTTTGCCTGGCATCCCTCAAGCACAGAAGGCCTCTGCTGCGCGGCAGCCACTAGAGCTCTCTGAGGACCCTTTGCCGTGGCCACTTACCATGTGCGCCGAGCACAGGCGAGCACTGCTTTGCACTGCCCACACTGAAGCTCTGAGTGGAGGTTGGAGTCCCCGAGCACGGAAAAGCCGTTCCTGAGTAACGCCTGAAGCCGGAGCTCTGAGGGGATGCTGCGCAGTGTCCTGAGCATGGACTAGAGTGTCTGGCCAACCCCCATGTCGGATCTCGAGTGAGGACCCTGCTTCTGCGACATCGAGGTGAGCTACACTGGTGTAAAAATGGGGCATTCCCACTCTGCCCTTGATCGAGATCTCTATAAGCAACTTAAGGATCTTTTACGCTGCAATAACAGTACTTTACATAAGCAAGAGCTGAAAGACCTTTTAGAATGGACTCTAGTTAACTTTCCCAATGCTGACCGTTCAGCCGTCTTTACCAGAGACTTTTGGGACTCAGTTGGATATAGACTCTTTAATGATATTTCACGCAAGGATTTCGCTGTCGCTGAGCTTGCCCCATCGTGCAGGGCTCTGCAAAAAACGCCGCTGCAGCCGCTCCGCCTAGTCGCATTGTTCCCGGAGATCTCCTCCGCGCAGCTGCGAGTCTGCAGCGGAGCTCGACCCCGCCTCCCCCCCGCGCCATGTGGATTCGGCATCCGCGGCCCCGCCGACCACCGCAGCCCCATCCCCTGCCCTCGTGGTTGCAGCACCCATTCCCTCGGCCCCAGCCCCCCCACCGGACCCCGCGGCCTCTCCCACCGCTCCCTCCATCCCCGTGCCCTCAATCCCGTTCACCCCTGCAATCCTGGTTACCGGGGCTCCCTCCCCTCACTCCAGCGTCATCATGCCGGGCCCCACCCTTGCTTCCACCCCTGCGAGCCCACCCACCAACATCATTGCGGCGGCGCTTCTCGCTGCTGGCATCGTGGCAGCCCCACCCCTCCCTTCCCCCGCGACTCTGGCTGTGCCTCCCCTCCCCCCCGCGAGTCCCGCCGCTCTGCCAGCCACGTCTTTCACGGCCGTAGCCACCGCCATCGCCGGCCTCCTGCACAGTCAGGCGGCCACAGTTTTGCACGTGACGCAGGCTCCCCTCGCTGCCGCCGACACGGCGCTGGCGGTGCCACTGCTCTCGTCTGTGTCCGCCGCTGCCTTGCCACCACTGCCTCTCGTTGAGTCCCGGTCTCCGGTGCCAGCGGCGGTGCCGGCGCCAGCATCATCGGTTCCCCTTGCGCATACTAACACGGAGATGCCCGTCACTTCTCCTCGTGTTCGGGCCCGTGCAGAGTGCCCCAGCCCCACACTGCGGCTGCCGTCCCTGCCGACGCACCATCGTTTGCGCTGTGGGACAGAGCGGTCCAGTCCATGGGGCCGCCGTGCACCTTCCACGCCATGGAGCCTCCACCGGTGTCACCGCCCCCTTCCAGCATCCCCAGTGCAGCGGTGCCAGGCCTCCCCACCTGCCCAGACCGCCCAGCCCCTGCCCCAGCCCAGCCTGCGAGCTACCAGTGGGTGAGTGCCGCGGCACAGACAGCAGCGGGCCATGCGCTCCGTGGCGTGTCCCAGCCAGCCCTCCCGTTCCTGCCGCCACTGCGTCTGTGCTAAGGGCCACGGCCGCCACCGGGCTGGTTGCGCTGCCCCCGCCCGACTCGTCCCCGTTGCACAGTGACGCTCCGGGGCTCCCTGCCCCGGCATCTCCTGTGCCAGCGGACGTCCTAGCATTCCCTCCCGTGGCCACAGCTGCGGTCCCTGCTGCAGTTCCTGCGCCTCTGCCATCTCCCGCACGCCCCATGCGGCCCGCCGCCATGATGCCTTACTACGCGGACTTTGTGACACAACCCCCGCATGCGCAGTTCGTGCAACCGCTGGATCAGCCGTGTGTTGGGGGTTAAGTTTTCCGGTGGAATTTTTTCCCCCCCCATAAGTTGCTAGGAGACTAAATACTGATAGTTAAAGGGTGCTCAACCCGGACAAAGGGAGTTGATCACTTAGTTTTGGGGGAGGAAAAAGGACTCCCGTGAGCTGAGGGTGGGGGATTGGCTGCTCTCGGTTTTCCGGGGAGGACGGTCGGGCAACTGGTAGCTGCCTGGAGTCCACGGTTAACGGAGGAGTCTGGTTCTGGGAATTCTATCAACTGTTGGAGTGCCCAGGAATTCAGAGTTTCTTCGCTGCCCTGCTGGATTTTGGGTCAGCCTGGGTCCAGCCGCTGCGGCCTCTCCGGCACTGCCCACTTTGCCTGCCAGGACACCCCCCTGCCTGCCGAGGACAATCCACCGCTTCCAGCTTCCAGCCATCAGCACCAGAGTTTCCACCGTTTGCCCTCGAGGTTCTTGGTTCTGTTTTACTATTATTATAATTGCTGTTGTTGTTTGTCTGTCCTGTTATATTTACTAGTAAAAGACTGTTATTCCTTTCCCCATAGCTCTGACTGAAAAGTTTTTGGTTTTTTTTAATCTTCCAAATTATAATAACACGGAGGGTAGGATTTGAATTCCTCATTCCTAGAGAGGCCTGCCTCTCCCTAGCAGACATCTGTCTTTTCAAACCGGGACACCGTGTCACTCCGCCTTTGATACAGTCTCCCGGTTCCCACACGTTCCATGCTGAAGTCTATGCCCAGCCGGATCCTGTTACAGTCCCATCACAAATAGTCCCCACTGCAGCGCGTCCCGCACAACCCCCGACACTACAGCCACCAGCAGTTTCTGCACAACCACAGCCTCCAGCCGCCCTTCAACCGCCGCTGAGTCTGCACACAGCACAACAACATGATTCTACAGCGTCTTATGTGTCTCCTTCCGCGTCTCTTCCTCCACCGGACCTACATGCTACAGCCACAGCTTCATGCCTGAGAAATCCTTCCGCAATTCCAGGTTCTTCTCATATGGCTCCACTGACTGGTTCTGTGCCTCCTCCTCCTGCTTCCCTGCCTCTGCCACCTGCATCCCTGCCTCTGCCGTCGCATTCTGCGCCCTACCCAAGCAGGACTGCACCACAGCTTAGCACACAAACCATGCAACAAGAAGGGAGAGGATGGAATGTGACAGCCACTTTAACAAATACAGGACAGACAGAGAACTGTTTTGCCCTTGCAGCTTCCAACCCTCTTAAACCGGAAGATCCACCACCACCAATCCCGATTTTGGAAGATTCCCAGAAATATTTTGATGACCCTCAACTGACAGACTGGCATGAAGTCAGACGCGAAATTTGCAAAGAAGAAAATCTAAATCCTCTAGCCATGCCTGTGATATTCAGTCAGCAAGCCGGAGGTCCCAGAACATGGACAGCTATCCCATCTCAGGACATAAAGGAATTATGAAAAGTGATAAAAGACAGTGGCATTTGCTCCCCATATTTTAAACAACTGCTAAAAAGCACCCTGGAAGGGCATACACTTACACCAAATGACTGCAAAAACCTTGCTGCTGTGATTCTCACAGATTCTCAATATATGCTGTGTGAATTCAAATGGAGAAGGTTGCTCACAAATGTACTGCAGATGTATAAACAATGTACTGATGCAGACCTTGGTACCCTTACTATGTCTAAGCTAACTGGTGACCCTCCTGATGATCAGAATGATAATCAAGTGAATTTACCCAGATTAGCATTAGATGACATTAAAAAGATGGCTCGTAGAGCCTTTTTACAAATTCAGCCTGCAGGAAGTTTTGAAAAAGCCTACAACCTGATTAGTCAAGATTCATCTGAACCATTTACCACATTCGTGGATCGAGTAATCCAAGCAGCAGAAAGACAATGCGGTGATGATATAGCTCGCCCAATAATGATATGGGACATTATTGAAAATAATGCCAGTCCAGAATGTAAAAGAGTAATCAAAGCCCTGCGAAAGGAAAAACCCACGGTGCCTGAAATGATTGACGCCTGTAACAAAATTGGGAGCCCACAGGAAGTCGCAACGATTCAAGCAAATGAACTTGGCAAAACTATAGAATAAAAAATTGAAAGGGCTCTTACAGCACAAGCCGAAACATGAGACCAGAAACTTACTGGAATCTTAGCCGCCCTGCATCTAAGCTCACAACAAGACAACACCATGGCTGTTATGCAAGCTACTGTAATTTCAGGACCTTGCTACTTCTGCAAATGACCTGGTCATATCATGAGGAACTGCCCAGACATCAAAAGAAGTGTGCAAGCACCAGATCACTACTCCACCTGTAAGAAAGGAAAGCATCTTGCCTGGCAGTGTCAATCCAGACAGAACATGAGTAGAAAATACAATCAAAAAAACCCCAAGGGGAGCGTGCAGTGCCATCGCGTGATGAAACAAGTAATGGCACCCCAAGCTCCCGAAGGGAAATTTGTGAATACCCGGACCCAAAAGCTCTTCACTTCATCACCAGCACAATCCCAAGTAATGACCCAAGCCTACTACCCCCAGGGACCTGGTGCACCTTGGCAACCTCCAAGCCAACAACCTTTCTAAAAGATGATGGCTACGACTATATCTCAACAGGGATCACCGGACCTTCACAACATAGGCAAGACTTTTTAGTTGTTGGTAAAGAAAGGAATAGCATCCTGGGACTGATTGTTTAGCCTTGCGTGATGTCTGTTAACTGCAACAAAGAATTGCTAGTGCTAGCCAATGCCTGCTATCCTGAAGGTGATTTTTGAAAAGAAAGAAAAACAAAATGAAAACGAAAACAAAAACACGGGGAACAGCCAGAGTCAAACACCTTCACAGAAGTAGTGGTGAATGCTCCATTTATTGAGGGTACACAGGGTTATTTTATACATATATCATTCTTGTGCACAAGCTGTTCACACGGCATTTTACTACTAGCTATTGGCTAGTGTAATCTGCATAAGCATTCCTTTGCAGTTACCTGTTTACACTGTTGAGGGAAAAAGCTGGTTCTCAGGCTCACTGTCCTGGTTCTCAGGCTCATCGTCCTTGACAGTGCTAAAACAACAGAACTTTCCCAGCATTGTCAGGCCTCTCTGTGTCTGTCTCCAAAAATCCTGCTACAATTCCCCCTTTTTCTTTTATACAAGCTAAGCATTAGATATTGTCTTACGCAATATATTCTTAATACAGGACATTACACATCTTAGTACTAATAATCTTACCACTATAAGTAATAATATAACAAACACTTGTTTAATAACAAGCTTCAGCTATCTTGTAATCCTAAGGCTACTTAACTAATCTCTAAATACATTATCACTTTCTTTTACATCATGTAATTTGTTCTTCATTAATTGCAATTTTTGTGAATTTATCCAGAATGGTCTGACAGGTTCATGCAACACATTCCTTCAAACTCTTCACACCTATGGTTATGTACTAAAAGCAAAAATCAATCACAGCACGTTTGTACAACAGCATGGTTAACACTGGTAACATCCACTGATAGCTTACTTAAAATTTGACTAGTTAAATTCAATTCTGATTTGGTCCAGCATGCCATCTGCTTGAATGTGGTCATTGCTCTGGTGGCTGTTGCTCCTGGTATAAACATGGATATTAACACTGTCCTAGCTTGGGACTAGAATTTAGGATCTTTTATATCTGTACAGTCCAACTCATGTATGGCACGTTTTCTCTGAGTGACTTTTGCTAAAGTCATCAATGTGGTTATGTTAGGGTGAAACAGGGCAAGCTTCCCTAAATAGCATGGGCCCCCATGTGGGCTGGCTGGGACTCCATTCCAAGCACGGTCCCCACATATTAAAAATGTTCCTGGTGGAAGGCATTGCACTGGTTTGCCAGTCAAATTACATTTGGAATAGAGTTGTTGGTGTACACTGCCACTAGATAGTCAAGCTGAATTTATTGCAGCCCATTTCTGTCTATGTATATTTAAACTCTGCTCTGTGGGGGGCTCAAAGGACACCCAACCTCCCTCATTTCTATTCGTAGAGCTGGCATTCATACATCCATGGAGGTCTAATTCTTCAGGTGGTGAAGTAAGCGTATCATCAAGTTGCTCTATAATTTTTACACTGCCAGCCTCCATCAGCCTGGGCGACTGTGAAATCTGATGCCCAGACTGTGGCATTTGCCACAGTAAAATTCAGAAATGTCTTATTTTTCACATAACTTTTAAATTCATGAGGGCTCCAAAGGGGTGTTTCTATTACACAAGTTCTGAATGGGTCTTGGGGATTGGCCAGGCTAAGGCAAATAGAATCCTGTCCAGTCACTTTGGCAAATGTCACCCATACATTAGCTCTCTTAGAAAATTGATGAGCTAGTTGAGAAGATCCTGAAACACTTGTTGACACCATGAGCAAAAGGCACGCAACACGCAAGAACGTCTTACCATGCGGACCTGCCATATCTCTCTCTTAATGGCCCACACTGTCTGAGCAAATCTCCAATCTGCTACTCCAACAAAATCGTCAGGAACAGGGTTAGGTATTCTCAACACTACCTGTGCTGCTTGATAAAAGGCACCAAGGGTACCACTATAGCAATGGTCACACAAACCACCCTCATGCCAAAGCTTTGGTGTCTCTCTCTCAAATTGTGCACCACAAACTCCGCAGCTCACTTCTATAACTATTACTTCCTGACACTGAGGACACTCTTTTTCTTGCCACTCATGCAAGTCCTGGGAAAGTTCCAACAATCCCAAGGGGGCTTGGTGATCAAAAATGCATGCTACAACCCAGTCTGGGTCAAGAGGGCATTGTTCACCAGTGGCCTCAACCACCACCTGTCTCAGCAAGGACTTGATGATCCGTGCTCTTCTTCCTTCTTTTCCTTCCTTGCTGGCCGAGTCCATTTACTCGGCATCCATTGTGGTCCAGATGCAAAACTCAAAGGCTTGGGTGCAGCTGTTGTCGAATTCGCCTCAGAGGTGTCCTGATCGCTGACCAGCAGGTTTCAGAGTGACTGATTCCAGGGCCCGTGGAGATCTGTTCAGTCTGGGACGAATTTGAGATCAGCTGCTCTGGCCAGAAGTGTTCCTCTTATCTCCTCCGGAGCTGACCATCTGGCTTTTTATCTTCAGAGGGTGTAGTGGTGCGAGAGTTGTTTTATTAAGTTATTAAGTTATTTTTGTAAGATTTATAAGTTATTTTTGTAATGGTTCAGTCCACTGTACCCCCCTGTGTTCTGTAATAGTTTCCCCCCTTATGAGTTGGTTATATAACCAGATGTTTTCTGTCAATCATTCCTTCCCTGCACCTGTCCCTGTCAATCCTCCCTCTCTCCTCTTGGTCACCCTGTCTGTCACTTTGAGACCCTTCCCTGGATTCTGGAAAGATCCAGGAGAGGCGTCGAGTGATAGGCTGGTGCCTGGGGAATCCCCTCCTCCCCTCTTGTGATTTGTTAATGGTTCAGAAGTTGACACCCCTGTTACCACCCCCGTGTTCCCTGGTTGGCTGACATGTTGTCACCACCCCTGGATCCTCCCCTGTTTATAAGTGGCCGCAAGGCTTTGATCTCTGCTCTCTCTGGGCAGCAGTGGTCTGAGGTGGGGCTCCTTGCCAGACTCCCCTTAATAAACTACCTTCTACCCTGCTCAAGAGAGTCGACCCTTTTTCCGTCGCCGCAGTCGCAACTCCATTAGGTCCACTCGCTGGTGTGGGGAACCAAAAACCCACCAGGAGGAGGTTACTCGCCCTGCCTGTAACCCCGACCGATCCTCGCTGTGGCAGTGTAGAACTGAGCTAGCCTGCGCGCCTGCCAGGCGTGAGAGGACACTGCTATACGGAGTGGCGCTCAAACGTGGGGCACCCCACGCCAGCAAAACATCTTGGACCCACGCAGGGCCCGGACCCACAGCGACAGTGTCGGCGCCCACCATGTGGCCCCCCGGATGAAGTGGACCACGCGGCACGGACTGGGGCTTCGAAGAGCCCGAAGCAGTCCTTGGATGTCGTGCTACCTCTGGTAAGAGCGGTTTCTGCAGAAACTCACTCCCAGGGGAAGAAGAAGGCAGCTCCAGAGCACCCCCAGAGTCTTCTTCAGGCGACGGACTGACAACTCCAGGCTTTCTAGGTTCCCCGGAGGGGGTGAGTGTCCCCCACAAGCGGTACTTGCTTTTGGTGGGGTTCCCCCAGAGGGGAGAGACCCAATTGGGAGGAATATTCCTCAGGAATCCTGATAAAGGATTTAGGCTGTGCAGCCCGGAGGCTTGGGGTTTGCCCCAGCCCTCTGTTGGAAACCCTCCTGAGAACCGTCTTTAGTTACTTTTGTTATTTAATCTTTTAGTTTGGCGCGAATCGGATTCGCATGGTGGCAGTTTTCTGGGTTTTTGTAGCCACCGACTTGCTTTTGCAGATTCCCCCAAGTGGGCGGAGAAGAGACCGTGACTTGGTTTTTAGGGAGATAAAAACCGCAGTTGTTTTACTTTCGGTTTCAGTTTGCCTGGCTGTTAGTTGGGAACGACACATATCAGGAGAGGTAGGTGTAAACCTCTCTGTTGTTCAAAAGAGAATGTATTATACTTTTATTTCAGTTTCACAGAATGCTCAGTTAAAAGTTTCAAAAAGAGATTTAAAACGTTTTGTTCACTGGCTTTATTCGAATTTTCCGCGGGTGTCCCCCGACCAGATCGGCAGCGCCGAGTTTTGGGGTGCTATGAGAAGGAAAATGGCCCAATTGGCTGGGTCGGGAGACAGAGACTCTTTAAAATACTTTAATTTCGCAGCACAGCTGTATTCAGCAGTAAAGTCTCAGAAAGGAATGCAAAACCTGCCAGAATGCGAAAAGCCCTCCCCCGGTTCCCCTGCCCCTCTGCCCCGATCCCCTTATCCCCGGAAAAGTATTCTGAAAGAAGCGGCAAGAGATCAGCCTGCCTAGCTCAGGCTTCTTCAGAATTTTCCGATACCCTAGCCTGCACAGCCGGCATGATCCATGCAGTTCACATGGCTCGCACCGAGCTGCGCGAGACCTCTCAGGCAGCTCTGGTCAAGCTGCCTGAGCGCCTTTCCCTTCCCCGCGTTTCCCAGTTCAGAAACACCAAGTTCAGTTTTCAGTTAATGGGGAAACAGAACATGGGTCCCGCTTTCCCCTGCCACAAAATGGCAGGGGCCTCGTGGCAAAGCCATCTCCTGCTCCCAGTCCTTCCCGCTTTTCCTTTGATCCCGCCCTTAACCCCTCCCAGCCCCTCTTTCCCTCCTATCCCAGTGACGCGGTGTCCCTGCGGCACCATGCTGCCCCGCCCTGCCCCCCCTCTCCACGCCGCTCACTCCTCCTTATTCCCGTGATGCCGGGGCTGTGCCGTGCCGGGACAGCTGCAGGAGTCGCCACACCTGCGCAGTGTCCGCAGCCCCGGCTCCCCACTCCGCGCCACCCGATCTCGGTGACGTCGCTTCCCCACCCTGCAGGTGTCCCCGCGGGCCACTGTTGGCCCGCCCATGGCGGCGCAGAACCGGGCTGCCCCATCCACGGCAGCGCGAACCACCACCACCAACCCGTCTGTGGCCGTCCCGCCCCACCTCGCTTGCTTCCCCAAATGCCGGGCTGGCCGGCGCCGCCGGCCCCCTCGTGGTGCTGCAGCCCGGTGCCGCTCCGCCCCACTCGCTTCCCTGGGCCCCGCCCATCAGCCCTTTTCCTGGATGACATCATACCCCGACCAAACGGCCCCCCCAACCCCCAGAGGGCAAGCGTCATGGAGTCCCGATTCCCACAGTCCTCCTTCCGGTTCCCACGGTCCAAACCCGGAAGTTAGTGAGCCGGAGCCGGACTCGATGGGGCTGCCACCCTCCCCCCCCATCCCTACCCTAGCCCCTGTTACCTATCGAAATTCCCACGGAGGCCAAAACACCAGAGCCATTTATCACCCGTTCCCACAGGCCACCATCAGAGATCTATGTAAAGCCCATAAAGGATATGGAAAGGATAGTCCATACTTCCAGGGTCTTTTGAAGGCAGATCTCTCAGGGGCTGAAACACTCCCTGCTGATTTAAAGCAGCTGTTTTCCTGCCTGCTTAACTCCACAGAATATAGGCTTTGGGAGGGAGCATGGAAGCAGCTGCTCAGGGATGCCCTGCCAGGTCTCCTGGACAACATAGAGACTATGGTGGATGGTCACGGGAATCCCCTCACCTTTGAACATCTTGCTGGTGAGGGGCAGTGGATGGAGGCAACTGATCAGGTTGCCATACCCCAGAAGTGCCTCCATGTGGTGAAAGAAGCAGCCTTAACCGCATTTTTTACAATGCAGCCTCATGGTCCAGTGGTACAATATTCAAAAATAAGACAGGGCCAAAGTGAATCTTTTACAGATTTTGTGGAGAGGCTCTCCAGGGCCATCGAGGTCCAAGTTAAAAGTGAAGGGGCACAAGAGTGCATTTTAAGGGAAATTGCATTTTAAATGCAAATGATCTGTGTCGTGCTGCAATCTTAAGTCTCCCCTTAGATCCTGCACCCACCTTACAGGACATGCTCCGAGTATGCCAAGTAAAGGTCCCGTTTATGAGTGCCTCCACAGGACAGCGGCCCAAATTACACCACGCTGCAACCATCGAAGCTGAAGGCACCCAAGAAACATCGGACATCAGGAAGAAGCCTTCTGTTCAAGGCTCCCAAAAATGTTTTCTGTGTGGGAAATTGGGGCACTGGTCCTCCCTATGCTCCCTTAAGAAAGAATTTGAAGAATTTAAAAACAAAAAAAGGGGGGGGGGGAGGGGGAGAAGGGGAAAAAGGGAGAGGGTATAAACCCTCACAAAAAAACTAATGGTAGAACGCAGGTCCACCCTGCGTAAAGACAAAAATGGGGTGGACCGAGCAGAGGGGGAAGGGGGAGAGAGCCAAGGGAAAAAGGAGGAAAAGCTGCCTTACCCCATTCGGGGTAACAGCACAAAAAATTTACCGGAAATGACACACACAGACCATGACATTGCAAAACCAATTTTAACAACAGATTCTAACTATACACCTTACAGATTACGGCTCACAGAGGGTTTGCACCTGAAAGACAGCGATTGGAAATTGGTGTCAGTCAACGACGGTGAGCAAGGCAATTGGCCAAGGGCCGAAGGTAAGCTCATCGTTGTCAGGGATTGTAAACACACCCCGCAAGAGATCGAAATCCTTCCGGGAACACTTGACAACAATCCCGGGAGGTTCGTTCTCTGGCCACGATGCACCCACCCACCAACATTCTTACCAAAAGGACAAATAGTTGCACAAATCATACCCACCTGGGAGCGCCCGGAAGACAGCATACCAACAGCTTGTCCAGTATACAACATCACAGAGGCAAAGCCCCAGGTGGCGTGTGAGTGGAGTGTGGGTGGGGAGGCCATTAACATCACAGGCCTCCTAGACACCGAGACAGACTTGACGATATTCCCAGCCAAGCATTGGCCGTCACATTGGGCCTTGGAAAACGTGGCCGGACACGTGCAAGGTATAGGGGGAATGCAATTGGCTAAGAAATCAAAGAGTGTGGTGCAAATTAAGGGGCCAAAAGGGCAATTGGCCAGTTTACGCCCTTTTGTTTTGGATTATAAGGAACCCTTGTTGGGGAGAGACCTGATGGCCCAGTGGGGGGGGTCACAATTGACATCCCAGACCCCTCACAAGATTTTTGGGTGGCGGCTGCTGAGGAGCGCCCTACCCGCAAGCTGAATTGGAAAACAGATTCACCAGTGTGGGTTGAACAGTGGCCACTTTCAAAGCAAAAATTAAAGGTGCTTGAAGAACTCATGGAGGAGCAGTTGGCCAAAGGCCACATTGTAGAGACAACCAGCCCTTGGAACTCCCCAGTTTTCATCATCCAGAAGCTGGGGAAGGACAAGTGGAGGCTCCTCCAGGACCTCAGACAAATTAACAACGTGATTGAAGACATGGGCTCTCTCCAACCTGGTATGCCTTCCCCTACCATACTCCCACAAAATTGGAAATTGGCTGTAATAGACATAAAAGATTGTTTCTTCCATATTCCCCTACACTCTGATGACGCACCATGTTTTGCATTCTCGGTTCCCACCATTAACCGAGAGGCCCCGAGGAAACGCTACCATTGGCGAGTTTTACCCCAAGGGTTGAAAGTTTCACCTGTCATCTGCCAGTGGTATGTGGCTTCCTTGCTGTCCCCAGTCCGCGTAGCCACGGAGAAAGCAATCATCCATCATTATATGGATGATGTGCTTGTGTGTGCCCCCACCGATGATGTTTTGTCCCACGCGCTTGACCTGACAATCAATGCCTTGGTTGTTGCAGGGTTCAAGCTGCAGGAAGACAAAGTTCAAAAGATGCCACCTTGGAGGTACCTTGGGCTGGAAATTGGCAAGTGGACCATTGTGCCGCAGAAATTGGAAATCAGGGCCAAGATCGAGACCCTCACAGATGTCCACCAACTATGTGGGGCATTGAACTGGGTGAGACACTGGCTAGGTCTGACCACCGAAGACCTGGCCTCTCTTTTCAATTTATTGAAAGGGGGAGAGGAGCTGAGTTCTCCTAGGGAACTCACCCCAGAAGCAAAGGATGCACTGGGAAAGGTGCAGCATCTCATGTCCACTCGGCAGGCTCACCGGTATGATCCCGACCTGCCTTTCAAATTTATAATAATGGGAAAATTGCCACACCTCTATGGGGTCATTTTCCAATGGAGAAATAACACCAAAAAGGACCAGGGCAGAGAGGACCCGCTCTTAATCATAGAATGGGTCTTTCTCAGTCATCAAAGGTCCAAAAGAATGACACGTCCACAGGAACTGGTGGCTGAACTGATCCGGAAGGCTAGAGTCTGGATCAGGGAATTGGCCGGATGTGATTTTGAATGCATTCACATTCCAGTTGGATTAAGATCAGGCCAAATTACAAAGGCAATGTTAGAACACCTGCTTCAGGAGAATGAAGCACTGCAGTTTGCTCTGGATTCCTTTACTGGACAAATTTCCATTCATCGGCCTGCCCACAAAATTTTCAATCAGGATGCCAAATTCACATTAAGTTTGAAAAGTGTTCAGAGTAGGAAGCCTTTAGAGGTCCTGACAGTTTTCACTGACTCGTCCGGAAGGTCCCACAAGTCAGTCATGACTTGGAAGGACCCTCAGACTCAGCAATGGGAGGCAGATGTTGCTGAGGTGGAGGGATCACCTCAAGTTGCTGAGTTGGCCGCTGTCGTCAGGGATTTCAAAAGGTTCCCCGAACCTTTCAATTTAGTGACGGATTCCGCTTATGTGGCGGGAGTGGTATCCAGAGCAGATCAGGCCATACTGCAGGAAGTGTCTAACACAGCACTGTTTGAGCTGCTCTCTAAGCTTGTTAAGCTTGTCTCCCATAGGGAGCAGCCATTTTGTGTGATGCATACAAGATCACATACTGATTTGCCAGGTTTCATTGCTGAGGGAAACAGGAAGGCTGATGCTCTCGCTGCCCCTGCTTCAATGGCCCCATTGCCTAACATCTTTGAACAGGCAAAGCTCAGCCACCAACTCTTCCATCAAAACGCACCTGGCCTTGTTCGCCGGTTTCACATCACCCAGGAACAGGCTAAGGCAATTGTGGCTATGTGTCCCTCCTGTAATCAACATGCACTTCCCACCTTGAGTGCAGGAGTGAACCCCAGAGGCCTAAAAAGCTGTGAGCTGTGGCAGACTGACGTGACACATATCCCCCAATTCGGCTGATCTAAGTATGTGCACGTCTCAGTGGACACCTTCTCCGGCGCAGTCTTCGCTTCCACCCACACAGGGGAGAAGACCTCGGATGTAATAAAACACCTCATCCAGGCTTTCTCCTTCATGGGCATCCCGAGGGAGTTAAAAACTGATAATGGCCCAGCATACCGCTCCAGGGAGTTCAGCAGCTTCCTGCAACAATGGGGAGTGAGACATAAGACCGGCATCCCCCATTCCCAGACAGACCAAGCTGTGGTGGAGAGGACCCACAGGGAAATCAAAAGGGTCCTCAACCAACAACAGGTTTTAAAAATAGAAACACCGCAGACCGGATTGGCCAGGGCTCCATTCACCATGAATTTTTTAAATTGTACTTTTGAATTCTTAAACCCTCCAATCGTTCTCCATTTCGGGGCAAACCCAAAATTAAACATCAAAGAGAGGCCGCCAGTCATGGTCCGGGACCCTGAGACTGGAAGGACAGAGGGACCTCATGATTTGGTCACGTGGGGTCGTGGATACGCTTGCATGTCCACCCCCACGGGGCTAAAATGGTTACCATCCAAATGGGTGAGGCCTTATGTCCCGAAAGTCTCAGAGGAGAAGAAAAAACTACCTCAAGTGACACAGGCAGCATTTAGGTGGAGAAGAAGGGAAAGTCTTTCCCAGGATGGGCTCCTTATCCTAAACCCTCTGTTCAAACAATAATTGTTTGTTTCAGTCATTTTAGTTACGATGGAACCTGTCCAGCGCCAGTCCCCAGTGCTGAGGAAATTCCACCTGCTTCTCAGCATCCTCCTGCTCACCAGTCTCGCTGCTCCGGTCTCCAGATGGCTGGTGCCTCAGCCCAAAGCCAACGTTTGGGCGACTCTTGCCAGGGCAATGGGGCAGGACCACATTTGCCTCTCAGCCACGTCGGCAGACAACCCACTTATAACCTGCCTTGTGGGGATCCCAAATGGGCCCATGGAGTTACCCGCCAAGCTCTTAGAGATCACAGAGCAGGCCAATAGAGAGGGTGCTTCTAAGGGTCAATCCGTCTCCCAGCTATCCCCACCTGATTCCTTTCTAGATGTTGAAATTATGTTCCCCATTAGAAATCCGTTTTTGTTGTGGAAAAAATATATACCCACCCTTTCCACCTTAAGTTTTCCCCTCAATGAATTATAAATTTTGGGTTCCTCAAATGCTTCTTTTTGTGTTCATTTTATGTTTACCCCCCCCTCAGGGTCAGGAGAGATCTTATCAGTTTGTCTATCAAACCAAAGACGTTTACACAGCCAAAATATGGTGCAGTCGGATCGCCCATGTGGAGATGGCTTTGACAACTGATAGGAAACCCTTGGCCCTTCCTAAAGGTGTGTTTTTGATTTGTGGGGATAGAGCATGGGCAGGCATCCCCCTTTACCTTGTAGGAGGACCATGTACTTTTGGCCGGTTGGGCTTGTTTTCCCCCAAGACCACTCTCATGCATTGGCAGCAAAAAAATTCCACCAGCAAAAAGGTCCAAAAAAGAGATTTGGCCTCGCTCGATGCCAACTGTGACTCGGAAATTATCCATTGGTCGAAAGTAAAGGGAGTGGCAGTCACAGTTTTTCTACCCTGGGTATCGACTACGAAAGCTCTAGGTGAGCTGGCTCACCTGGAGTGTTGGGTGGCTAAACAAGCAAATTTAACTTCCAATGCCCTGGCCGGCCTCCTATCAGATGAGAAGGTAACAAGGCAGGCAGTGCTGCAAAACAGGGCAGCTATCGACTACCTCCTCCTCCTCCATGGACATCGGTGTGAGGAGTTTGAGGGGTTGTGTTGTTTCAACCTGTTGATGAAGGCTGAGGATGTCCACAAAGCCATCCAGAGCATCCGGGGCATGGTAGAAGGCATCAAGAAAGAGACTGGTGACTGGTTGAGTGGGATGTTTGGGAACTGGGGCATTTCGGGCTGGGCTCAATTATAAAATCAGTTCTATTAGTTTTATTTATTATTGTATTAATTTTAGTTATGATTGGTATTGTCAGAAAAATCTTAAATAGGTTGATTTCTAGCGCCACACACTCCCCCTCCGTAAACTGAGTAGCTATGTCATCCGTGCTTGAATGGGAGGAGGACATAGAATGGGAGGAGGGCATGGAACTGGAAGAAGAATCAGAGGAAGACAGAGACCTGGAAGAAGAACCTCAGAAAGAGTGGCCTGTTCAACTAAAGTGGTTCAATGAGGCATGTCCAGACTCAGAGCATCATCCTCCCCCGTTCCAGTTCTCCTCCTCTTAAAAAAACAAAAAAAGGGGGAGATGTAGTGGTGCGAGAGTTGTTTTATTAAGTTATTAAGTTATTTTTGTAAGATTTATAAGTTATTTTTGTAATGGTTCAGTCCACTGTACCCCCCTGTGTTCTGTAATAGTTTCCCCCCTTATGAGTTGGTTATATAACCAGACATTTTATGTCAATCATTCCTTCCCTGCACCTGTCCCTGTCAATCCTCCCTCTCTCCTCTTGGTCGCCCTGTCTGTCACTTTGAGACCCTTCCCTGGATTCTGGAAAGATCCAGGAGAGGCATCAAGTGATAGGCTGGTGCCTGGGGAATCCCCTCCTCCCCTCTTGTGATGTGTTAATGGTTCAGAAGTTGACACCCCATGTTACACCCCTGTGTTCATTCACTGGTTGGCTGACCCATTGTCACCACCCCAGGATCCTCCCCCATTTATAAGTGGCCGCAAGGCTTTGATCTCTGCTCTCTCTGGGCAGCAGTGGTCTGAGGTGGGGCTCCTTGCAGGACTCCCCTTAATAAACTACTGTCCTAGGGTAACTTTATGATGCTTGTATCCCCAATCGTCTGTTCTGTTTGGACTCTGTATATTGAGTCCTGTGCCTTTAAGACTGGTTCTAAGAGCAAGGAGAAGCGCGGAGTTTGTTTTGAGAAAACTGCCTGACTCCTCCACATTCTTCTCCGGACGGTGTTCGGCGGAGGCTTGGAGAGACTGCAGGACAGAGATTTTTTTGCTTTTAGTTAGTTTCAGCTAGCTAGGGCAGAGAAGTTCCCTGGACTGTTTTTTTTCTCTTTCTTTTTCGTGGAACTGTTTAAACCTGCTCTGGACTGAAAACCCAGGGGAGCACTGGGGGCTGCACCTGTGGCCCACCGGGGCCTGGAGCTCGGCATTTTCCAGCAGCGCCGGAGGGACCGGGACTGAGGAGAGACTGAGAGAGAGCCGAGCTCCACCCACGGCAAGGACTTTCTCAATTTGCCATCTCACTCCAGAACGAGAGGTTTTATTGTTTCATATTATTCATTCTTTATACTTGTATGCACTTTATTTGTTTAGTAAAATAGCTTTTTCCACTTTTCTCCACAAAGGTTTTTTTTTTTTTCGGACTGGTTGGAGGGAGGGGCCACTTGGGTTTGCTTCCCAGAGGGATCATATACAGGGGTTTTCCCCCAGATTTGTCTCCAAACCAGGACATACCCTTAATTGGCGCCCAACGTGGGGCAAAAGAGAGTGGAAAAAACTTGTATTGATTACTATTAACTGCATTTTTTATTGTTGTTGTTGTTGTTGTCCTTTGGGTAGGGATTAAACAGACAGTGGCCATGTTGCTTCTTGAAGTCCTAACGTCTCTTAGAATAGAGTCTTTTCTGCATTTCTGTTCCCTAGGCTTTTTTGAGGTCTTAATACCTTTCTGGTCCCTAGGTTTGTTTTCCTACCCAGAAATAGCTCCAATATTGTCCTTAACATACAGCTTTTACACTAGGGATGCACAAATTAGAATAGTTATTTTGCTGGGTTCGGTGATTATGGCTTACAAGAAGCTTATAAAGATACTGGAGTTTGTTCTGGGTATGTTCAGTTTATGGTTTTTTCGTCCTACCCTGCGTCCTAGTTCCAGCAGCATGTTTTGGGGATTTATCAATAACTGCACCCAGTTTGTTAGAGGAGGAGTAGGGGATGAGGCTCTTCAGCCTCTTTTTTCCTTCTTCTCTTTTAAGTCAGTTACATCACTTTTGGAGAATGTTCAGGGTCTCCTGAATGTTAAAGACCCCACCTCTCTGGTGTTTCACCTGGTGACTTTCCTCTATATGGCTTATAGCTTTTCTAGAATGAGTCACACACTGCTAAACACTGTAGGGCAGCAGATAGAGGCAAGGGAGCAGGGAGATAAATCAGTCACTCAGGCTGCAGCCAACCCCACAGCTATTCAGGCTGCAGCTAAACCAGACAGTGAGGCTAAGACACCGGCAGTTGCTGCAGTAAAGAAGGAAGCAGCTCCGGTTACCCAGGGAAATAGGGATAATCAGGCTTAGAGGGGCCCTGCCTCTAGCCAGGTAGAGGCTAGGGAAAACCGTGTTTTTTGGACTGTGTGGATTCGTTGGCCTGGCACATCAGAACCACAAAAATATGAGGCCTTAGTTGACACTGGTGCACAATGCACATTACTCCCATCAAGACATGTGGGGGAAGAATCTTTCCATTGCTGGGGTGACAGGGGGCTCACAAGATTTTACTTTGGTGGAAGCTGATGTGAGCCTGACTGGAAATGAGTGGAAGAGACACCCTATTGTGACTGGCCCAGAGGCTCCGTGCATTTTGGGCATAGACTTCCTCCGGAATGGCTATTACAAAGACCCGAAGGGATTTAGGTGGGCATTCGGGATAGCAGCTGTAGAGACAGGAGATGTTAAGCAGTTGAATACCTTGCCTGGACTATCAGAGAACCCATCTGCTGTAGGTCTTCTGAAGGTGGAAGAGCAACAAGTGCCAATTGCCACTTCAACAGTGCATTGCCGACAGTACAGAACAACTCGAGATGCTGTGATCCCCATCCACAAGATGATCCGTGAGCTGGAGACCCAAGGGGTGGTCAGCAAAACCCACTCACCCTTCAATAGCCCCATCTGGCCTGTGCGCAAGTCTGACGGAGAATGGAGATTGACCGTGGACTACCGTGCCTTGAACGAAGTGACTCCACCATTGAGCGCTGCTGTGCCGGACATGCTGGAACTCCAGTACGAGCTGGAGTCCAAGGCAGCAAAATGGTACGCCACAATTGACATTGCTAACGCATTTTTCTCCATTCCTCTGGCTGCAGAATGCAGGCCTCAGTTTGCTTTCACCTGGAGGGGCGTGCAGTACACCTGGAACCGACTGCCCCAGGGGTGGAAACACAGCCCCACCATCTGCCATGGACTGATTCAGGCTGCACTGGAAAAGGGTGAGGCTCCGGAACATCTACAGTACATTGATGACATCATTGTGTGGGGGAACACGGCAATGGAAGTGTTTGAGAAAGGAGAGAAGATCATCCAGATTCTCCTGAAGGCTGGCTTTGCTATCAAGAAGAGCAAAGTTAAGGGACCTGCTCGAGAGATCCAGTTTCTAGGAATAAAGTGGCAAGATGGAAGGCGTCAGATTCCCACTGAAGTCATCAACAAAATCACAGCAATGTGTCCACCAACTAACAAAAAGGAAACACAAGCTTTCCTAGGCGCCATAGGTTTCTGGAGGATGCACATTCCTGAGTACAGCCAGATTGTGAGCCCTCTCTACCTGGTCACCCGCAAGAAGAATGATTTCCACTGGGGCCCTGAACAGCAACAAGCCTTTGCCCAGATCAAGCAGGAGATCGCTCATGCAGTAGCCCTTGGCCCAGTCAGGACGGGACCAGATGTGAAGAACGTGCTCTACTCAGCAGCCGGGAACAATGGCCTGTCCTGGAGCCTTTGGCAGAAGGTGCCTGAGGAGACTCGGGGCCGGCCACTGGGATTCTGGAGCCGAAGCTACAGAGGGTCCGAAGCCAACTACACTCCAACAGAGAAGGAAATCTTGGCCGCCTATGAAGGAATTCAAGCTGCCTCAGAAGTAGTAGGCACTGAAACACAACTCCTGCTGGCACCTCGACTACCAGTGCTGGGATGGATGTTCAAAGCAGAAGTACCCTCTACCCACCATGCCACCAATGCCACATGGAGCAAATGGATTGCCCTCATCACTCAGCGCGCCCGCATTGGAAACCCAAATCGCCCTGGGATTCTGGAAATAATTACAAACTGGCCGGAAGGTGAAAACTTTGGTCTCATGGATGAAGAGGAGCAGGAACAAGTGACACGTGCTGAAGAAGCTCCACCATACAACCAACTGCCAGCAGAAGAAACTTGCTACGCTCTTTTCACTGACGGTTCCTGCCGCATCGTAGGGATGAAACGAAAGTGGAAAGCAGCCGTATGGAGCCCCACACGACAGGTTGCACAAGCCACTGAAGGAGAAGGTGGGTCAAGCCAACTTGCTGAACTCAAAGCTGTTCAACTGGCCCTGGACATTGCTGAAAGAGAGAAGTGGCCAAAGCTCTACCTCTACACTGATTCGTGGATGGTAGCTAATGCTCTGTGGGGATGGCTGGAGAAGTGGAAAAAGGCCAATTGGCAGCGCAGGGGAAAGCCAATCTGGGCTGCAGATGAGTGGAAGGACATTGCCACTCGGGCAGAGAAGCTACCTGTCAAAGTCCGTCATGTAGATGCCCATGTCCCCAAGAGTCGGGCTAATGAGGAGCACCGAAACAATGAGCAGGTAGATCAAGCTGCAAAGATAGAGGTGTCAAAGATAGACTTAGATTGGCAACACAAGGGAGAGTTGTTCCTAGCTCGATGGGCCCATGATGCCTCAGGTCACCAGGGCAGAGATGCCACCTATAAGTGGGCCCGAGACCGAGGGGTGGATCTAACCATGGACAGTATTTCTCAGGTCATCCATGACTGTGAGACGTGTGCTACCATCAAACAGGCCAAGCGGGTGAAGCCCCTATGGTATGGCGGGCGATGGTCCAAGTATAAGTATGGGGAGGCCTGGCAGATTGACTACATCACCCTTCCCCAAACCCGCCAAGGCAAGCGCTACGTGCTGACCATGGTGGAAGCCACAACTGGATGGCTAGAGACCTACCCTGTGCCCCACGCTACTGCCCGGAACACCATCCTGGGCCTTGAAAAGCAAGTTCTTTGGAGGCATGGTACCCCTGAGAGGATTGAGTCAGACAATGGAACTCATTTCAAGAACAGCCTCATCAACAACTGGGCTAGGGAACATGGCATTGAGTGGGTGTACCATATCCCCTATCATGCACCAGCTTCAGGGAAGGTAGAAAGATACAATGGACTGCTAAAAACCACCCTGAAAGCACTGGGTGGGGGATCATTCAAAAATTGGGAGCAGCATCTAGCAAAGGCCACCTGGTTAGTTAACACCCGAGGTTCCACCAACCGAGCAGGCCCTGCCCAATCTGAGCCCCTACATACAGTAGATGGAGAGAAAGTCCCAGTAGTACATGTAAGAGGTTTGTTAGGGAAGACAGTTTGGATCAATCCTGCTTCAAGTACAGAGGATCCCATCCGTGGGATTGTCTTTGCTCAGGGGCCAGGCTGCACATGGTGGGTAATGCAGAAAGATGGAACCACACGATGTGTACCCCAGGGAGATTTGATTGTTGGGTGAGAACCGTGTGTAATTATCATTGTGTGTTGAATAGTACTGCCACTGTATGTAGTTGTATATTGCATTTTTTTTTTTTTTTTATATAGATGTATGTGTGTGTAGAGCTAGAGTATATATAAGTTTTAGTAAATTGACAATATGGGGATAAGGGGTGGAATGTCCTAGGGTAACTTTATGATGCTTGTATCCCCAATCGTCTGTTCTGTTTGGACTCTGTATATTGAGTCCTGTGCCTTTAAGACTGGTTCTAAGAGCAAGGAGAAGCGCGGCGTTTGTTTTGAGAAAACTGCCTGACTCCTCCACATTCTTCTCCGGACGGTGTTCGGCGGAGGCTTGGAGAGACTGCAGGACAGAGATTTTTTTGCTTTTAGTTAGTTTCAGCTAGCTAGGGCAGAGAAGTTCCCTGGACTGTTTTTTTTCTCTTTCTTTTTCGTGGAACTGTTTAAACCTGCTCTGGACTGAAAACCCAGGGGAGCACTGGGGGCTGCACCTGCGGCCCACCGGGGCCTGGAGCTCGGCATTTTCCAGCAGCGCCGGAGGGACCGGGACTGAGGAGAGACTGAGAGAGAGCCGAGCTCCACCCACGGCAAGGACTTTCTCAATTTGCCATCTCACTCCAGAACGAGAGGTTTTATTGTTTCATATTATTCATTCTTTATACTTGTATGCACTTTATTTGTTTAGTAAAATAGCTTTTTCCACTTTTCTCCACAAAGGTTTTTTTTTTTCGGACTGGTTGGAGGGAGGGGCCACTTGGGTTTGCTTCCCAGAGGGATCATATACAGGGGTTTTCCCCCAGATTTGTCTCCAAACCAGGACAACTACCTTCTACCCTGCTCAAGAGAGTCGACCCTTTTTCCGTCGCCGCAGTCGCAACTCCATTAGGTCCACTCGCTGGTGTGGGGAACCAAAAACCCACCAGGAGGAGGTTACTCGCCCTGCCTGTAACCCCGACCGATCCACACTGTGGCAGTGCAGAACTGAGCTAGCCTGCGCGCCTGCCAGGCGTGAGGGGACACTGCAACAAGAGGGCTTGTGGTGTTCACTGCGTGCAGAAGGCTTACTGTGACCCTGTTCAGCATGAAACTGCTTTGTCAGCAATGCATGAGTAAAACCCACCCCAGCTTGGCTCTTACTTGGCAGCTGCTGCAGCCACACAACTTAGTAAGATATCTTTGGGTTTTCACCAGCTTAAGTCTTTACTAAACAAATTCCAAGTGGACACTAAACAAGTATTTCACTAAGAGATGATGAAATGTTAAAATTAAAAGCAAGTCAGACTGCAGATGTAATTATACTACATTAGAAATTCCAGTTGGTGGGGATCCATTCACTATATAGAGAGAAATTAGTAATCAAGGTAATTACAAAGACAGAGCATTTGTTTCCTGCATGCTTTTCCAGGCTTGGAATCAACAGACTTGACTACATGGAGAGTTGACTAGGGTGAACTCGAAATTCACTCTCTCAGGCAGGAGGCTAGTTAAGAAGTGTTACTGATAACAAAGAAGAAAAGTTATACAACATTGATTATTATAAATTACTTTGTTCTCATCTGCTTTTAGCATCTGTCTTACAAGTCTTCATCCATTCCTGTAGAAACCTAACTCTTTTTCCATTCCCCTGTGGCAGCTCCCATCCCTAGTGATGGTTCGAGTGCATGGGGCAGCCCTTGATGCGGAACAGGTGGATGTGCAGGTGGGCAGCAATTCTGGCTGCACACCCTGACACAGTATTGGAGCAGGTTAAACAGGGACGGGATCAGGGCAATCCAGAGGACAATATACTTATCAAGAAAGCTGTTAAAATGCTTGGTCAAGGAAAAGCAATGCTGGGCCTATGAATGCTGTGTTATATAAATACATTTCACTCTTGGTCATGTGGGAAACTACCAGTTTATTTGTGATCTTGACAGCCACAAAGCCAAAAGTCAGGATGTAGAGGCAGGAATGCCTCTCAAAGAGCTGCACAGTAGATTTCTTGTAAATCATTGCAGCCGAGGTAATCATGGAGCCAATATGAAAAAAAGGTGAGAGGACACTTGTTCCTGCTAAAGTGGATCCATTTTTGCCAACTGCACCTGAATATCCAGTCTTGGAATCAGAGATTGCTAAAAAGATGGTCCTCCAATCACTGCCAGTAAATTCATGATTATTATGAAGATTTGTATTTCAGTCACATCAATCATGCCGAAGCGCAGCGTTCTTGAGATGTATGTCTGTCAGCGTGAGCAGTAAAACATGAATGTCACAGCAAAACAACAGAAGAACATCCAATCAGGTTTGGTGTCCAGCTGCACAACAATACAAGTTTCCAAAACCACAAAGACTGTGGACAATGAATCACAGCTATGATCAAAAAGCTCTCTTAACGGAGTGCTGCTATTTGTCCTTCTTGCTTGTTTTCCATCTGTAGCATCCAGGGACTGGAATGCCATGGGCACAAGCAATGAATGTCCAGGAAGGTGCTTGCCTTTGAAGCTGTTGAGCAGTAACATACTAATAACAGAGTTGTAAATATATTATTAATGTTACCCTGGTTTTTCTGAGCTTTCTTATTAGCCTTCTTGAAATTCATAATGGAGTCAGATCTTTTGGTTACTGTACAATATTAGGAGCAGTTTTCTACCTTTCCCATAGATGTAACATAAACAAACCCTTTGTTTCTCATTCTTTGTCCTTTGTTTGCATATTTCTAACCTGAAAAACAACTGTAACTGACAGTGGGTCTGGCCACTGAGGTTGAGAGGTGGAAACCCAAAAAGCCAATCTTCTGCCAGATCCACAAATGTATAAAAAAGTAAGGAATAAACAAAGAGGGGTCTTCCTTCTCTCTCCGCTCTCTCAGGAGGAGCTGGAAGAACCTCTGCTTGCAAATACTTATCTGCGTGTGACTGCTTGTGTGTCTCAGCGACATCTGGTGACCCCTAGTGGACGAAAGTTTTGGTGAGGTATTTCTTCCCCTCTTTGCCTGGGTTGTGTTTATCATGGAGGATTCTTTAGTCTGGAAACTTTGGGAGGATATCTTGGAGCAGAAAGGTGCTCAGATATCCCAAGAGGGGCTTCAGAGTCTATTCGCATGGGGCAGGCGACATGGGTTCTTTCCCACGCTGGGATCTATACTAAATCGACGAGAGTGGCATGCCCTGAGGGACTGTATGCTGGACTCCCTTGATATAGAATATGATGAAGAACTCGCAAGGGTGTATTTGCAGTGGAAATTATTTGAGAAAGCTGTGTTTAAGTCGACCCCCCCCCCCCCAGCTCGCAGACTAGCGGCCCCGTTCCTGCGCGGGGGGGTTCCCCCCCTCGGGTTCCGGCGCTGGTCTCGGGCAGAGGAGGGGCGGAGCCCCGCCAGGCCTGGGGCCGGTTCTGCCGGCCCCCGCGCAGTGGAGCTGCTGGAGCGGGGCGGGGCCGGCCCCGCCGGTCCTGTCTGCCCCTGCGCCGCAGCAGGACGATGCTGGAGGCAAGGCCCCGGTCAGCCTCTCGGCGGGCACCGCCCCCATGAGCGGGCTGACAGCTTCGCCCCGCTCTGGAGTGGGGGGGGCCGCGGACTCCCGCGCCCCTGCGGGACCCCTTCTCGGGGGGGTTCCGGACACTCCGCCTCCCGCGCCGGCCCTATGGGCTGCTGGTGATGCTCGCAGGGCGGGAAGAGGCTCTGATGCGGCCGGTTCTAATGAGCAGCCAGCAGGGACCGACGCGGCCCCGCCAGGGAAGGAGGCGCGAGCTCCGCCTCCGCTTAGAAGCAACACGAATTCCCCAGCAGTTGTGCCTGCTGCAGAGGCATCTGACCGGTCTCCGGTGGCCGGTGCGGGCTCCAGCTCCGCTGCAGATGCGGCAGGCCCGACACCAGCGGCTAGTCCGACCCCGCCCCTGCTTCCCGCTGCGAGCGCTACAGCGGCGGCTACGGGCGGCGAGGTGGTTAAGTTCAGCACGAGCGGGGACACGGCTGGAAAGCGGGCGGTCTTTGATAAGAGCAAAAGTTCCCGCACTGTTGGCTCTTCGACAACAGCTTGGACGCCCCCCCTTGTCAGGTGACCGTAAGGCCGGGAGACCGTGGTCAGTTCTGGGATGAAGTAAAGGCTAAGGTTGAAGGATTGAGTGCTGGTGCAGGACCTGCAGTGCCTGCATCTGACCCTATGGGGTCTACAGGGCAGGATAAGGCAGGTGCTACTGCTTCAGCTGAGGGTCTTCAGGCCTTTCCTGTCCTTCAGGGTGCTACTCATAACACCTATCAACCCTTGGTTTGGCAGGCTTTGACAGAACTGATTGATGCGGATTTTTCGGGACAGATTCACGCAATGGTCTCCACACCCACCCCCCCCGACTATTCCAAAAGGCACACGAATTGCTCAACTTGTTCCTTTTAAGTCTTCTGTTCGCAGAACCGAGGACCGATCGCGAGGAGACGGTGGCTTCGGCTTTACAGGGCCACCCCAGTTGCGCTGGACTGCTCTCCTGACCAAAGACCGTCCTTACACGCTGTGTACCGTGTCCACGGTTGGTGCTACGCCATCGGAGATTCACCTTCGTGGCCTCCTAGATACGGGGGCTGACATGAGCATTCTCTCCCTGGCTGCTTGGCCCCCGCAGTGGCCTTTGAGCCTGGCAAAGACATCGATCACGTGCTTCAGAGGAACGAAGCAATGCTACGTGAGCCAGAATCCCTTGGCCATCACGAACCCGGAGGGACAGACAGCCATAACTTGGCCTCGTGTTACTGAGATTGCTCAGAACCTCTCGGGGAGGGATGTTTTGGCCGCATGGGGGGTGCGATTGGGAATGGATTTTTGATTGGGGCCACTGTGATGAAGGGCGCAGAGTCTCCCACGCCTCCTTTATGGTGGTTGGTGGACAGACCCATCTGGGAGAACCAGTGGCCCCTCCCTCATGACAAGCTAGTCGCCCTTCGTGAACTCGTACAGGAGCAGTTGGATCAGGGGCATTTGGAACCATCTACCAGTCCCTGGAACACTCCTGTCTTTTGTATCAAATAGAAGTCTGGGAAATGGAGGTTGCTACAAGACCTCCGAAAGATCAATGCCGTGATGGAAGGCATGGGAACATTGCAGGCTGGTATGCCATTGCTTACCATGCTTCCTGCGGACTGGCCAGTCCTCATTGTGGATCTGAAGGATTGTTTTTTTACGATCCCTCTGCATCCCGATGACAGACCAAAATTTGCCTTCACAGTACCAACAATAAATGATGCAGAGCCCGCACAGCGGTATCAATGGAGAGTTCTTACTCAAGGAATGCGGAATTTGCCAATGTTGTGCCAATGGTATGTAGCCCGTGCCTTGTCTGGAGTTTGCAAGCAGTTTCCTGATTCTCACGTCTATCATTATATGGACGACATTTTGGTGGCTACGCCCACCCAGGATGAGCTGCTGAGGATACAGCCTCAGCTGTTGAATGCTCTGCATTCACATGGACTGCAGGTAGCTCCAGAAAAGGTACAACAACAGCCCTCCTGGAAATATTTGGGGGTCAAAATTCTGGAACGGACAATCTGTCACCAGGAGGTGCAATTTGTGCAATCGGTGAAGACACTGAATGATGCTCAGAAGCTGGTAGGTGTTATCACTTGGTTACATCCTTACTTGGGACTGAGCACAGCACAACTGTCTCCCTTGTTTGAATTGTTGAAAGGGGACACTGATTTAAAGTCACCTCGTGAATTAACCCCTGAGGCATGAAAAGTGCTGGAGGAGGTTCAGCAAGCTGTTTCGGCTTGCCAGGTGTACCGCATTGAACCTTCCATTGATGTCACTGTGTTCATTACCACTCCTGATTTACATCCTACAGGTATCATCAGCCAGTGGAATGATGATTGGACTGATCCTCTGCACATCTTGGAATGGGTCTTCCTGCCTCATCAGCCGCATAAGACGGCGACGGCGCTGTTTGAATTGATTGCGCGCTTGATAATCAAGTGCCGGCAACGCTGTTTGCAATTGATGGGTGCAGATCCCTCAAAGATCATACTCCCGGTTCAGAGGGAGGAATTTGATTGGAGCTATGCAAACAATGTTTCGCTGCAAAGTGCTCTCGAGGGTTTTTCAGGGCAGATTACTTATCATCTGCCTAGCCACAAGCTATTGCAAGTGGCGAAAAATACTCAATTTTCTCTACGACCCAAAAATAGCCAAGAGCCAGTGCAAGGTCCCACCGTCTTCACTGATGGTTTGGGCAAAACAGGAAAAGCCATTGTTACCTGGCAGGATGGGTATGAGTGGCAGGTTCTGGAAGGTCATGAGGATGGTGCTGCCTCCGCTGAGGCGTAGCGACCTGGTTCGGGAACGACACGGCAGCCACAGCCAGGCTGCTCGGACCACCAGCTCACAGACACCAGTGTGGTGGACGGCTAATGGCATTTATTAACTGGTTACATGGAGTTATAAAACCTCTGTTTGCTACATCACATCCGTCTGCTTACGTTACAAGTTAGGTGTTGCTTACCTTATCAAGGACACTAACCAACTAAGTATTGAGGGAGGGGTTCTGTCTGCCCGTACAACGCGATATCTTCCGACCGCCTGTCCCTAATCTCCCACAGGATGGGTCAGCCCAACTGGTTGAACTAAAGGCTGCTGTCATGGCATTTGAGAAATTTTCCCAGGAACCATTCAATTTGATCGCGGACTCCGCCTATGTTGCCGACATAGCACAGCGATTGGGTTGTTCAGTGTTGAAGGAGGTCAGTAACCCTGCCTTGTTTAATTTACTGAAGGCCCTGTGGTGTGCAATTCAGGCCAGAGTTCATCCATACTACCTTCTGCATGTACGGAGTCACACTAATTTGCCAGGATTTGTAGCGGAAGGTAACGCAAGGGCTGACAAGTTGGCTAACCCAGCGTGGGTAGCCCCTCAGCCTGATGTGCTCGCGCAGGCCAAGGCATCACATGGGTTTTTCCACCAAAATGCGCATACGCTGCAGAAGCAGTTTCAACTGACGGCCACTGAGGCTCGTGAAATTGTCGAGTTGTGCGACGACTGTCACATCCTTGGTGCGCCATTGCCGGCAGGGGTTAACCCCAGAGGCCTTAAAGCCTTGGAGCTTTGGCAGACCGATGACACCCAGGTTGCCGAGTTCGGCCGGCTCAAGTATGTGCATGTCACGGTGGACACGTTCTCCTCTGCGATGTGGGCTTCTGCTCACACAGGAGAGAAAGCCCAAGATGTCATTGCCCACTGGAGGCAGGCCTTTGCTGTTCTTGGTATACCTTCTGCTGTGAAAACCGACAATGGTCCTGCTTATGCCTCGCAGCAGGTACGGCAGTTCCTACAGTCGTGGGGTGTGTCACATAACTTTGGCATCCCTCATTCTCCGACGGGACAGGCGATTGTAGAACGCGCTCATGGTACACTCAAGAGTGTTCTTCAAAGACAAAAACGGGGAATGCAGGGTGAAACCCCACACAGTCGGTTGGCAAAGGCTTTGTACACCATCAATCACCTTACGGCGCCACAGAACTCAAATAATCCTGTCGTTTTGAACCATCATCTCTCGTTGCAGGTTTCAGATGGTGAGCAACAGCCTCGAGTGAAGGTACGGGTTCGAAATTTAGTCACCAAGCAATGGGAAGGACTCTATGACCTAATCGCTATGGGGCAAGGGTACGTGTGTGTGTCCACAGATACTGGGACTTGCTGGCTACCTTCAAAGTGTGTCCGTCCTGACCTGCGACCACAGAGACAGAATTCAGATGACAGGCAAGGTGGAAGCCGTGATCAACTTGAAAACCACCAAGTGGATGAATCCTCGAGTGATCACTCTGATGATTCCTCCACAGACAGGGATTGAATTTGTATATATTCCCTTTGTAAATTTGTTCATTTTTCTTTTTCTGTTTTTTCTTTTTTTAAAGTTAAAAGGGTGAGATGTTACCCTGGTTTTTCTGAGCTTTCTTATTAGCCTTCTTGAAATTCATAAATGGAGTCAGATCTTTTGGTTACTGTACAATATTAGTAGCAGTTTTTGCCTTTTCTCACACATGTAACATAAACAAAACATTTGTTTTTCATTCACTGTCCTTTGTTTGCATATTTCTAACCTGAAAAACAACTGTAACTGACAGTGGGTCTTTCCACTGAGGCTGAGGGGTGGAAACCCACAAAGGCAATCTTCTGCCAGATCCACAAATGTATAAAAAAGTAAAGAATAAACAAAGAGGAGTCTTCCTTCTCTCTCCGCTCTCTCAGGAGGAGCTGGAAGAACCTCTGCTTGCAAATACTTATCTGCGTGTGACTGCTTGTGTGTCTCGGCGTCATTATTAACAGTTTGATGATGGTGATCAGACTGGGGGCAATCCAGGCTGGAGAATGGATTTCTGCAGTATGAATCTAATCTAACATTGTTTGAGCACTTTTCAGATTTCAATCTGTGCTCTTTTACTGTGGTTTTTTTTTGCCTGTTGCAAGATTTTCCAGTCATGCTGCTCACACACAGGATTGCCATCTCTGAACACGACAGGACATGCTACAGGACATGCCATGTTTCCTGCGGGTTCCCACTGTCTTTCTAGTATAGCATCACGTATAATTTTGGACCATCGAGTCACGGGGGGGGCAGGCAAAGGTGTTGCCTGGGACTACTTTCTGCAGTTTGTTCTAGCAATTGTTGCATTGGCGTTAACTGGGAGCTAAACAATGCTGGCTCCTCCTGATTTTCAGCATTTATTGTAGATAGTTCTTGGGCTTTTTCCAGCAGCAGCTTGGTTGTTGCTTGCCCTCGGTCATCCAGGCGTTGCATCACTGCCTGAATTTGATCAGTCAGTTCTTTTAAACCAATCATGGGTTCTGCCGTGGGTTCTGCTCCATCACTGGGGTCCTCCTCTAATTCTTCCAGCAGCGGAACATTGTCGGGGTAAGGTGGTTGACACCAGGGGTCACGGGTTCCCCTCTCTTGGTTGACCGGTGTCTCTTTGGGCACAGCCGAGAAAAGGGGGGGAAACTTTGCGCATGCATTTTGGGAGCAGCGGCGCTGGGAGCGGTGGCGGCCCCAGCCCCGGACCATGGTGGTGGCGGCGGCGGCGGGGAGGTGTGGACTCCCGGGAGCCGCTTCCTCCTCATCCTGCCTGTTGCTGCGGGGCAGTGGGGGCGGCGGGCACGATGGAGCTGCTGCCGCGGAGAGACAGGGGGGGTCTGCGGGCCACGAGCGGCGAGCCAGGCATTGGCCAGCGATGGTGCCGTTGCGCCAGAGGCGGCCAGAGGGCATGGCAGGGGCCCCGCAGCGCTTCCCCAACTTCGCAGTGCTGCAGAGTTGTTAAATGTCCATTTCCCTGCACCCAGTTAATCAGCTTTTGCAGTACTTTTTCTGCTACTGTTTTTCCTCTCTCAGAGAGTATAATAATAAATAACTTCAGTGCGGCAGCAAATTCGCATTCCATACTTGCCTCGTCAATGGGGCAGGGAAGTGAGTACTCGAAGCCTTCCACCTTTTTTCAAGAAACTGCCCCCTGTTCCCCTTACCAGCTCAGCCTCGCACTCTTGGCAAGGACGGTTAGCCTCTGCCTCAATGCTGATGCATCTCTCGGCAGATCAGTGTCTGACCGCTATTTTCCAGAGGGTCTCACCTCAATGCAGCTGCATCTGTCGGCGAGTTCAGCGTCCAACTGCTCAGATTCCCACCACTAATTTCTCCTCCAGGTCGTCACCCCAAGGTCCGAAGTTCGGGCACCAATTGAAGGTGATTTTTGAAAAGAAAGAAAAACAAAATGAAAACAAAACCAAAAACACGGGGAACAGCCAGAGTCAAACACCTTCTTCACAGAAGTAGTGGTGAATGCTCAGTTTATTGAGGGTACACAGGGTACTTATATACATATATCATTCTTGTGCATAAGTTGTTCACACGGCATTTTACTACTTGCTATTGGCTAGTGTTATCTGCATAAGCATTCCTTTGCAGTTACCTGTTTACACTTTGTTGAGGGAAGAAGCTGGTTCTCAGGCTCACTGTCCTGGTTCTCAGGCTCATCGTCCTTGACAGTGCTAAAACAACAGAACTTTCCCAGCATTGTCAGGCATCTCTGTGTCTGTCTCCAAAAATCCTGCTACTATCCCCCATTGCATATTCCTCCCAGAACCCCTATAGCTATTGCTATAGCATTGCCTATGGGGACTATGGACCAAATGTCACCACGCTGCTTCCCAGTCACTCCTGAAAGTCCTGAAGTTCTATGGGTTCAACACATAAGTGAACAGAGATCAATGCTAACTTGTGAATTGTCAAATGGTGGGGTTCAAGTTAACATCAAGGGGATGATTGACACGGGGGCAGATGTTTCTGTGATCTCTTCTTACTGTTGGCCAACAGATTGGAAGTTAGTAACTCCCCCAGGTACTCTCACAGGCATCGGAGGTGTCACTCCGTGCTTGCAAAGCGAATCTGTAATCAGCATTACAGGACCGGATAAGAAGAAAGCATCGATCCGTCCCTATGTGGTGCAAAAGCCCATCACAGTTTGGGGAAGGGACTTGCTTTCTGAATGGGGAGCAAAAATTGAACTGGGTTTTTCGTAGGGGCCACTAAAGCACTCAGCACTCTAAAGCTGACCTGGAAAATTGACACCCCTGTCTGGGTTGACCAGTGGCCCCTACCAGACAATAAGCTGAGTGCCCTCAAGGATCTAGTGGCTGAACAACTGCAAAAAGGCCACATTAAGCCCACTAACAGTCCCTGGAACTCACCTGTGTTTGTAATTCATAAGAAAACCTCCAACACCTGGCGATTGTTACAGGATCTCAGAAAGATCAACGCAGTGATTGAGAACATGGGCCCTCTCCAACCTGGTCTACCCAACCTTTCCATGATCCCGAGAGACTGGCCACTTGTAATCATAGATCTAAAAGACTGTTTTTTCAATATCCCACTGCATCCAGATGACGCTCCTCATTTTGCCTTTTCCGTTCCAAGTACAAACTTGCAAGAACCGCTCCAAAGATATCATTGGCTCGTTTTGCCTCAAGGGATGAAAAATTTGCCGACTATCTGCCAATATTTTGTAGCCCACGCTCTGTCTCCAGTCCATGAACAGTTCCTGCAATCAGTTATTCTCCACTATATGGATGATTTGCTCATCGCAGCACCAACACGAAAACAAATGGAAAAGACTCGTAATTGTGTTGCTGAAATCAAAAAGACTGGACTAGTGATCTCTGAATCAAAAATACAAGAGACTGCTTCCTGGAAATATTTGGGTTGGAAACTAACAGAATAGTCCATTACTCCTCAAAAGATACAAATTTGAACTGATCTTCACACTTTGCAGGACTTACAACAGCTTTTAGGGGAAATTAACTGGGTTAGGCCTGTCCTAGGAATCACTGCTGATGAACTTGCTCCACTTTTTGATATGTTGAAAGGGGACAATGACATCAGATCCCCTAGATCTCTCACTCCTAAGGCTTACACGGCCTTAGAAGAAATTACTAGTGCTCTGCAGAGCAGGCAGGCACATTGCTGTGTCCCTGACAAACCCTTTTTCCTTTCAATTTTAGGAGAAAAGCTGAGATTGTGCAGTCTCATCTTTCAGTGGGATTCTTCGCACAAAGATCCATTGTTAATAATTGAATGGGTTTTTATCTCGTACAGGTCACCAAAGACAATCCTCACACCTTTAGAAATGATGTCTCAAATCATCATCAAAGGTAGAACAAGGCTTCTTTCAACAGCAGGTTGTGAATTCGCAATTATCTATTTGCCCATGAAGAAAACCTATTTTGATTGGGCAATGCAAAAATCAGAAGACTTGCTGTATGCCTTGCTTGATTTCCCAGGCACTTGTTCTATTCATTATCCAGCACACAAAATGATCAAAGCTAAATTATGTTACAAAGAAAAACCCCTGATCAGTGAAGAGCCTTTAGATGCAGTCACTATCTTCATTGATGGGTCAGGGCGAACGCACAATTCGGTCGTCACATGGCAAAATAAAAATACTAAAACCTGGGGACAAGATGTTCAAAAGATTGAAGGCTCTCCCCAAATTGTTGAATTGGCAGCAGTTGTAAGAGCATTTCAGCTCTTTCCAGAACCTTTCAACCTGATCACTGATTCGGCATACGTTGCTAATGTTATTAAGAGAATTGAAGGATCTGTTTTAAAGGATGTGAAAAACGACAAGTTGTATCTTTGGCTCACCTGTCTCTATCAAATTTTATCACACAGAACTAATCCTTATTTTATTTCTCACATTAGAGCTCATTCTGGTCTTCCAGGATTTATGGCAGAGGGAAATGCACGAGCTGATGCATTGGCATCAGCTGCATCTGATGAGGAACGTGCAGCAAGCATTGAAAATTCTACCTCAGTGCTTGCTGCAACCACCTTGCCTAACACTGTTGAACAAGCCAGATTGGGTCATGCATTTTTCCACCAAAATGCACAGGCAATCAAACGAGATTTTCACATTACCCTAGAGCAAGCACAAAATATTGTATGAGCTTGCCCAAACTGTCAGCAAGTTCAACCTCTCCCCTCCTCAGGAGCCACCAACCCAAGGGGGTTGGAAAGTCTACAGAAATGGCAAACAGATGTTACTAAGTACCCCTCTTTTGGGAAACTTAAAAATATCCATGTCTCTATTGATACATTTTCAAATGCAGTTTTTACTTCTGTACATGCAGGAGAAACAGCTAAGCATGTTTGCCAGCATTTTTCACAAGCTTTCTCCTATTTAGGTGTCCCCCAAGAAATTAAAACTGATAATGGTCCTTCATATACCTCACAAGAATTAGCTGCATTCCTGAATGACTGGGGTGTTCGCCATACATTTGGCATTCCTTACTCTCCCACGAGTCAAGGAATAATAGAAAGAACACATCAAACTCTAAAACACATTTTATATCAACAGAAAGGGGGAGAAGACCAGGCTGCACCTCAAAGGAGGTTGAATAAAGCCCTGTATGTTTATAATTTTCTGAACAGCTCTGCAGAAGAGCCTGATCCCCCCATTTACAGACATTTCTTGAACAATAAGAAAGCAAAACTGAAAGAGCACCCCCCAGTTTTGATTAAAAATTTAGATTCAGGACAAATAGAAGGACCATACAATCTTATAACATGGGGGAAGGGGTTTGCATGTGTCTCCACAGAAGTAGGACTCAAGTGGGTCCCAGCGAAGAACGTGAAGCTGTACCACGCATCGAAGCCTGCTGAGACCCCCACATTAGCCAGTACTTCTGCAAGTACAAGCCAAGAAGCAAGCACCCAGACCTGAGCCACACAGAATCATCAGGAGAAAATGATCTGCCAAGAACAGCCCAAGAAAAGACTGGAGTTTTATTGTTTGCGCGCGTGCATGTTACTTTTGTTCTTTTGTTTTAGTTTTTGTAGTGAAGCTTTACCTGTAAGTCAACCAAAGATGAATGTCTGGGTTGCTTTAGCCAAGTCTGCAGGTTCTGATGCCATCTGTCTATCCGACACAAGCCCTGACAAACCTTTTTCAACCTGTTTAGTTGGAGTGCCTCTTCCAGAAGGTTTTGACAATGTTACTTTTGACAAATATTGGCCATATGATGATCATCACATATCTCCAACTCCCAGCCAAACCCATCAAACTTATATTGATAATTCTAAAGTTGATAAATCTGACCTCCAAGAGCTAGAAATCCTAGGCTCGTTAACTATGGACACCTGTTACTTTTTTCATTTCCTAGGAGAAAATGGCCCTCATTTAAATGTTACCCCTTATCACACAGTTTATAGCAACATGACTTCTTGGTGCAAACTAAGCTTCTCATGTATGATGAGCCCCACGCAGATCGTTTTAACAAACTTCCTATTCGGTTTCCTAAAGGGATTTGGCTCATCTGTGGAGATAGGGCCTGGCAAGGTATACCTTCAAAAATAGATGGTGGTCCTTGTGCCATGGGACAACTTACAATAATTGGTCCCAGTGTCAAGAAAGTAGTCAAAAAGAAAAGCAGGAGGATTAGATCCTCCTGGGGACATCAATATGAGAGCAACTGTGATAGTGATTTCCATCCTTGGAACTCGGGGAAATCAATTGTTGCTAACATTTTCCTGCCTCAGCTAAGTTCCTCAATTGCCCTAAAACAACTAAACAAGTTAGAATGCTGGCTTAGCAAAGAAGTAAATGCCACCTCTATTATGATCAGTGACTTGCTAACAGATGAAGAAGCAATCAGACATGCCACTTTACAAAACAGAGCTGCCATTGACTATCTTCTATTGGCACATGGACATGGCTGTGAAGATTTTGAAGGTTTATGCTGTATGAATTTATCTGATCATTCTGTTTCTATTCATAAACAATTGCAAGATTTAAGAGATTTAGCTAACCAAATTACAACAGATGACCCATCTTGGCTAGACAATTTGACGGTTTGAGCTTTGCACCTTGGCTAAAGGAACTTTGTAAGATAGTCTTGATTATTTTAATAGTGATAATTGTAGTTTTAGTAGCGGTACCCTGCATACTTCAGTGTGTGCAAAAAATAATGAATAAGACAGTGTCTAGCATTTTAGTTGTTAATAAGAACAGGGGAGATGTTGGGGAGGATGAAGCCAGAATGCCCTATAAATATGACTGCTTAGATTCTGAGAATGTGAAACCTGTAAGTGAGATAGAATTGAAAGCAAGTTTTGATGTTTGAGATGTCCTAGCTACTGGATGTCTGGGAAAACAGTTATATGGCCAGCCAAAGGTCAAATGGAATGTTCTGTCTCACCCCTCAATGTATGGTTCATCCCACACCTGTAACCCTCCCCTGAAGTATCAGGTATCTGTAACCCCATTGGCCCAAGTCTTGTTCCAGCCCACCTTGAAGCCCCCTTATCAGGGGGCTGCGAGAGTGGGTTGGTCTCTTTCCCCTCTCTTACCCCTCTTCCTCTTTTGCTTGGCACTCTTCCCCGAGGATTTTCCTCTTGGAATTTCCTCTCCCTACATCTCCCTTCCCCCACTCCCTAGGCCTTGCCACTAGTTGCGCCTGGCAACTCAAAGCAAGGCCTCACATCCTTTACAATAAAGCTCATCTTCTAAAACCCAACTTCGGAGATCTCTTGTATACATTCATCCACACCATCCTGGAGTCTGCAGCGAAGCAATATCTACAATGCTCCATCTGCACTTTTGGGCAGAGATTTGCTAGAGCAGCTGGAAGCAAGAATAATATTCAAAAATGGGGAAATTAGTTTGGAGGTAAAGGAACAACAATATGTAGAACTGTTAAGCTTAATGCTAATAACCAAAGAAATTTAAATGGCAAGTGAAAAGGAAAATTTTAGGAAAATAATGGATCAAGTATTTCCAGGAGTATGGGCCTCCAATATACCAGGAAGAGCAAAGAATGCACTACCAGTGCAAATCAGGCTTAAAGAAGGAGGACAGCCAGTAGGGGTTAAACAATACCCCCTAAAGAAAGAAGATATAGAAGGGCTTAGCTCAATTATTGAGAACTTTCTGTAGCTAGGACTACTGAGAGAGTGTCAATCTGATTTTAATACTCCTATTCTGCCAGTAAAGAAACCTGATGGGTCATACAGATTAGTACAAGATTTAAGGGCTGTTAACAAGGTAACTGAAGACTTGTATCCAGTGGTTGCCAATCCCTACACCTTGTTAACCCGTTTAACACCTGAACTAACTTGGTTTACTGTTCTAGATCTAAAGGATGCTTTCTTTTGCCTCCCTCTCCATGAAGCCAGCCAGAAAATTTTTGCATTCGAGTGAGAAAGCCCTAAAACTGGAAGAAAAACTCATCTCACATGGTGTGTGTTACCGCAGGGGTACAAGAACTCCCCCACTATATTTGGGGAACAGCTTGCCAAGGATTTAGAGTCCTGGGAACCTCCACCAGGAGAAGGACAGTTACTCCAGTATGTGGATGAGCTCTTAATAGCCACCCAGATCCAGGAGACATGCATGGACTGCATGGTAAGCCTCCAAAACTTTCTAGGCCTGCAGGGGTATCGAGTATCCCAGAAGAAAGCCCAAATGGTGAGGCAAACAGTTATTTACCTGGGTTACGAAGTGAGTGCTGGACAAAGGACTTTAGGGCAGGATCGCAAGGAAGCAATATGCCAGACCCTGAAACCTCAGACAGTGAAAGAACTAAGAACCTTTTTAGGTGTGACAGGGTGGTGCAGACTGTGGATTTATAACTATGGGTTGCTTGTTAAACCTCTGTATGCCTTGATCACGGAAGGGAGCAGAGATCTTCAGTGGACAAAAGATGCAACTTGAGCCTTTGACCAACTAAAGAAAGCCCTTATGTCAGCTTCAGCCATAGGACTTCCAGACTTGAGTAAATCATTTTTCCTGTTTTCCCATGAGAAGCAGGGGATTGCCTTGGGAATATTAGCACAGAACTTAGGCCCGTACCGGAGGGCAGTGGTCTATCTTTCCAAAAAACTGGACACAGCAGCTAAAGGATGGCCAGGGTGCCTCAGAGCAGTTGCTGCAGTAGCAATAAACATCCAAGAGGCACGCAAATTCACCCTAGGCCAGAAGATGACTGTGCTAGTATCTCACATGATGTCTGCAGTCCTTGAGGCAAAAGGGGGACATTGGCTCTCCCCACAGAGGTTTCTGAACTAGATGATGTTGAAATTGTAGTAACTAACATTGTGAACCCAGCTTCCTTCCTCAGCAGAAGTATGGGAGAACCAGTGATCCATGAGTGCCTGGAGACCATTGAAGCCACCTACTCCAGCCGCCAGGATCTGAAGGACACCGCACTTGAGGATGCTGAGACCTGGTTTACTGATGGAAGCAGCTATGTCATCAGTGGAAGAAGATATGCTGGGTATGCAGTTACCACAAGCAAAGAGGTAATAGAGTCTGGACCATTAACATCTACATGGACTCAAGGTATGCATTCGGAGTGGTTCATGCTCACGGAGCTGTTGTAATATTGCGTTTCATTGGATTTGTAATCACGTGGTTTGTCCTTGCTCAGCTGTAACCCAACCCTGTTCCCCTCTCACTTCTCCCTGATTGGGTAGTGTCTTGTCCCTGACTCTGGGCCCTGTCCCCTGGGGAAAAAGCCCCAACACGGGAGGGGCCTCACTCTCTCTGGCACCGGTGAGCCATCAGGAAGATCTACAGCAAAGCAGGCAGGACTCGAGAATAAAAGCTGTTATATCCCACCCGGTGATAGAGAGCAGACTCTTTTCCTTTTGCCATCAGCAGTCGTCTAGTCTCATAAAGAAATACAACACAGCCATCTGGAAGGAAAGAGGACTGCTGAATTCACAAGGCAAGAGTATGAAACATGCACAAAAGATACTGAGGCCATTAGATGCCATACAACTACCTGAGAAAGTAGCCATAATGCACATAAAGGTGCACCAAAAAGTGAGCTCTGAATTGGAAGAAGGGAATATGCTGGCGGACAGAGAGGCAAAAGACGCAGCAAAAGGTGAGGTACCTGATAAGGCTGTTGAGGCAGCATTGATTCCAGATGGAAAAGTTTCTATTGAAGGTAAGCCAATGTACAATAAGAAAGATAGGAAACTTATCAAGGTCGAAAACGCAAGTTATAACCAGGAGGGATGGGATGTAACAGAAGAAGGGAAACTTGTAGTACCCTCCTATTTGTTGTGGTCATTAGTACAGAGGGAACATAAGAAAACACACTGGGGAATAGATGCCCTGTATATAACCATTTGAAAGAAAGAATCATGGCCAGGAAATTGCAGGGCACAGTGATACAAGTAACTTGTCAGTGTAGTCTTTGCCTCCGAACTAACCCTAAAAATACCCCAAAGCCTAAAGTGGGACAAATTGGGAAAGGTTGTGGACCTGGGCAACAATGGTAAATTGATTTTACAGAACTGCCCAGGAAGAGAGGGTATCGTTGCCTAATGGTGTTAACTGATACCTTTTCAGGATGGCCAGAAGCCTTTTCTGCCAGGACAGCTAAGGCCCGAGAGGTGACCAAAGCACTGTTGCAAGAAATAATACCACGATTTGGAGTTCCAGCCACCATATCCTCAGATAGGGGACCACATTTTATTTCGAAAATTGTGCAGCAAATAAGTCATCACCTGGGAATAGACTGGGAATTGCACACCCCATACCACCCTCAATCTAGTGGCCAGGTGGAAAAGATGAACCATTTGATTAAACAACAAATTGTGAGATTGGGGCAAGAAGCAAATTTGCCCTGGCCCCAGGCTCTCCCATTGGCCTTGTTGCGAATTCGGACAAAACCAAGGGCAAAAGAGAAACTAAGCCCTTTTGAAATATTGTATGGAAGGCCATATGCAATTCAAGGGGGAACAGCACCCATTCAAGTAGGGGAAGAAACCATACATGGATATATGGTGGCCTTAAATAAACAACTTAGAGAAATTGAGAAATATGTGGCTGGAACTCAAAACAGAGAACTAGATGGGCCCGTACATGATGTACAACCTGGGCATTATGTGTATGTTAAGTCTTTTGCAGAAAAAACCTTGGAACCACAGTGGGAAGGAGCATTCCAGGTGCTCCTCACTACCTTCACTGCAATCAAGATCAAAGAACAGAAGGCCTGGATCCATCAGTCCCAAGTGAACAAAGCCCAGAGGGAATTTTGAAGGTCACACTAGGCGATAACGAACTAAAGCTGAAGCTTGTTGGAGTCCAGGGCATTCCTTTGGCTGCCCTGGAGGATCAGGGACCTGGACAGGGGGGTCTGGGACCCTGGAACAGAGCCCAGAGAGACATTGGCTTTGATCCCAGTCCATGGGAAAGGCTTCCTGTACTGTGGGATGGATTGCAAACCACAAGAGTGTGAAAGATGGTAGTTTAGCTTATCACAGGGTGAGAAAACAGTAGGTTTGGGTTTTTAGTATGGAAGTGAATGGGAGCAAGATGGAGGATTTGAGGCATTGTCTCCTGCTTCTTTCTTCTCCCCTCACTCCATTTTCTGCAGTGACGGCGGCACAAAGTAGTTTCAAGAGATTGGGTGAAAGTAGGGATGATCTTTTTAGTATAAGTGATAGGTATTGGCAAATAATGATAAATAAAGAACACGTAACAATTAGTATAAAAGATAGCCACAGCCCAGTCCGGGAGGAGTCACCAGATGCCCGAGCAGCTGCACAGACCTTTGTTGGGCCCTGAGAAAATTGTAAGAAAAGAAACAATAAACAAAGTGCACAACCTTGAAAAATCAGAACCTGAAGACTCCGTCTCTTTTGTACATCTGGCTCAGAGCTTTGCAGAAGGCAAAAAGACTCTAAAACCACCTGAATCTCGGAACAAAATCCGAGAGAAGCTCACTCAGAACAACAAATAAATGGACTAATAGTTATTATGGACATTATGTGGCAAGTTGTAACTATTGCAGTAAATGCATCCAGGCAAACAGACAACTTCACTTGTGTGTATAGGACAAGGTTGTGTCTGTCTTAGGACAGCATGCCCCATCATAAAGATAGGCAGACAAATTGTGAATGAGACTCAATTCAGTTTGTGTGTTTGCAATTTTGTTAGAATTAAGGGATGTGATTTTTCCTATCGGGCACTTGTAATATCACATCAATATATAAAGGCCAACTTAGCCACTGTGCAGAAGATACTGCCTGTGTCCATAAGAATGAATTTGACTTTAGTTGCTCAATTGTTGAAACATCACAAATTGAGCGAAATCTTAAGAGAAATTATACACCATGACACAGAGACCATCAAAGGGGTTTTTAAAAGGCTTGAAGAACATTTGTCTCATCATTGGTGGGATGTGCTTTTTGGGTGGTCACCAACAGCAACCGGTATACTGAATGCCTTAATCCACCCTATAGTTGTGCTGCTTATTTTAGTCAGCATAAGTTTAGTGTTATCTGTTGTAATACTTGTTTAGACTTAGAGGATGCTACGATGAGTGGCAGCTTTAACATCACTGTCAAAGGTGTATGGCTTGGTCTTGAGAGACACTAGCTGTATGGTTTAGATAAATGAGGAAGACTCTGTATACTGAGTAAAGAAATTTACTCATTTCAAAGAAGTGGGGAATGAGACATTAAATTTGAAGAATTAGGGATTTTTAGGAAAGTTAAGATAAGTTGCTGAATTAGCTGAAGTAGATAGGCAAGCTTTGTTAGCAGTCAACAGAAGCCGGATCTTAGATAAGATATCCCAGATCTTGTAACTCATTTCTTGTCAGGTTTATGTTTATGTAGCTGTGCTTGTAATGAAAAACAAAATGTGGTAAATAGGACATAATTGCAGATTTCCTGCTTAAAGGACCCATTGAACACAGGAAACTGTAAGTTCTACCAAGGATTCATTTGTCACAAATGCATTGAAAAGGTAGAAAGGTCAGGACAAGGAAGACTCATCTTACTTCCTCATTTTGGGTGACCCCTCCCCAGAATAGACCCCCGACTCATTTTAAGAAACAAAGTACGCATGCTTAATAGCCTTTTTGCCAATTAGCATACAAATCGAGGAATGGGAGGTGACAGGGGTATGAATATGCATTTGTATTTTGGGTATTCAACACTTTTGTAAATAAAAGGCTTTGTAGTTACCTGTGAATTTCGCAGTGCGAATTAGGGAAATATCCTGCGTGCTGCCCGGCCGTAATACACATACACTTTCTAACTTTAAACTGTTAGAGAGTTTTTGTCCGTCACAGTTGGGTATCGATACTAGATCAATACCTGTGATAGATATTTTGTGATAAACTTGTGTTCTATATGTTATAAACTATAAACTGTATTACAAGCAGAGGGTGTCCACCAGGCTGTGGAAGCTCTCCTGTTTGCCAAGACTGATTTGCAACTGTAGAGACTCCAGACAATAGCAGGGCGAAGCCCAGATTAACAACCAAAAGAAATGGCCAAGCCGGAGATGTCCTATCCATCAAGGAAGAGCCACCTGCCTCCTCCGGTGATTAACACGATACCAATCTAGAAGAGGAGGACTCAGAAATGTCACCATCAGCATCTGAATACCGCTTTCTCAGAACCCCATTCAGACGTCCAACTCTGCCAGGAAGGAGCATTCAGGACCAAGCGTCCAGAGAAAGAAAGCACATTAATATGTATTTCAGATACGAACTAACAATAAAACTGCCTCAGGAGAAAATCTCTATAAAACCTGCCCACTGGATCTAGGCAGTCATGAACAGGGGAGAACTGGTTCATTCGTGATCGTCTCTACATTCACCCAACTTTGATAACCCGGGATCGAATTTGTCTCTTTTATTGTGGCTATTTCAGACTGTTATTATTTTTAAAATGGCAAAATAAAATTACTTTATATTAAATTGGCTACTGATTTGTCCATAACAGTTGGTGCCGTGACTCGGATACAATCTCGGTGCTACGGGATCCCATCTATTCAGGGGTGCCCCACTGATTTCAGCGGCCTGACTGATTGAGAAACCCCGTGGAACCAATTGTATCACAAACCACTTTAGGCCAGTGCCACAATAAAAGGGGGAGGTCAGATTCAAGAGCTCTCGGAGAACTCAGAGGAAGACTAAGGAGTCTTCAGGAGCCATGGCAGTTATTTACTCGTAAAATTTGACGTGCACGAAGAGCCCACGCAAGAAAAAGGAACTGTAAGTATTGCGGGTTGAGTAGGTGTGATTGAGCGTGTGAGTGAGACGTGATATTATCATGGAGTGAGACTGGACCCCACAGTCGCAGTTCCACTCTCCTATGAGGGATGTGGTCGGCCAAGGGGGAAGCGTCCGCAACGGGGTAAAACTCATCTCGTGCGTAAAGCCTGAAACTCGAGGAGTTTGGAGGATCGATCACGGAAAGTCAAAAGGGAAGGGACGTTCTTTGGAGTTCGGGAACTGGTAAACCTTTTGACTTAGGACTCGGTGAAGTCCAAAATGGGGAGGAGAGAGAAAAAGAGAGAGCTCATTACCGGCTGAAAACCTGCAGTTCAGTTCACTGAAGAGGTAAGTAGTCTGGTAATTTAGACCCCACTTAAGTTAAAAAGTTCTAGTAAGGAACTTAACTTGGTTCAGGCAGCCAAGGGAAAAACACAACGCAGAATCTCTAAAAGGTAAGTGAATTTCAAAATCTAAGAAAAGATGGGACAGAAAAAGAGCAAACCCCAGAAAAAGACACAGGGAAAACACATGTTAGAAGAGGAGAGTGGCGCTCTCGAAATTCCATGAGACAGTCCACTGGGGAAGATGTTAGAACACTGGGAGAATTGTCCTGAAAGGAGAAAAAGGTCCAAGGAAAAAATGATATATTATTGTATCGAAGTTTGGGGAGGTAAGGAAATAAGGAATCATGTAATCTGGCCCAAGTTTGGTACTTTTGAGAAATGGACCTGCAGAGCTTTAAGCAATTATGTAGATGAAAAGAAATCTAAGGATGAAGAGGAAAAGGATTATGCCAGACTATGGGAAGAATCAAAGACAGGATTGTTCCCCATAAAGGCGAGAAAGGAAAGTGCACCCCAGAGGGACACCTGGGACCCCCTAGATTATCTCCCACCCCTGTATCATATGCCCGTCCAAGCCCAGGTCCCTCCATCCGCCCCACAGGGGCTTGTGCCTCAGCCCTTACAGGCACAAGCCCCCAATGCGATTCTCTTACAGGATTCGCAGCCCCTTTCACAATTACCACCCCCACTCGCACCGCAAACTCTAGAAATCCCGTCGGTGCAGAATCCCATTTCGCCCTCCCCACCGACTTCCCTGCAAGACCTACTTCCGTTACCTCACCCCCTAGAGATTTCGCCCCCGCAACCCCTGGGACTACGGTTCCCACAAGCCTATGCGCAACCCCCGGGACCTTCTCCAGCACAGACTTTCGTTTCCCCGCCCTTGCCGCAGCCTAGGCTGGCCCCGACACCCCATAGAAACCAGAAAGCAAGTTACAGCAGGCTTGCTCTCAGCCAGAAGAACGAGACATAAGACTAAGAAAGTAAATGAGGAAAATAGTGAAAATTAAGAAGAAAAGCATAATCTATTCCCCTTAAGGGAGGTACCGACGGCACCTGGAATTACTGGTTATGTGAATGTGCCCATTAATACCGGGGATGTAAGAGCTTTTAAGAAAGAAATGGGTCAACTGATGGATGATCCATTTGGAGTCGCAGATA
>JAKJHU010002699.1:0-28396 GCA_022316685.1 Progne subis subis | reverse complement strand
ATTTTGCCAGTTTATTGAAGGCAATGATTTCAAGCTTTGTAGTATTTCATTGCATAATAAACAGCAAGAAAGAGACTCAGAAAATACATATATAAAATAAATAATTTAAAAATACTTTCACACAAGTAGGTTCAGCAAGGCATTCCAAAGCTAATGGGAAGGCACTTTTAAATACAATCAAGGATTCTCCTGATGTGCTAAGTTCAGGGGTAGGCAGGCCAGTGACCGCTTCTACATCTGTGACTGTGTTTTGAAGAGGTGTTTTGGAAGGAGGCAAGTATCCTGGGCTCCAAATTTCATTAGGAAACAAACAATTCCAGTCCACATTCTAATCACCTTTTGAAGAGTCCTGAGTTATGTAGATGTCTGACAAATTCACGTTCCCAAGAAGAGGAAGGAGACAGTAAAAATATGATTACACCTTTCTCAGAGGGGGAAATATAGAGTAGAGTGAGTCCAGGGCATGGAACAGGCATGGATGTGGCTGAATCACCCTTCTGGAGTTACTTTAAAAAATGTAAATTTGGGTCCTACTGGTCAGTAGTTCCCGGAGCTCTCCTTTCTACTCTTTTTAATAATGGGTGCACCATTTCCCTTTCTCCAACACTAGGACATCACCTGTCTGTTACAACTTATCAGATACGATGGAGAGTGGCTTGGACACTGCATCATACCCTCTGAGTCCAGGATCACCTTGTCAGGAACAACAGGTTTGTGCATGTTTGTGTCCATCTCAAACCTGACTTTCTTTTGTGATGGGAGCAACTTCACTCCTCCAGTCCCTGTATTGATTTTCACAGACTTGAGCAACTTGGGAAAATGGACTATGTTGAAAACTGAGGGAAAACAAGATTGGCTGAGCACTTTTATGTGCCTCGTGTTGGCTGTCATCAGCTTTCCTGTCTTATTTACACGGCAGCAAGGGGGGCACCTTTTCTTTCATACCATTTCTGGCCAGTGTACTTTGTAAAAGCTCTCATTATTCTTCAATTTCATTGCCAAATTCTGTTGCTTTTGTGTTGGTGCCAGTTACACGAGAGAGAAAGGCCAAGAGTTGCCTACAGAAAAGGCAGAATCTTCTCTACACCTTGACCATGTTCATGCATCTGTGAACATGGTCATGAATGCTGCCAGGTCAGATTGGGAAATGGTGGGTTACATATCCATAAAGAAAATATTCTTCCCTCTGTGAAGGTGGGGAGGCCCTGGCAGAGGGTGCCCGGAGAAGATGTGTCTGCCCCTGGATCCCTGGAAGTGTCCAAGGCTAGGCTGGACATCGGTGTTTGGAGCAGCCTGGGATAGTGGAAGGTGTCCCTGCTTGTGGCAGAGAGTGGGATGGGTTGATTTTTAAGGTCCCTTCCAGCCCAAACCTTTCCAATAGTCCGGTTTCAAATACGTTGTACAGACATGCAATGTCTAAATGTCTCTTGATTGAAAAAGTGAAAATCCATCCCCTAAAAAGCTTCATACCAGGTGGGTGAGCTGTATGAGTTGTTTCACAGTCAGCTGAAAGGCCTGTGCTCCACATGTTCTGTTGTCAGAGTTTCAGTTGTGCTGGAGCCAGAGCTCTTCCACCCACCACACAGGCTAAATCTTGGCTTACACACCTGCTAGCAGGCAGACAGACAGCCACAAATTAAAATCCTGGGACGCAGTCTTGCCTCAGGTCCTCTGGGGTAGGCATCTCTGGCAGCTGGAATTTGGATTTTCAGGTTAGCTGAATTCCCTTCAGTGGGGATGACTAAATGAGCAGAAGCTGTTCATTAGAAAAGACAGTCACTGATTAAGTACTGTATCCTTCCTGTTAGAGTGCTGGAAGGAGCTGTGTTCCACCAGAAGATTTCTTAAGAGAAGCTTGCACATCCTCACTCTTCTGGGAAGAAGCAGAGCTGAATTCTCAAGAGTTTAATCCAATGTTTGCTTTAAGATATCTTAACGATATTCTTAAAACTTGGTGTCCCATTTCCGCCGTCACAAAGTTTCATGATATCTGTTTTAAACACAGGATTTCTACACTCTGGGTCCCGTTCCTGCAAGAAATGCAGCTCTTTCCCTGTGTCCCAACCCTGGCTCATATTTGTAGGTTTTAACCTCTGAGTATGACTGTGAAGGGAAAATGGGAGAAAGGGCAAGTGTCCTCATGTCAAATCTCGCCACCTTCAAGGGCTTTCTCTAACAAGTGCATTATTATGACCAATAATCCTTCAGATCTTCCCCCATACCCGCAAAAATTACTCTCCCTCCTTATTGTCATGCCAACAGTTGGTGTCTGTCATGTTCTGAATACACCAATACCCACAAGCAACTTATGTGGGCTTTTGTGTAGCCACCTCAGTTTGCCAGTCATCTACTGAATGTTTATTTTTGTCTTTCCCCATCTTTGTCTTTGCTCTCCATTATGCAGAACTCTAAAGTATCTCTGTTGCAGTTACATTTTTGACAAGGAGGACCCCAGATCTTTGGATGTTTCATGTCGGAATTGAGAACTACAGCATCATTTAGGTGAAACTGCCTTCACAGCTCCTAAGAATTACACAGGAAGTTAAGGATCTTTTTTTTTTTTTTTTGCAATCTCAAATAAATCTCGGTTCTGGGATATCATGAAAATGAAAATGATTATCCTCAGCCCAAGATCCTTGATCTCCAAGGGTATTTTTGTTGATTTCCCCCCCCCCCCCCCCCCCTAAGCCTTATTCACACTTTTATTATCTGAAGGACAGAAGTGTGAGGTTCATTTGCTTGTTTTACAGCTTTAGGAGTAAGGAGGGCCAGCATCATGTGTATGAGAGACAGAGAAACTCTGACAGAGCTTCAGAGAAAAGGTCACTGGAGCAAATAGCAGAGGAAGCTGATAAAATGAATGAGATGGTGACAGTTTTGGTATGATAGAGGCAATAAGAAGTCAGGAAAGAGAGCATTGCTTTATGCAAAGAAACAAGAATGACTCACATGCCTGTTGAAATAACTTCTGAAAAGCAGAGAGGCTGTTTTTTGGTCCCATGAGTAAAACAAAAACATCCAACCCCAAAATCTCACAGCCAGCCAGACAAGTCGTGTAGTTTCTTTGAATCTGAGCACCATGATGCCAAACAAACAGCTGAGACACGGGGAGGACATTTTCAGGCCCTCAATATGTTTTTAGCTTCTTGGGTTTGACAATCCAAGTGTGAATCAGGGATTACAGAGTATTAGAAGGAAATCTATTGAGCATGGCAACAGCACTTGCAAATTCATAAATATTCCAGCCAAGCTTTCATGGTGAGGAGTCTTTTGGAAGTATGTGCACGGCCTGTGAATTGATTATCTCTACCTAATGTTTTCTTCCAGGGCTTACACTCAGCTGCAGAGTGGAGAACAGTTGATCAGAATTAAGTATTTTACAACAGATGAAAGCAGATACCTTTCTGGGTGATCAGGTGCATGTAGATGTTAAATAAAACTCATAGGCATTACCTGTTTTATCACAGAAATGCATTCTTGCCCAAGATGCAGGAAGATGTCAACTTGCTGATTTGTCCAATTTTGAAAAAAATTTTAGCAACAGCTTTGTTGTTTAATCCAGAGCATACTGATTGAATTGCCAGAAGCAGCTGAGATGTCATTTTATTTTCTTATCTCATCCTTAGCCTTTCTCTTCATTCTTAGAGGGCAAAATATAACGATTTTAGAAGTGGATCTATTGTTACGTAGCTGCATAAGGGTTTGTTTACAAGCTGCAAAATGGGAGCAATAATTTGATAATATTGAAATCACTGGACTCTTCTGATACTCTATAATTGTTAATGTACTGAAGTCTGAAGACCACCACAAAATTCTGGAAATTCAGTCTGAAATGGTAATGTTTGATACAAGAGGGGGCAGCCTGTGCACATTACAGCTCAAATTAAAGTATTTTCATGATTTCATCTCAATTTCAGGCAGTTCTGAAATGTTAATTTTTACGGTAAATGTGCTTGCTACAGGAACTTGAAGGGTAAAAACGGGGTTTCTTTCATAAATCTCACAGATTGTGTACAGTAGCCATTATGTTTACTCTGGTTTGTTTTTTGTTGGGTTTTTTTTTTTTTTTTTTTTTTTTTTAAATAATTGTGTTTCGGATCATCAAGGATTTTAAAGATCTGCAAGCATTTGGTTTGTAGGAATTTTTATTTATTTATTTATTTATTTATTTAAATTAAAGAATCAGTGTTGTTCAGTGTTGTGCGAGCAGGAAGGCTATTTTTAGGAGGATAAATTAGAATGCACAGTATGGAAGGAGACATTGCTGAAGCATAAGAATATCCAAAAAATTATATCTTCCTTTACTAGTTATTTTTCTACATTTTAAGTTAATGAGCTTTAATCTGGAGTTATTTGGTGCAGAGCAGTTTTCAACAATGCACTATAATGAACAAAATGTTTTGCTCCACAAATCTTTCTAAACATTGATGCGTGTAATTTTGGTAGGCTAATTGCACATTTCTGGGAAATATTTTATTCTTCTGCCTTGAATACTTCAGAGGTTGGACTGGGTGATCCTTGTGGGTCGATTCCACATCTGAAAGTCTAATGATTAATTCTATTCAACGGTAGGGTTTAGTGACCGTATTTTCTGTTATATTCTCCTTGTTTAGTATTTTACCATGAGAGTCTGCAGGGTCTTTATGTATGTGTCATATTTGCATTTCCACGTTCTTTTCTCCATCTTTCTCCAAGACAGCATGGATTTTGCACCTTGACTGGATGATGCCAGTATCCTAATGTTTAATATTTCTAGCACCTGTGCTTTTAAAATCACAGGCATAAAGGTTTTTCAACAACATAAAAGCATAGAACCAAATAATCTCAGAATGGTTTGGGTTGAAAGGGACACAGAATCACAGAATCACAGAATGTCTAAGTTGGAAGAGACCTTCAAGATCATCGAGTCCAACCATGCCCTAACACCTCAATTAAACCATGGCATTGAGTGCCTCATCCAGTCTTTTTTAAACACATCCAGGGATGGTGACTCCCAGGCAGACTATTCCAGTACCTTATCACTCTTTCCATGAAACACTTTTTCCTAATATCCAACCTATATTTCCCTTGATGCAGCCTGAGACAGTGTATTCTCGTTTTGTCAAGGCTCATCTTGTTCCACCCCCTGCCATGGGCAGGGACATCTTCCACTATCCCAGGCAGCTCCGAGCCTGGCCTTGGACACTGCCAGGGATACAGGGGCAGCTGCAGCTCCTCTGGGTGACTGGATGTCCTGGGGTGACTGTGTATCCCCAATTGTCTGTTGGGTGCAGGGGGGAGGGCAAGCGCGGTTTGTTTTTCCCCAGGAAAACTCTGCTCCTCGGAGTGACCTTGAAGCGGGGGAGCTGGAACTCGGCGAGACTGAAGAAGCTCTGTTGTTTTTTTCCGGGCAGTTAGTTTAGTGCTAGCGTAGTTAGATGCTGTAGAATAGCTGAAGCTTTTTTTTTTTTTGCTTTTTTTTTTTTTTTTTTTTCTTTTTTTCTTTTTTTTTTTTTTTTTTTTTTTTTTTTTTGCCCTCTCCTCGGAACTGTTCCAACCTCTCCGGACTGAGGACCTGGGGAAGCACCGGGGGCCTCCACAGGGGACCCACCCCACCAAGACCACCAAGACCCTGCACATCTTTTTCCAACGTCAGCGGAGAGAGAGTGGTGGAGCACACTGACAATCTTCAAGAGGAGAGACTTTCTTTAAGTTTGTTATCCCTCCGTAAGCGGCACGAAGCTCTTGTCATCGGGTATTGTGCTGGGAGTGCTTTGCCTGTAATAAACAGGTTTTTTCCACTTCTCTCTGAGGAAGTTTTTCCCGAACCGGTTGGGGGAGGGAGAGGGGGGCCCCTTGGGAGGATTTCTCCCAAAATCTGCCTGAAACCACCACAAACTTCTGGCGCCCAACGTGGGGCTCGAGAGAGTGGAAAAACCCTGAACTGATTAGTATTTAGCAGTCAGTAAATATGCTGTTTGAACTCATGTCTCTTGATGTGTTTTGGATCCTTAGGCTTCTTTGAGGTCTTAATACCTTTGTGGTCCTTAGGTTTATTTGCATATCCAGAGATAGCCCCAATATTGTCATTAATACACAGTTTTTACAGTAGAGGGACGCGGATTAGAGTAGCTATTGGCCTTGGCTTAATGATAATAATTTGTAGGAAGTTTATAAAGGTGCTGAGGTCTTTCCTAGTATGTATGGGTCATGGTTATGGTTATTCACCCTGTTTGTGGGAGGAGGAGCAGAGGATGAAGCGTTGCAGTCTTTGTTTCCTTCTTCTCCTCTGAATCGGTTGAATCATTGCTGGAGAATGTTGAGTTTCCCCTGAGTGTTAAAGAGACCATCTTTCTGGTATGTCATCTGGTAAGCCTCCTCTATACAGTCTGCAGCTTCTCTAAATATGGGCTGAGATTTCTAGAGGGGCTGATGAAACTCCTGACCCAGGCAGAGGAAATCCTGAGTGGTGTGGAGAATGGGAGGATATGGGCCAACTCCTCAAGGAATTCTCTGACCCTGTAGTCTGGGATTTTCCACGGGAACAAATTCAGAATCCAGTGGAGCTGGGGAAATACCTGAAAGAGAGGTACCATGATGGCTCTAAGGGGGAGAAGGTCGCTGCAGTAAGCTGGGCCCTGGCATATGCTTATCGCACATTGCTAGAGACTGTAGGGCAGCAGACAGAGGCAGGGGGGAAGGGATACAAATCAACAGCTACCCCAGTCACTCAGGCTGCAGCCAACACCCCAGTTATGAAGCCAGCAGCTAAACTAGAACCTGAGCCTGAGTCGGCAGCTAAACCAGACAGTAAGCCTAAGCCCCTGGCAGTTGCTCCAGCAAAGAAGCACACACAAAACCGATCGACCAGGACGATGATGATGACCCAAGAGAAGGACCTTCACCAAAATCAGAAGCCAAATCTTCCAGCACAGGATCAGAAGCCAATATTGACTCCTTTTCCCTGAAGGACCTTCGAGGCCTAAGAAAAGATTACCGGCGACAACCTGATGAATCTATAATTAGTTGGTTAGTCCGTCTTTGGGATGCCGCAGGTGAGGCTACAATTCTGGATGGCACTGAAGCGAGGCATCTGGGATCCCTGTCACATGATCCAGTCATCGACGAGGAGATGATGAGAGAGGCTAGTCCTTGCAGTCTCTGGATACGGGTCCTAGGAAGCGTGGCAGAAAGATACTTATGTGCAGATGATCTCTATATGCAGCAAACCCCATGGAAGACCATAGAACAAGGGATTCAACGCTTGAGAGAAATGGCAGTGGCAGAGATGGTTTTCTCAGATGACATAAACACTAGGAACCCAGACTTGGTATCATGTACATCTGTGATGTGGCGAAAACTTATACGACTCGGGCCATTAGAATACGCTTCTGCTTTAGCAGTAATGAAGCGGGAGGACATGGAGGAACTGTGCTTGATATGGCGAAGAAGCTCCGAGCATATGCAGATGCTGTGCATGGCCCAACACACGCCAGAATCGCAGCTGTGGAAACACGTCTACAGAAACTAGAGGATAAGATAGAGAATCATAAGAACTCAGGGAGGAGATTAGAGAGGACCTTCTCCAAATCTCAGCAGTGCAGATCAGAGGTTCTGGTACCCAACGTAGACGCTCCCCGGGTAGGGAGAGAGGGTACACTCCACGCGCTGAGCTGTGGTTCTTCCTGCGGGATTGCGGAGAAAATATGAACAGATGGGATGGAAAATCTACGGCTGCCCTGGCACAACGGGTGCGTGAATTGAAGGAAGTCAAGACTCAAAGAGGGAGTTTCACCAAAAGGGAAGCGGCTCCAGTTGCCCGTAGCCGAACTGCCAGGTATGACGATGATGACATGTCCGACCCCCTTGAAGGAACCTCTAAGGCATATGCTCAAGGAAAGAAGATAACCAGGCTTAGAGGGGCCCTGCCTCTAGCCAGGTAGAGGCTAGGGAAAACCGTGTATTTTGGACTGTGTGGATTCGTTGGCCTGGCACATCAGAACCACAAAGATATGAGGCCTTGGTTGATACTGGTGCGCAGTGCACATTAATGCCATCAAGACATGTAGGGGCAGAATCTGTCTCTATTGCTGGCGTGACGGGGGGATCACAGGATTTTACTTGGTGGAAGCAGATGTGAGCCTAACTGGAAAGGAGTGGGAGAAACACCCTATTGTGACTGGCCCAGAGGCCCCATGTATTTTGGGCATAGACTTCCTCCGAAGTGGGTATTTCAAAGACCCGAAAGGACTCAGGTGGGCATTCGGGATAGCGGCTGTAGTAACAGAGGGCATCCGGCAATTGAACACCTTGCCTGGACTGTCCAAGAATCCTCTGCAGTAGGACTCTTGAAAGTACAAGAACAACGGGTACCAATTGCCACTTCTATAGTGCACCGCCGACAGTATAGAACCACTCGAGATGCTGTGATTCCCATTCATAAGATGATTCAAGAGCTGGAGAGCCAAGGGGTGGTTAGTAAAACCCACTCACCCTTCAACAGCCCCATTTGGCCTGTGCGCAAATCTGAAGGAGAATGGAGATTGACTGTGGACTACCGTGCATTGAATGAGGTGACACCACCACTGAGTGCTGCTGTGCCAGACATGTTGGAGCTCCAGTATGAGCTGGAGTCCAAGGCAGCAAAATGGTATGCCACAGTTGATATTGCCAATGCATTTTTCTCCATTCCTTTGGCAGCAGAATGCAGGCCTCAGTTTGCCTTCACATGGAGGGGCGTGCAGTACACCTGGAACCGACTGCCCCAGGGGTGGAAGCACAGTCCTACCATCTGCCATGGACTGATCCAAGCTGCACTGGAAAAGGGTGAGGCTCCGAGCACCTACAGTATATCCATGACATCATTGTGTGGGGGAACACGCAATGGAAGTGTTTGAGAAAGGAGAGAAGATCATCCAAATTCTCCTGAAAGCTGGTTTTGCCATCAAGCACAGCAAGGTCAAGGGACCTGCCAGAGAGATCCAGTTCCTGGGAGTAAAGTGGCAAGATGGACGGCGGCAGATTCCTACTGATGTCATCAACAAGATCACAGCGATGTCTCCACCAACCAATAAGAAGGAGACACAAGCTTTCCTAGGTGCTGTAGGTTTCTGGAGGATGCACTTCCTGAGTACAGCCAGATTGTGAGCCCTCTTTACCTGGTCACCCGAAAAAAGAATGATTTCCACTGGAGCCCTGAGCAGCAACAAGCTTTTGCCCAGATCAAGCAGGAGATCGCTCATGCAGTGGCCCTTGGCCCAGTGAGGACGGGACAGATGTGAAGAACGTGCTCTACTCAGCAGCTGGGAACAATGGCTTGTCCTGGAGCCTTTGGCAGAAGGTGCCTGGTGAGACTCGAGGCCGGCCACTGGGATTTTGGAGTCGAAGCTACAGAGGGTCTGAAGCCAATTACACCCCCACTGAGAAGGAATCTTGGCCACCTATGAAGGAGTTCAAGCTGCCTCGGAGGTGATTGGTACAGAGGCGCAACTCCTCCTGGCACCTCGACTGCCTGTGCTGGGGTGGATGTTCAAAGGAGAGGTCCCCTCTACCCATGATGCCACATGGAGCAAGTGGATTGCTCTTATTACGCAGCGCGCTCGTATGGGTAAACTGAATCGCCCTGGGATTTTGGAAATAATTACCAATTGGCCTGAGGGTGAAAATTTTGGCCTCACAGATGAAGAACAAGAGCAAGTGACACGGGCTGAAGAGGCTCCACCATACAACCAATTGCCAGCAGAGGAGATGCATTATGCCCTTTTCAGTGACGGTTCCTGTCGTATTGTAGGGATGAACCGGAAGTGGAAAGCAGCCGTATGGAGCCACACAACAGGTTGCTGAGGCCACTGAAGGAGAGGGTGGATCAAGTCAACTTGCAGAACTCAAGGCTGTTCAATTGGCCTTGGATATTGCTGAAAGAGAGGGGTGGCCGAGGCTCTACCTCTATACGGATTCATGGATGGTAGCCAATGCTCTATGGGGATGGCTGAAGAGGTGGAAAGAGGCAATTGGCAGCGTGGAGGGAAACCAATTTGGGCTGCTGAGGAGTGGAAAGACATTGCTACCAGGGTAGGGAGACTACCTGTGAAAGTCCGCCACGTAGATGCCCACATCCCCAAGAGCAGAGCTAATGAAGAGCATCGAAAAACGAGCAGGTAGATTGGGCAGCAAAATAGAAGTGTCAAAGATTGATTTAGATTGGGAACACAAGGGAGAGTTGTTTTTAGCTCGATGGGCCCATGATGCCTCAGGTCATCAGGGCAGAGATGCCACCTATAAGTGGGCCGAGACCGAGGGGTGGATCTAACCATGGACAGTATTTCTCAGGTTATCCATGACTGTGAGATGTGCTGCCATCAAACAGGCCAAGCGGGTGAAGCCGCTATGGTATGGCGGGCGATGGTCCAAGTATAAGTACGGGGAAGCCTGGCAGATTGACTACATCACCCTTCCCCAAACCCGCCAAGGCAAGCACTACGTGCTCACAATGGTGGAAGCCACCACGGGGTGGCTGGAGACCTACCCTGTGCCCCATGCTACTGCCCGGAACACAATCCTGGGCCTAGAAAAGCAAGTCCTGTGGAGGCATGGTACCCCCGAGAGAATTGAGTCAGACAATGGGACTCATTTCAAGAACAGCCTTATTAACACCTGGGCTAGGGAACATGGCATTGATGGGTGTACCATATTCCCTACCATGCACCTGTGGAGAGATTGTCTGAGGCATGGCTGCAAAGTAAAGGCCATGCTGCAAAGTAAAGGCCATGAGAAGATCTGACTTGTTAAGGTTTAGCAGAGAACATGCAGGACGACGTGACAAACAGCACGGATACTGTGTCCTTGTACAGAGAAGTTTCAAAATAACAAGGATGTTGATCAGCAGAAATCATGTAGCTGTAACCACAAGGCTAACTGCAAAAAGAATATGCATTGTGAAATAGCGAACCAATCAGGAGCTACAATTTTGTAATATGCATGAACTAATTAACTGCACTATATCTGTACGCAGCACGTTAATAAATCTGAGACTTGTTGATCATGATAGCATGAGGCTCGTCTCCCGTTCTTCCACAAATGGTGACCCTGACGACGTGATACCACGGTGAGAAGCAACGTAGGGTTCGGGTCCTGCAAGCAGAGGGACGGCTACAGAGCATTACCGAGAGCTCCGTGCCCTAAGCGACCACAGAGGTGGGCTTAGCCGATACGTGCTGCCGAGACCTGGAGAGGCTGCAACAGCGCTGACGTGAGTATGGATAGGCAAGCAGCATATGATTTATTTACAGCATTTCTGCAAAAGCGGCAGGTTAAAGGGATAGATTAAGTAAAGAACTACCAGACCTTTTAAAGTTCGCTTACTCTCAAGGTTTCTTTATTAACCCTCATACTGTCCATGAATTGTCTGAATGGAGACGGTTCGGGGATAAGCTGTGGGAACTCACGTTAGATGATGATAAGGCGGCGAAAAAGATGAGTAAACTTTGGAGGGTGGTTCACAACGAGTTACTTTTGTGTCAGGCAGAGAAAAGGGCAGCACGGGAAGTAGTTACTGCTCAGGAAAAGAATCAAAAGTATGATCCCCAGTGGGGCACTAGTACCCCTAATCCCCCCGTATTCACGACAGTTCATTTGCCGGCTGCAGCACCCGTTTCACCTTCAGCTCCTCCAGTAGCAGAAGAGCCTGTCCGGGAGAGGAGTAATAAGGGGGGGCCTCCTTACAGCCCTGAGAACAGTGTCCCTATCCCTCAGTCGGCCAGCTCCCCAAGCAGCCAAGAGCCTATCCCTGGGGCAGAGTCTGACCTTGCGGGGGCCATGGCAAGGGAGCGCCGGGAGGTTTGGGCAGCCCTAGCACGGCAAGGTGCCGAACAGGGTGATCAGGACATATTAGAGGCAGCCTCCGGGTGTCTTGCCTTCCCAGTTACTTTTGCCCCTAATCCTGCTGGGGGACTGCAAGCCACAGTAACAGTTTTAGATTGGAAAATGCTAGCAATTGCGCTCCACTGTGGGGCAATATGGGGTCACTAGTGAGCCCACAAAGCAGATGCTTGAATACCTTTTAATGCCATGTTTTGCTACCATCAGATATTAAGGGGATTGCTAGGCTCATCTTTACACAACATCAACACCTTTTGTTTAATGCACATTGGCAGGCTGAAGCTCAAGCCTCAGTCGCCATACAAAGAGGACAAGGAGATCCATTACAGGGCCTCACATTAGATGAGTTGTTGGGATTAGGACCGTTTCAACAGATGGAGGCACAGGCACTCATGGGGCCAGATAAATGCCGTGAGGCAATGAGAGTAGCCAAAAGAGCTATTGAAAAAGTCAAAGCACCTGGAGGTATACCTATTTACATGGGAATAAAACAGGGTCGAGAAGAAGCATTAGGTCCCTTTGTTGATAAAATTGCTGAGGCTATAGATAAAGCCGGTGTCCAGGACTTTATGAAGGGAGCTTTGTTAAAGCAGTGTGTTCTCCAGAACTGTAATTCCCTACTAGATCAATAATAACCACTATGGCAGGAGACTGGACAATAGCAGACTTATTAGAAAAAGCAGCAACTGTGCCATCAGGGTCGCAGGCATTTTTAGTGGAAGCAATTAAGCAGTTAGGATTGGGACTACAGGAACAGGCAAAGACGTCACAGACACAGGTGTTAGCAGCTCTTGCGCCTCTCCAAGCAGCAACGGCAAGCACCGGCCCTCGTCCCTCACCACCTGGTGGACGCATGAAATGTTTTCGCTGTGGTAATAGCGGGCATATACGCCGAGAATGTCAGGCGGCCGGAGTCTGGTGTGCAAAATGCCGCTCTGACTCACATAATACCACTGCCTGTCGCCGGAGATCGGGAAACTTCCGGAGCAGCGCGAACAGCGGCCGCGCAGGGACACAAATAGCAGCTGCAATGCCACCAGCGCCATCCACAGCATCAGCCAACAACTACAACCAGCCACCAGCGGGAGCCTCGGCATGGACGTGGCAGCCGCAGTAGATGTCACCATAATGACTACACACCCGCATAAGATTCCAACTGGATTTAAGGGACCTATCATGATTAATGGAAGAGCAGTGGGAGGACTTTTGCTAGGTCGCTCTTCAACCACGATGATGGGACTATTTGTGTTACCTGGTGTCATTGATGCGGACTATTGTGGGGAAGTTATGATTATGGCCTATACCCAATATCCACCTTTAAAAATTAGTAAGGGACAGAGACTGGCGCAGCTAATACCACTTCCCCAGATAACCAAAGAAGTTACTCCAATGCAACAAAAGCCAAGGGGGCAAGAAGGCTTTGGCTCCACAGGAGGACTAATTTTAATGACTGTGGATTTATCGGATCGCCCTAGGAAAAAGTGGAACTTCAATTTAATAATCAAAGTATAACCCTTGTTGGATTACTGGACACTGGAGCAGACTCCTGTATTATTGCTCCACAAGAATGGCCCAAGGACTGGCCATTACAGGCCTCTGCCACCACGGTGACTGGGGTCGGGGGAATGACCCTTGCGACCGAACACCCGTGGTTACTGTGATTCTCGAAGGGAAGCAGGCGCAAGCGTCTTTTTCCATTACAATGCTGCCACCTACTGTTCAATGCCTGATTGGCCGAGACGTCCTGGCTCAACTCGGTGTGTTCTCACGAATGAACACCCTTTGGGATAATGGCCGCTGCTTGGACTTTCCCCATTGCCCTCACTTGGACTACCAGCGACCCAGTGTGGGTTAAGCAGTGGCCACTGAAAGGGGAAAGCTTACAACAGGCACATGCCTTGGTACAGGAACAACTCCGATTGGGTCATCTTAAATTGTCCACTAGCCCCTGGAATACTCCTATATTTATTATTAAGAAGAAGTCAGGGAAATATCGACTGCTTCACGATCTTCGTGCCGTGAATGCCCAAATGGAACCAATGGGAGCTCTTCAGCCTGGATTGCCCAGCCCAGCGATGTTACCCCAGGACTGGCCTTTGTTAATCCTTGACTTAAAGGACTGCTTTTTTACCATTGCGTTACACCCTCAGGATACACGTCGGTTTGCATTTACCTTACCAGCCATAAATCGTCAAAGCCCTGACTCTCGGTATGAATGGACTGTGTTACCCCAGGGCATGCGCAACAGTCCAACACTTTGTCAACTTTTTGTCCAAGCTGCTTTGCAGCCACTGCGGGAAAGATGGCCAAAGGTGATTATTTATCATTACATGGATGATATTTTATTTGCACAGCCTCATCCCTTTTCGGATTTACAAATTCAGATTATAACACAGTCCCTTGCTGAGCATAAGTTGGTTGTTGCCCCAGAAAAAATTCAACGCTCAGCACCATGGAAATATTTGGGATTGACTTTAACACAGCAAGTAGTTACCCCACAAAAACTAGACTTTCACTGTGATGTTACCACTTTACATGATGCGCAAAAATTGTTAGGAGATTTGCAGTGGCTCAGGCCAATCATTGGGATTCCTAATGAACTTATTGATCAGCTGCCCCTGCTCAAAGGCACTGACCCTGCTCAACCGGTATCTGTCTCCTCTCAACAGCGTCAGGTCATCCAACTTATCGCCGACTGTGTTATACAAGGCCAAGTTCGCCGCAGGTCTCTAGACCTACCTGTTGATATCACCATATGGCTGGGACCTACGCACTTTATGGGCGCGTTGACTCAACTTCAAAAGAAAACGGGGGAGAATTGGGTATTGGAGTGGATAGTTCCCCCATTACAACAACAAAAAACTATATGGCAAAAAATCGAGTTATTGTGCCTTCTTATCAAAAAGGACGTCAACGCGTGGTACAGATTTTAGGCCTAGAGCCGGAGACAATATTTGTGCCCTTACAACGAGATGCTCTTGATTGGTATTTGGCCAATTCCATGGAACTGCAAGAAGCACTGCTAGGCAGCAGTAGTATCATTGCTCCAAATAATACAAAAGCTCAGTTAAAATGGATAGGATCACACAGATGGATGGTCGTTCCTAAAAAACAGGACAAGCCCATATTGGAAGCACTTACGGTATATACTGATGCCGGAAAGAAATCCCGGAAGGCCGCTATCACCTGGCATGAGGAAGGAATCTGGAACAAGAAGATATTACAGGCAGAAGCTACTGATACATTACAGACATTGGAGCTACTTGCTGTGGTGTGGGCATTAACAAATTTTGGAGGACCGCTCAATATTGTAACGGACTCATTATATGTGGCAGGTGTTGCCAATCGAATAGAGGATGCCTTCATCAAAGACGTAAAAAACCAGAGACTGTATCAGCTCCTGACGCAACTACAGAAGGCGTTACGGCAGCGAGAACAGCCTTATGCAGTGCTACATATCCGGAGCCACAACATTTGGGAGAAGGGAATCAGCGAGCAGATGATCTGGTATCAGCCATAGCAGTACCTTTGCCTCAACACACATTGGCAAGAGAGGCTCACTCCATCTTCCATCAAAATGCGAAAGGCCTGCAGAGACAGTTCCGTATATCACATGCAGAAGCCACATCAATAGTCAGAAGCTGTCCCATATGCTGTAATCACAACAAAGGCTTGGGTTTGGGCACAGGGGTGAACCCTCGTGGTACCAGAGCTAACGAAATATGGCAGACTGATGTTACACATGTTAATTGCTTTGGTCGCTTAAAATATGTTCATGTTACTATAGATACATATAGTCACTATATTTGGGCGACGCCTCAAGCGGGTGAGAGGGCTGTTCATGTAATTAGACACCTTACTAGCTGCTTCGCGGTCATGGGAGTTTGTCAACAGCTAAAAACCGACAATGGCCCGGCTTATGTTAGTGGCCGAGTCCGAATATTTTTGAAACAATGGGGGGTACGACATATTACAGGCATCCCACATAACCCCGGAGGGCAAGCTATAGTAGAAAGAGCAAATAGCACCCTAAAGACTTATATTGAGAGATTCAGTGATATTACAGATGTACAGGAACGCCTACTTAAAACACTGTTTGTACTGAACCACTTATGTGTATTTGGATCATCTGAGATGCCAGCCGCTGTCACGCACTTTGAAATGCTGAATGAAAGCAAGGCTAAAGAGTCAGCAGAGGTCTGGGTTAGATACAAATGTTTAAAGACAGGGTTATGGCAGGGTCCAGCAAGAGTACTATACTGGGGAAGAGGATATCTTTGTGTTTCCACCCCAACAGGTCCTGAGTGGATCCCGGCCCGGTGGACAAAGCCAGCCTTGAAGCCTCAGAGTGGAGGGCATCAGGAACCCTCGACTGCGCCTGGACAGCCTGATCCGCCCCCACCGGGAGTTTCTCCAGACAGTGCTTGATCCTTCGCTTTGCTACCCGGTTACTACGGATCAATTCACATATTTGTTAACTTGTTTAGCAAACTATCAGTTGGGGATATTAGAACACAGGGTTGTCTTTGTTGTTGGGACCGACAGCACCGTGCTTGGGTTTTAATACATTGTGGGGGATGTAGGCAACACGAGTGGATTCATCAACAGTCATTATTGGGTGAGCTATGGTGCTTAGCCTGTAGACGCTCTTGGAGGAGTGAAAGTCATCATCAGGCACTAGAAAAGGCCACTGGGTTACCTTTTCCACAAGCAATAACTCTGTTTGAAAGCAGAGAGCAGCTACATTTAGCCTATGCCCGCTGGCAGTTGCAACATTCAATAATTAGAGTAAAAGCCTTAGTTCATACAGAAATTACCCAGAAAAAGTGTGAGACCTATTGTTATATTCCCCGCCAGTGGACTGTGGTACCTTCGGAATGGGAACATCTCAATCAAAGGTTTAAACAGCTTAAGATAAAAAGGAAAGCAAGGAAGGACAAAAGAAACAACGAGTAAATATGAGGTTGTTATGTGTTTTGACCCTTTTTACACAAATAACGAGTGCTTTTTGGGTTTCCCCTCAGCCAAAAACAAATATATGGGTTACCTTAGCTAATCTCACTAATCAAGAAGCCATATGCCTTTCTTTATCAACTCCAGGAAACCCGTTTTCCACCTGCTTAGTGGGAGTGCCTGCAGACAAATGGCCTTGTCCATCAAAAATACCAACATGCAAGGCCAACGAATCACGGACAACAGCGAATGCGTGGGATCAATGGGTGCCTTATTTGCCCCTCGCACCTTTGGAACCACAAGAGATAGAATTGTTGGGGTCAGTTAAAGCTGATGCATGTGTTTATTTTAATTACAGAAGTGTAACCCAAAAAAGCCAAGGGACCAATTATACAACAACAGTCAATTCCTCCTTGCTAATTTATCAAAATGCCTCAACGTGGTGCAATTATACTGCTAACAAGATCTCTGTTTCAACAAATGCCCACTTACATTGCCAACAGGCATGTTTTTAATCTGTGGAGATAGAGCCTGGGCAGGTATCCCTTCTCGATTAAGAGGTGGTCCATGCACACTAGGGCGACTATCGCTACTTACCCCGAACACTTCCATGATTTTAAATTACACACAGGCACAGGCGGGAAAAACGATTACCCACCAATTTACAAAGGAATGTGATTCAAATGTTGATTTTTGGTCTGCGGAGCAAAGAATTTTTGCATCTATTTTAGCTCCTGGAGTAGCCAGTGCTCAAAGTTTAGCTACCTTAAATAAACTAGGATGCTGGTTAGCAAACAGACCAATGCCACCTCCCTTGCTTTAAGCAACTTGTTAGCTGATGTGGATTCAGTTAGACATGCCACTGCAAAACAGAGCAGCGATAGATTTCCTGCTTTTAGCACAAGGACATGGTTGTGAGGAATTTGAAGGAATGTGTTGTATGAACTTGTCTGACCATTCACAATCTATTCATGCTCAAATCGATAACTTAAGGAAATTGACAGGACAATTGCGATTAGAACAAGGATGGGGTTTAGATGGGTGGCTTGCTTCTTTAGGACTTGGACCTTGGATTACCTCTATATTAAAAATAGCTGTGGATAGGCATTGTGATCCTTTTAACAATTACCTGCCTTCCATGTATTTGTATGTGTTTACAAAATGCCATACAGCGAACAATGCAACTATGTTTAATCAGCATTTATTGGTACAATCAAAAGAAAACGGGGGAAGTGTGGAGAGATTGTCTGAGGCATGGCTGCAAAGTAAAGGCCATGCTGCAAAGTAAAGGCCATGAGAAGATCTGACTTGTTAAGGTTTAGCAGAGAACATGCAGGACGACGTGACAAACAGCACGGATACTGTGTCCTTGTACAGAGAAGTTTCAAAATAACAAGGATGTTGATCAGCAGAAATCATGTAGCTGTAACTACAAGGCTAACTGCAAAAAGAATATGCATTGTGAAATAGTGAACTAATCAGGAGCTACAATTTTGTAATATGCATGAACTAATTAACTGCACTATATCTGTACGCGAGCACGTTAATAAATCTGAGACTTGTTGATCATGATAGCATGAGGCTCGTCTCCCGTTCTTCCACATGCACCTGCTGCAGGCAAGGTGGAGAGGCACAATGCATTGTTAAAAACCCAATTGAAAGCATTTTGGGGGGGGATCTTTCAAGAATTGGGAGCAGCACTTGGCAAAGGCCACCTGGTTGGTCAACACCCGAGGCTCCACAAACCAAGCAGGACCTGCCCAGGCTGAGCCTCTGCATACAACAGATGGAGATAAAGTCCCAGTGGTGCATATCAGAGGTCTGTTAGGGAAGACAGTGTGGATCAGGTCTGCCTCAAGTACAGACAAACCCATTCGTGGGGTTGTCTTTGCTCAGGGACCAGGTTGCACATGGTGGATAATGCAGAAAGATGGAACAACTCGATGTGTACCTCAGGGAGATTTGATTGTTGGGTGAGAATAATTTGTAAACATCACTGTCTGCTGGATGCTATTGCCATTGTTTGTACATTATACCACGCAGAATGAAATAGAAGGAAATGTGTAAGTGAGAGGGTATGTGTTAAGTGTTGAAGGTATGAGCAAGTGTTGAAGGTATGAGTAAGTGAGAGAGGAATCCTGCTGCCCTGCAGCCTGGGGCCTAGATTCAGTGGCTCAGTGTGGAACGTGACAGGAGCATGACAGATATTGCTTGTATTGATTTTTTTTTTGTGGGAGAATGGATGGAAGATTTATGTGGAATATACATTGCTTCTGTCTGTAAGTCAACGATATGGGGATAAGGGGTGGAAGATGTCCTGGGGTGACTGTGTATCCCCAATCGTCTGTTGGGTGCAGGGGGGAGGGCAAGCGCCGTTTGTTTTTCCCCAGGAAAACTCTGCTCATCGGAGTGACCTTGAAGCGGGAGCTGGAACTCGGCAAGACTGAAGAAGCTCTGTTGTTTTTTTCCCGGGCAGTTAGTTAGTTTAGTGCTAGCGTAGTTAGACGCTGTAGAATAGCTGAAGCTTTTTGCTTTTTTTTTCTTTCTTCTTTTTTTCTTTCCTTTTTCTTTTTTTTTTTTTTTTTTTTGCGCTCTCCTCGGAACTGTTCCAACCTCTCCGGACTGAGGACCTGGGAAGCACCGGGGGCCTCCACAGGGGACCCACCCCACCAAGACCACCAAGACCAGCCCTGCACATCTTTTTTTTTCTAATGTCAGCGGAGAGAGAGTGGTGGAGCACACTGACAATCTTCAAGAGGAGACATTCTTTCTTTAAGTTTGTTATCCCTCTGTAAGCGGCACGAAGCTCTTGTCATCGGATATTGTGCTGGGAGTGCTTTGCCTGTTTAATAAACAGGTCTTTTCCACTTCTCTCTGAAGAAGTTTTTCCCCGAACCAGTTGGGGGAGGGGAGGGGGCCCCTTGGGAGGATTTCTCCCAAAATCTGCCTGAAACCACCACATCTTCTAAAACCTTAACATCTCTAGTAGCTTTTCCTTTCAGCCACAACCATACAGATTCTATGCAATCCTTTGCTTTTTAAAACTGTTCTGCACAGATACAGTTCAGCCTCTTGTTTCACCTTGAGCACTCAGGACACCACCGGCTCCTGTTCCTGCTCCTGATGGTAAGTCTGCTTTTCAACCACCTAGAGTCACTTGCATGTGGGTTCCCAGACAGCACCTTCCTTCTGTTGTACAGCATCTGTAGGCAAACACCACCATATTAAATTGTAAACATCACAGAGCGTCTGAACTGGTGCTGCCAAGAAATGTTCTGAGACTTTTCTCAAAAGAGAAAGGCAGTGGTTAAAGCTAACACAGGGATTGAAATTATTTCTGCAATGTTTTTTCTTTAGTCCCTATTTCCTTGTGGGTATTTTTTGTTTTAGTCTGCGGTTGGAGGCTTGGTTGCTTGGAATGTGTGGCGGTGTAGGATTGTTTTATTTGTTTTATGTCATTTTATATTGTACTTTGTATTTGGTTTGTTCCCTGTACCCCCCTGTCTCATTTATTGGTTCGAACTTGTTTACCACAAGTGGAAGAAAATCTGTTAACTGTCAATCACCCCTTCCCCTAGTCCCTGGTCGTCACCCTTGGGCGCCCTGTCTATCACTCCAGGACCCTTCCCTAGCTTCGAGAAAGCTCTAGGGAGGGCGTCGAGTGATAGGCTGGGGCCCTAGAAATCCCCTCCCTTTATTTTGTGGCTGGTCCCCTGTTACAAGGTTTACACCCCCAGTTACACCCCTGATATCGTGATTGGCTGACCGGTTGTCGCCACCCCTGTTTACACCCCCCTTAAAAGTTCGTGCACAGCTGCTCTTGGGGCTCTTTGGTGCAGCAGGTCCCAGAGTGCTGAGCTCCATGCTCTTTATTCCACCAATAAATCCTCATTTCCCCTGCATCGGAGAGTCTGCTCTTCATTCGGCTGCCACGGTCGCATATACCATCTGTCGCCTGTCGCTGCTGTGGGGAAACAAGACCCCACAGGGAGGAGGTGGCTCACCCAGTCTGCCACCCAGCCTTGACATGTTGCTGCAGTGCCCCAATCTGAGCTAGCCTCCAGCTGCACTGGTCAGCGCACAAGTCGGCACTGCGACAGCAGTGTGGCGCCCAACGTGGGCCCCCCCCCGCCCCCCGGCGACGAGGCGGACCCCGCGGCACGGATTTAGACCATTGAGAAGTCCGGCCGAAGAAATCCTTGGACGCCTCGCTACCCCTGGTCGAAGCGGCTCGCCCGATCTCACTCCCAGGGGAGAAGAGGACAACCCGGTGTACCCAACGGGCCCTCTTCAGGCGGCCGGACCCGCAACCTCAAGCTTCTTCTCGTTCCAGGAGGGGGTAAGTCACCCTTCGCGAGGGGGCTTACTGTTGGGAGGGTGCTCCTCAGTTGGGAGACCCTAGTTTCGGGAAGGGATTCCCTGTAAGTGTGGGAGATCCTAGGCTGCGCAGCCCGAGGGGTGGTGGTTTGCCCCATTCCCCTGCGGAACCCTCCTCGGGACGATCTTTAGTTATTTTCTGTTTTTCTGACTTTAGTTTAGGGGTAGTGACTGGGTCGGGTGGAGACCCCGAGAGTTTTAAAGTCACTGCATTTCGTTTTCATTGCGGCTCCCCGGGTCTGGTGTTTGAGTTTCCCGGTTTTACCCCTACCGCAGTTTGTTTTTAGTTTACTTTAATTTTGCTTGAGTGTTAGCAGGTGGGCGGCAGGCAAGTAAGCGAGAGATGGGTGCAAAACTCTCGGCCGCCCAGAAGGGAGTGTATTATAGTTTTAATTCCCTCGTTGAGCTCGCCCAGTTAAAGGTTTCTAAGGGCGAGCTAAAAAGGTTTGTCCGGTGGGTGTTCCTGCACTTCATCAGGTGTCTCCGGAGCAAGTTTACAGTCCCAAATTTTGGGGGGCTGTAAATAATAAAATCCACGATTTGGCCCTCTCCGGGGACAAACAAGCATCAAATTTTTTTAATTTGTCCTCGCAGCTTTCAGCTGCTGCAGTTAAAATACAAAAGGTGGTGCAGAAACAGCCCGAGACCAGACGACCTGCCCCCAGTTCCCCCCGTTCGCATGTGCCTTCACCTCGTCCCCAGAGAGGAATCCTGAAGGGAGCAGCAGGAGTTACTCCTGCTGGCTCAGGCTCCCTCAGGACTCCCCGATCCCCCCGCCCGGGTAGTCCCGGCCGGACTGCTCGGGGCTTCTTGGGCAGCCCTGGCCAGGCGGCTCAAGATGTCCACCCGTCCCCATCTTTCCCGGTTACCAAGCCCAGAGTTCGGTTTAGTTTTTCAGAGGAACCTCCACAAAATGGCACCCCTAACCTCTATCCCTGAGATGGCGGAGGCCGCATGGCCCGGTTCTCCCCATCCCCCTCTTCTTCTTCCCTCAACCCTTTTCTTCCCGCCCCTAGACAGTCCAACCCCTTCCTTTCCTCAACCCCTCCCCTGTCCCGTAAGGCTCTGCCCATGTCCCCTCCCTCTCCCAAGACCCCTCCCATGGCTCCCAATCCCTCCTCCCAGGGAAACGCCCAGATGACCTCAGCGTTTTCCCAGACCACTCCCCCAACCGGAAGATCTGCCTCCTGGGCTTCCGGTTCCCACGCTCCCCCTTCCGGTTCCCACGGTCTGGGCCCGGATGGGGAGGAGCTGGGGCCTAAGCCTTGTGAGGCCCAGCGGCCTTCCCCTATTCCCTCATTGTCCCCAGTTGTTTTCAAGGGCTCCCGTGGAGGGCATAATGTACGCACAGTCCACCACCCTTTTTCCCAGTCCACCATCCAGGACCTGTGTAAGGCCCATCGAGATTATGGGCGGGACAGCCCCTATTTTAGGGGTTTGCTCCGCTCAGATCTCGAGGCTGCCATCGTTATACCGGCAGACCTTAAGCAGCTGTTCTCTTGCCTCATGGATTCTACGGAGTTCAAGCTATGGGAGGCAGCTTGGAGGCAGCTGCTTAGGGAAGCCTTACTGGGTCTCCTCGTCGCCCCTGAAACAGCGGTCGACGAGAACGGGAATGCCCTCACCCTAGAACACCTCATGGGTGAGGGAAGGTGGGTGGACCCGTCAGACCAAGCGTCTGGCGTTCCGATTAAGGCCCTCCATGTAGTAAGGGAACATGCGGTCACTGCATTTTTCGGAATGATGCCAGATGGTCCGGTCGTGCCCTACTGCAAAATCGTACAGGGTACAAGGAACCTTTCACCAAGTTGTAGAGAGGCTCACCCAGGCAATAGAGGTTCAAGTCGCTGATGTAGCCATGAGGGAGGGTATTCTAAGAGAAATGGTGTTCGCAAACGCGAACAGTATGTGCAGAAATGCAATTCTCAGCTTGCCCTTGGACCCCCCTCCGACTATTCAAGACATGCTCCGGGTGTGCCAGCTTAAGGTTCCCTTAATGCAGGGCAACAACTCGGACCAAAAGCCCAAACAACATAGGGTAGCAACTGTCTCTGGCAATCGACCACCATCCGTCCGAGATCCCAACCACAGGCCGTATGTTCCCCAACGGAACAGGTGTATCATCTGTAGGGAGCGGGACACTGGGCGAACAACTGCCCACTGAGGGAGGCCATTGAGGCATTAAAAAACAAAAAAGGGGGAGGCGGGGGAGATGGGAGAGCGGGAGCGGCAGGTGATACCACTTGCCGGTTAAACTAGAGGAGGAGCGCAGGTCCGCCCGGCGCGATGAAAGAAATAGGGTGGACCGGGCAGTGGGAGGAGGAAAAAGATAAGGAGCGCCAATGATACGCTGCCTAAGGAGCCGCATAATACTGGATTGGACATGCTACCTGACGAGACACAGAAAACTGACCATGACATTGCTAAACCGATTATTGTGATCCGTTCCAAGCAGGATCCGTACAAGCTAGAGCTCACCGAAGCCGTACATTTGACCAACACAGAGTGGACTCTCCTTTCAATTAATACCAAGGAGCAGGATACCTGGCCAGTTGAAGGGCAAGAGTTCATCGTCATCGGGGACTGTAAGTACACCCCGCAAGAGATCGAGGTTCTTCCAGGGATGCTAGTTAACAATCTGGAAACCTCGTCCTCTGGCTGCGATGCACCCATCCACCAGCTTTCCTTCCTAGAGGCCAGATCATCGCCCAGATCATCCCTACCCGGGGGCCAAATAACATATCAAAGATCCCAGTGGCTTGCCCTGTGCAAGCCATCACAGAAGAAAGGCCCCGGGTAGAGTGTGACTTTACGGTGGGTGGGGAGACCCTTAACATCACGGGTCTTTTGGACATGGGGGCATATGTGACGGTCGTACCAGCTAAAGATTGGCCGTCACATTGGGCTTTGCAGGACGTGGCTGGACACGTCCAGGGTGTAGGAGGACTTCAACTGGCTCGGCAATCGAAGAGCATAGTGCAAATTAAGGGGCCAAAAGGACAATTGGCAAATATTCGTCCTTTTGTTTAGAATTACAAGGAGCCCTTACTTGGAAGAGACCTCATGGCTCAATGGGGGGTCAAAATTGACATACCCGACCCCCAGTGGAAATTTCCAACGCGACCGTTGAAGAGCGTCCCACCAAAAAACTACTGGCTAACAAACGATCCAGTTTGGGTGGAGCAATGGCCACTGTCAAAACAAAAATTGAAAGCGCTCGAGGAGCTCATGGAGGAGCAAGTACGTAAAGGCCATATTGTGGAAACTGACAGCCCTTGGAATTCTCCGGTTTTATGTCATCCAAAAGCCGGGGAAGGACAAGTGGCGTCTCCTCCAGGACCTCCGCCAAATTAAAAATGTCATTGAGGACATGGGGTCTCTCCAACCTGGGATGCCTTCCCCAACATGCTCCCCCAAAATTGGCAATTGGCTATCATTGATATAAAAGATTGTTTCTTTCAAATTCCTCTTCACCTGGACGATGCCCCACGTTTTGCTTTCTCGGTGCCCACCATCAACCGGGAAGCCCCAAGGAAGCACTATCACTGGCGGGTACTCGCTCAGGGGATGAAGAACAGCCCGGTTATCTGCCAGTGGTATGTTGCCTCCTTGCTGTCCCCTGTCCGCGCAGCCGCGGGCCAGGCCATCATCCACCACTACATGGATGATGTCCTGGTGTGCGCCCCGAACGATGATGTACTCATTCATGCGCTTGACCTGACAATCAATGCATTGATTGCTGCAGGGTTCGAGTTGCAGGAGGAGAAAGTTCAACGGATGCCACCCTGGAAGTACCCGGGCTGGAGATCAGCAAGCGGACCATTGTGCCGCAAAAATTGGCCATCAAGACAAAGGTGAGTACCCTCACGGATATCCATCAACTGTGTGGGACTTTGAACTGGGTAAGGCCTTGGCTAGGTTTGACCACCGAGGACCTAGCCCCCCTTTTCAATTTATTGAAAGGGGGAGAGGAGCTTAGTTCTCCTAGGGCTCTTACCCCAGAAGCGGAGAAGGCTCTGGAGAGGATTCAGGACGCAATGTCCTCGAGGCAAGCTCATAGATTTGACCCCGAGCTGCCTTTCAAATTTATCATCATGGGGAAGTTGCCGCGCCTCCATGGGATGATCTTCCAATGGAGGGACATCCCAAAAAGGACCGAGAGGAATGATCCACTCTCCATCATAGAGTGAGTCTTCCTGAGTCATCACCGGTCCAAGAGGATGACCCGGCCGCAAGAGTTGGTGGCTGAGCTGATCCGGAAAGTGAGGTTCCGGATCAGAGAGTTGGCCGGATGTGACTTCACGTGCATTCACATTCCGATTGGATTACGTTCGGGCCAAATTTCAAAAGCCATGTTGGAACACTTGCTTCAAGAGAACGAAGCACTACAATTCGCTCTGGACTCCTTTACTGGGCAAATTTCAATTCATCGGCCTGCCCACAAAATTTTCAATCAGGAGGTCAAATTCGTATATCGCTTAAAGAGGTTTGTAGCAGAAGACCACTCAAGGCCTTAACAGTTTTTACTGACGCGTCCGGAAGGTCCCACAAGTCAGTTTTGACTTGGAAGGACCCTCAGACTCAGCAGTGGGAGGCTGATATCGCCGAGGCGGAAGGATCCCCTCAGGTCGCTGAGTTGGCCGCAGTCGTTAGGGCATTCGAGAGGTTTTCCGAACCTTTCAATCTGGTCACTGACTCCGCATACATGGCGGGGGTGGTATCTAGAGCGGAACAGGCAGTGTTACAAGAGGTGTCCAACATCGCTTTGTATGAATTGCTCTCGAAATTAGTTAGATTAGTCTCCCACCGAGAGCAACCATTCTTTGTGATGCACGTGAGGTCACATACCGATTTGCCTGGGTTCATCGCGGAGGGGAACAGGAAGGCAGATGCCCTCGCTGCCCCCGCTGAAATGGCCCCCTTGCCTAACATCTTTGAGCAGGCGAAACTCAGTCACCAGCTGTTCCATCAGAATGCGCCTGGCCTTGTTCGCCGCTTCCATCTAACGCGGGAACAGGCCAAGGCGATTGTGGCCGCGTGTCCGCCTGCTCCTGACATGCAGTTCCAACAATGCATGCAGGGGTTAATCCCCAGGGACTGAGGAGCTGTGAGGTGTGGCAAACTGATGTCACACATTTCCCAGAATTTGGCCGCCAAAAATATATCCACGTGTCTATAGACACCTTCTCCGGAGCTGTATTCGCTTCTGCCCACACAGGGGAGAAGGCAGGAGACGTCATCAAACACCTTATACATGCCTTCTCCTTCATGGGTATCCCGAAGGAACTCAAGACTGACAACGGCCCAGCGTACAAGTCCAGGGAGCTCTGCAGCTTCCTGCAGCAATGGGGGGTGGAACACAAGACTGGAATCCCCCACTCCCCCACAGGTCAAGCCATGGTAGTGAGGACCCACCACAACATCAAGAGAGTCTTACATCAGCAGCAGAGGGTCCTCAAAACAGAGTCACCATCTATCCGATTGGCCAGGGCGCTTTTTACTATTAACTTTTTGAATTCTTCCTTCGAAGGATTGAACCCACCTGTGGTACGGCACTTGGTGAAAGCTCCTCTTTTTCCATCAGAAGTAAGCCTCCTGTCATGGTCAGAGATCCTGAGTCTGGAAGGACGGAAGGGCCTCATGACCTGGTCACATGGGTCGTGGATATGCGTGCTTTTTAAAACTGTTTCTAAACAGATACAGTTCAGCCTCTTGTTTCAACTCGAGCACCCAGGACACCACCGGCTCCTGTTCCTGCTCCTGATGGTAAGTCTGCTTTTCAAACACCTAGAGTCACTTGCATGTGGGTTCCCAGACAGCACCTTCCTTCTTGTTGTACGGCATCTGTAGGCAAACACCACCATATTAAATTGTAAACATCACAGAGCGTCTGAACTGGTGCTGCCAAGAAATGTTCTGAGACTTTTCTCAAAAGAGAAAGGGAGTGGTTAAAGCTAACACAGGGATTGAAATTATTTCTGCAATGTTTTTTCTTTAGTCCCTATTTCCTTGTGGGTATTTTTGTTTTAGTCTGCGTTGGAGGCTTGGTTGCTTGGAATGTGTGGCGGTGTAGGGATTGTTTTATTTGTTTTATGTCATTTTATATTGTACTTTGTATTTGGTTTGTTCCCTGTACCCCCCTGTCTCATTTATTGGTTCGAACTTGTTTACCACAAGTGGAAGAAAATCTGTTAACTGTCAATCACCCCTTCCCCTAGTCCCTGGTCGTCACCCTTGGGCGCCCTGTCTATCACTCCAGGACCCTTCCCAGCTTCGAGAAAGCTCTAGGGAGGGCGTCGAGTGATAGGCTGGGGCCCTAGAAATCCCCTCCCTTTATTTTGTGGTGGGTCCCCTGTTACAAGGTTTACACCCCCAGTTACACCCCCTGTTATCGTGATTGGCTGACCGGTTGTCGCCACCCCTGTTTACACCCCCCCTTAAAAGTTCGTGCACAGCTGCTCTTGGGGCTCTTTGGTGCAGCAGGTCCAGAGTGCTGAGCTCCATGCTCTTTATTCCACCAATAAATCCTCATTTCCCCTGCATCGGAGAGTCTGCTCTTCATTCGGCTGCCACGGTCGCATATACCATCTGTCGCCTGTCGCTGCTGTGGGGAAACAAGACCCCACAGGGAGGAGGTGGCTCACCCAGTCTGCCAACCCCAGCCTTGACATGTTGCTGCAGTGCCCCAATCTGAGCTAGCCTCCAGCTGCACTGGTCAGCGCACAAGTCGGCACTGCGACAGCAGTGTGGCGCCCAACGTGGCCCCCCCCCCCCCCCGGCGACGAGGCGGACCCCGCGGCACGGATTTAGGCCATTGAGAAGTCCGGCCGAAGAAATCCTTGGACGCCCCGCTACCCCTGGTCGAAGCGGCTCGCCGAGATCTCGCTCCCAGGGGAGAAGAGGACAACCCGGTGTACCCAACGGGCCCTCTTCAGGCGGCCGGACCCGCAACCTCAAGCTTCTTCTCGTTCCAGGAGGGGGTAAGTCACCCTTCGCGAGGGGGCTTACTGTTGGGAGGGTGCTCCTCAGTTGGGAGACCCTAGTTTCGGGAAGGGATTCCCTGTAAGTGTGGGAGATCCTAGGCTGCGCAGCCCGAGGGGTGGTGGTTTGCCCCATTCCCTGCGGAACCCTCCTCGGGACGATCTTTAGTTATTTTCTGTTTTTCTGACTTTAGTTAGGGTAGTGACTGGGTCGGGTGGAGACCCCGAGA
>JAKJHU010002698.1:0-28456 GCA_022316685.1 Progne subis subis | reverse complement strand
CAACCTCAGGGACAGCCAAAGCCTGACAGGCCTGGGGCCCTGACGGGATTTGTCCCTTGCCAGCCTCACCCTGCCACGTGCGTGTCCCCAACAGCCGCGTCCCCACTCCCGGGGACATCCCACGGCCCTGTGCCTCAGTTTCCCCCCCACGGCCGCATCCCCGGGGCGCACGTGGCAGCGGCGGGCACGTGTCGGGGGCCACGTGCGTCCCCCAGGACACCCCAATTTTGGGCGCTGTGGGCTGGCGGGGGCCCCCCGAGCTCCCCCTCCCCACGCCCTGGGCTCCCGCCAGCCCTTTGATGCGCTCAGCCCTGGTTTGGGGTTTTTCCTGAAAAAAAAAACCAAAAAAAACAAACCCAAAAAGCCACGGAAAAAGGCAAAAGGAGGCGGAAACGAGCTCCTATGCCAGCACGAAGCGGGGAGGGGACAGCTGCTGGCACCCATGGCCCGGGGGGGGACAGGGACAGGGACAGGGGTGGCAGCAGGTCCCCGTGCCAGCCCCGGCTGAGTCACGGTGGCCACGAGCTGGTCAGGACCCAGAGAAAGGGGAGACACAGGGCGGGGGGAAACTGAGGCACGGAGGCATCACGGAGCTCAGCGCCACCGCGCACAGCTGTCCCCAGGGTGGCTCCCGGGGCGATTCACAGTGGCACTGCCACCGCTCTCCCAAGCCAGCCGCACTCTCCCCGCCACAAATTTGCCCATTTCGGGGGTTTCTCCACCCCCCCCCCCAAAAATAAAAACCCCTGCCGGCCCCGCTGCCACTCGCCGTGGGTGGGCCAGTGCCAAGCAGGGCGAGGAGCCACGTCCCCGAGCCAAAGCCGGCCCGGCGGCCACCGAGGGCTCGACCGCCCGGAGCCTCCCAAACCACAGAGCCCAATCCCATCCAGCGACCCCCCCCAAACCCCACCGGGGACCCCCGCCTCCGCCACCAGCGGGTTTTTCTGCTGCCTCGCTGCCCCAGCAGGGCCGGGTTTGGGGGGTCCGAGGGACGCCACGCCAGCCCTGCGGTGGCTCTGATGTCGGCGCCATCGCAAATCGCCGTCTCCTATCGAACCCCGCTCGCTCCGTAACGGGCGAGGAATGTGGGGCCCCCCGGCCGCAGCTCCCCCCGCCGCCTTTATTTAATATCCTGAGAAAATTAAAATAGCTCTTGCGGTCGCCGAAGGGAAAACACGGAGATAAACACAAGGAAAGCGGGAGCCCCGAGAGAAGGGCTGGGAGCGGGCCAAGGAGTGGGGTGCGGCGGGGGGGGCACACGGCGGGAGCGGCACCCAGGGGACACGGGGAGAAGGGACACGAGAGGGGACAGCGGGGGAGGTGGCACCGGCGGCAGGACACCGGGATGCCCCGGGAGGCCACGAGGGGGTGCGGGAGCGTGGGTACCCAGGGGACACGGGGGTGCGGGACACGGGGGTGCTCCAGGGGGGTGTCCCGGTCCCGGTCCCGGTCCCGGTCCCGGTCCCGTTCCCGGTCCCGTTCCTAGTCCCAGCACAGCCCTGCTCGGACACCACGTGACCCGCTGGCCGTCCCCGCCCTTCACCCCGCCCCTCCAGCGACGCTCCGCCTTCCTTAAAGGGGCAACGTGTCCCTCATTTTGATCGGTCCCCGTTAGAACCGGAGAGGCACTACATCACCGGTGGAGCGCATCTGGGCGGTGTACTGTGATGTCGCGCCGATATTCTCCCTCCTCCGCGGAGGAAAATCCGTGAGGGCGGCGTCGCCCCGCGGTGAGGACGCCGCCTGGGTCCCACGGAAGCCGCGGCCCTTTTAATTCCCCGCCCACACGCGCTGGCGGCCGCGAGGGCGGCGCGCGGCGGCGATTGGCGCGAGCCGGGAGCGGGAAGGGGTGAGAGGAGCCAAGATGGCGGCGCCGGGAGGCGCCGGGAGGCGCTGGGGGCTGTGAGGGGGCGAGGGGCGGAGGGACCAGCGGAGGGCTGGCCCGGCCGGGATCCGGCGCTTCCCGAGCCCACCGGAGGTTTCAGCTGTTGCCCCGCACCCCGGGCTCGCCGCCAGGCTCGGCGCCGCCATGTGTTCTCTGGGGCTGTTCCCGCCGCCGCCTCCCCCTGGGGATGTCACCCTGTACGAGCTCAACAACGCCCTGGTGTGCGGCCGCCTCAGCGAGCAGCTCCCGCTGGCCTTCCAGAGCCAGGTGAGCCTCCCGGGGCCGGGCCAGCCCCTCCTTCCCCTCCCCAGCGCCAGATGAGACCCCCGAGCCAGGGAACCCCCCCTGCTCCAGGGCCGTGCCAGCCCGCTCCAGCCCCAGCGGTGCCGCATTTGTCCCCCTCAGCTGCGGCTGGAGCTCTGTCCCCTCTGATGGGCTCTCTCCTCCTCCGGGCACCCTCAAGCTGTTCCTTCGCCCTTCCTTGCGCCCCTTCTCTGCCCCGGAGGAGGATCTCAGGCGGTCTGTGGGTGCTGCAGGTGCCCGATCTGCCCGTGCTGAGCCTCCCCAAGGAGCCCCTCAAGGCTCACGGCCGCCTGGAGCCCAGCGCCCGCCCGCCCTTCATCCACCACCGCGAGTCCCTCTGGAAGCGCTGCCTCAGCGCATGGTGAGTGCCCCGCTGTGCCCGGGCAGCCGGATCTGTGCCCCGAAGGGACCAGGGGAGCGGAGCCGTGCCCGGGAGGAGCGGGGCCGTACCCGGGAGGAGCGGGGCCGTGCCCGGGAGGAGCGGGGCCGTGCCCCCGGGAGGAGCGGGGCAGTGCCCGGGAGGAGCGGGGCCGTGCCCGGGAGGAGCGGGGCCGTGCCCGGGGAGAGCGGGGCCGTGCCCCCGGGTGAGCGGGGCCGTGCCCCGGGGGAGCGGGGCCGTGCCCCGGGGGAGCGGGGCCGTGACCGCACTCTCGCCGCAGGCGCGACAGCGGGCTCAGCGCGCTGCTCCGGGAGCTCGCCAGCGCCGACGAGGAGGGTGAGTTCGGGCTGCCCCGACGTCTCCTGGGTCTCGCTGCGGTGCCTCGGCTGCGCCCCGCTGCCCGTGTCCCCGTGTGGCGCTGGCGGGGGCGCTGAGGGCTCGCTCTCTGCCCGCCAGGGCTGCGGTGGCTGCGGACGGGCTCCAGCCACGCTCTGGCCGTGTGCCGCTGGCTGTCCTCGCTGCACGGATCTCTGTTCCCGCACCTCTCCGTGAGTCGTTCCAGCCTGGGCGCTGCTGCTACGGGAGGCAGGGCTAAGGGGCGCGGTGATTTGGGGTGGAGGGTGGTCTCTTCCCCGCTCAAACCCCCCCTCAAAATGCTCCTCCTGGAGATGCTCGGCTCTGGACACCGCTCCTTCCTCTGCTGGGAAGGTGTTTGGGCAGCAAAGGGCCTGAATGCAGGTGGGGGAGAGGCAAAAAGGGCTGGACACTGGGGGTCTGTGCTGCCAGCTCCGTGTTCTCCTCTCCCTGCAGCTGACCAGTGAGGACATGATCGCAGCCTTCTCCCAGGCTGTGGACTGGTGAGTCCTGGGTGTCCCAAAATCACTGTGGAGGGCTCTGGGACCCCTCCCCAGGGGTGGGGGTACAGGGAGAGGATGGCCCCGTTTGGGTGGGCTCACCCATTGAAGGTAAATATTTCCCCACTGGCTCTGCCCTCGTTTGTGTGCCCCAGTCGGGGAGAGATCAGATCCTGGAAAATTCCTTCCAATTCCAGCCCGGGGCTGTGGTCACCAGCCCATCAGCAGAGCCCTTTCTCAAAGTAAACGGTCCCCCTGAGCAGCAAAAAGGAAGTTTTATTTCTCTGGGGACTCTGAGCGGCCCTTGCCAGCCCAGGGGCTGCTGGGGGGTCTCAGCCTGCCCCGTGCCCCCTCCAGGGCCGGCTGCACCGTCCGGGCCTTCGCCTGGCACCCCCACACCAACAAATTCGCTGTGGCTCTTCTGGACGATTCCATCCGTGTCTACAACTCCAGCAGGTGAGGCTTTGTCCCGGGCTGGGCACTGCCGTGGTCCTGCTGCTGTGGCCTCCTCACACACCTGGGCACACCTGGGCTCCCCTCAGCCCTCCCTGCTCCTTTCCCACTCTCCCCCGAGCCTGAAGAGCTTTGCCTTCCCTTTCCCTGCCTGCTGTGTAGCTCTGGGGACACCCCGGGGGTGGTGACAGCGCTGGGGAGACACGGGCTGAGCGTCCTCTGTCCCCCAGGTGTCCCTGCTCCCCCAGGGAATGCCAGTCCCTGCTCAGGAGAAGACTCTGCCAGCTGCCCCGAGTGTCCCCAAGCTGGGATTTCCGGCCAGCCTGGGCCCTGTCCGGGCTGGGGACAGCTCGGCTCGGTCACACCAGGTGACTCACACGCACCTCCGGTGTCACCTGGCTGGGCATTCCTGTCCCCTTCTGGTGAAGCTCTGGTGTCACCTGGCTGGGAATTCCTGTCCCCTTCCTGGGACACTCTGGTGTCACCTGGCTGGGAATTCCTGTCCCCTCCCCGGGAAGCACACGCAGGGCACAGCTCCCCTTCCCCAGCCTGCTGTCCTCCCTCACTGTGGCTGCTCCAGGGCTCTCAGCCCCCCACACCCCGGTGTCACCTGTCCCCTCCCCGGCAGTGCCACCGTGCCCTCGCTGAAGCACCGCCTGCAGAGGAACGTGGCCTCCATGGCCTGGAAGCCGCTCTGTGCCTCCATCCTGGCCGTGGCCTGCCAGAGCTGCGTCCTCGTGTGGCACCTGGACCCCACCTCGCTGTCCACAAGGTGACAGCTCCCACCTTCCCTTCCCGGCCGTCGGCACGGCGCCGTCCCGCCGGCAAATCCCAACTCCCGGTGGCTTCTCCCGGTTTCCTTGGCAGACCGTCGTCGGGCTGCGCCCAGGTGCTGTCCTACCCCGGGCACAGCCCTGTCACCAGCCTGGCCTGGGCGCCCGGCGGGGAGCGGCTGCTCTCGGCGTCACCGGTGGACACAGCCATGCTGGTGAGGGGACACCGGGGACGCCGGGGCTGGCCGCGGGCGGCATTCCTGCGGGAGGCAGCTCTGGGACTTCACCCGGGAATCTTCGCTCCGCGTTCCCCAATCCCGGCGTCACCGTCGTCCTCCTCGTCCCCTTGCCCCAGGTGTGGGACGTGTCCACTGAGACCTGTGTGCAGCTGCAGTGGTTTGGGGGTGGCGGTGTCACCTTCCTGGCCTGGTCCCCCGATGGCAGCAAGGTGCTGGCGGCCACCCCCTCGGCCGTGTTCCGGTGAGCTTCTCGTGCCCGTCCTCGCTCCAAACTCTGCATCTGGATCCCAGATTCCCTCCCTGCTCCCTGCTCCTGTGGTGGGCACAGAGGATCGGGGCGAATTCCCAGGGATTCTGCTTGCTAAATCCCACCTCCTGCAGGGTGTGGGAGGCCCAGATGTGGACCTGTGAGCGCTGGCCCACCATCAGGGGACGCTGCCAGGTAGGACGGGGTGTTCCCCACCCCGGGAATCGTTTAGGCTGAAAAAGCACTCTGGGATCACCCAGGCCAAGCCCTGGCCACCACTGACCTGTGTCCCCAAGTGCCACATCCACAGGACTCTTAAATCCCTCCAGGAACAGGGACTCCACCCCTGCCTTGGGCTGCCAGCCCAAGAAATGGTGGAAATTTTCCCTGATGGTGTGGAAATCTTCCCAATATCCAATCTGAGCCCCTCCTGGCACAGCCTGAGGCTGCGTCCTCTTGTCCCTTGTTCCCTGGGAGCTTCCCCTGGCTGTCCCTGCCCGTCAGGGACTTGTGGAGTGCAAAGTCCCTCCTGAGCTTCCTTTTCTCCAGTCCCCCGGCTCCCTCCAGACCTCTCCAAGCCCTTCCCAGCTCCATTTCCCCCTCTGGCCACGCTCAGGCCCCTCAGTGTCCATCTGGAGCCGCCAGCTGACCCCAGGGCTCTGACCCGTGTGGGGCAGGCGTCACCTCCAAGGGACACTTTGGGGCTTTGATCCCAAATCCTCCGTTCCCAGGTGCTTCCAGGGGATCCCGTGCCAGCCGTGCCCTCCCTGGGCTGGCTGTGGGTGCTGGGGTGACGCTGTCCCACAGACAGGGTGACAAAGGTGACGCTGTCCCACAGACAGGGTGCTGGAGCCCCGATGGCAGCCGCCTGCTCTTCACCGTGCTGGGCGAGTCCGTCATCTACTCCTTGTCCTTCTCCGAGTACCGGGGTGAGCTTGTCCCACCTGGAGCTTCCCGAGGGCTGGGAGAGGGCTCCCGAATGTCCCCACAGCTTTGGCTCCTCACCCTCAGTCACAGCTCTGGGGTCTTGAAGGGATTTCAGGGAGACTCCAGTGGGGTCCAGGGCCAGCTTGGGGGTCCTGGTGTTTGCTGTCCCTCGTCCTCCATGGCAGCCACTCCTGGGACAGCAGCACAGCCTCTCTGAGGAAGAGATAAATTACTGATCACCTGGGCAACGCAGGGATTTATGGAGCGTGGGTTTCTCCCCTCTCAGGGGAGATGCAGGGGCAGGTGGGAGGCTCCAAAACGGCCTCGATCGTGGCAGACCTGTCTGAGACCACCTTCGAGACCCTCTACGGGGAGGAGAGGTGGGTCTGGGGCACCCAGGGGCACGGGGGGGGTCCCTGCTCCTCCTGGCAGCCACCCCTGGCTGCTGGGGACACCCAGGAGGGGGTCTCTGCCCCCCGATTTTGGGGACCTGCGCTGTTCCAGGATCGGAGGAGAGGTTCATTCCATGGTGTGGGACCCCACGGGGGAGAGGCTGGCGGTGATCATCAGAGGTCAGTCCTGCCCCGTGCCCTGCTGCCCGCAGGGAGAAGGGACAGGGAGGGCACAAGGGAGAGCTTTGGTGCTGCTGTCCCCCTGCAGGACACCCCGAGAGCCCGGGCACCCCGCCGGCCATCGCCGTCTTCCGCACCCGGAACAGCCCCGTCTTCGAGCTCCTGCCCTGGTGCGGCGCGGGGCCTGGGGGGTGTGGGGTCACGGCAGGGGCTTTGGGGTGGTTTGGGGTCATTGCAGGGGGTTTGGGGTCATTGCAGGGGTTGGGGTCATTGCAGGAGGGTTTGGGGTCATTGCAGGGGTTTGGAGTCATTGCAGGGGATTGGGGGGGGGTTTGGGGTGGATCCCAAACACCCCCAATCCCCCGGGAATCTGCCGTTTCCTGCCCCATAACCCCGCCTGTTCCCCCACCCCACAGCGGCTTCGTGCGGGGCGAGCGCGGTGCCCGGCCCCAGCTCATCTCCTTCCACCCCTGCTTCCCTCAGGGCGCGCTCCTGACCGTGGTGAGTCCCTCCCCTGCGCATTCCCAGTCCCAGGGGACACTGGTGGCACTGGGAAGGGGGCTGGGGTCGGGGTGAGCCACGGGGGGGTTCCAAGGAGGGGAGCTTGAACCAGACCGAGGGTTGGGGGCTGTGTTTTGGGGACAGGGATGGGACAGTGGCCAGGCAGGGAGGGACGGCGCTGGCCATGAGCCAGGTGTGCCCAGGTGGCCAAAAGGGCCGCTGGGACCTGGCCCGGCTCAGGCTGCTGTGGCCAGCAGGAGCAGGGGATTGTTTCGCCCCACCTCAAGTGCTGTGTCCAGGTCTGGACACCCCCAATTTAGGAAGGATTTTGGGATCTTGGGTGTGTCCAGACAAGGACGCAGAGCTGGGGAAGGGTCTGGAGCTCCAGGGGGGCTGAGGGAGCTGGGGAAGGGGCTCAGGGGGGACCTTGTCACCTCCTGTAGCTCCCTGACAGGAGGGGACACAGCCAGGTGAGGTCTCTGCTCCCAGTGACAGCAGCAGGGGAGGTTTGGGGTGACTGCAGGAGGAATTCCTGCCCAGGAGGGGTGGCTGGGCACTGTCTGGGCTGGCAGGGGAGGTTTGGGGTGACTCCAGGAGGAATTCCTGCCCAGGAGGGGTGGCTGGGCACGGGCTGGGCAGGCAGGCTGGGGCTGTTAGAGCAAAGCCTGGGTGATGAGGTGTCAGCTCACGGGCTGAACTAGCTCCCAGAAGGGTTTTTCCCATTCCTTTGCCCTTCTGACACTGAGCCCTGCCCGCCCCTCGCTCTGCCCCGCAGTGCTGGTCCTCGGGGAGGATCTCCCACATCCCCTTTTTCTTCGTCAGCGCCCTGGAGCCCCGCGCCAGCCCCCGCCGCAGCCCCGTGCCCGTGCTGGGCAGCGTCAGGGAGCAGCCGCTCTTCTCCGAGCTCTGACCCTGCCCTGGCACCCCTGGGCCTCCTCTCCCTCCTGCTCACCCTCCTCTCCCTCCAGGAGCCCCCAGGCCTGTCAGGGTCTGGCAGTGCTGCTCCCACCCCGATTAAAGGTGGAATTTTCCTTCGCTCTCCTCTTTCCTCACCCCGACAGGACTGGAAGATTTTTGGGGGTGAATTTGAAGGGGCTCTGGGGGGGCTCCAGGGTTGTGTTTTTGGGGTCAGAGAGAGCTGGGAATGAACTCACAGAACCCCTTGGGTGTGATCCCACTGCAGCCCAGGGCCAGGGCTGCTCTTTTGGGGTCAAAGACGCCGTTTTGGGGAAAGGTGACAGGGTTTGGGGGAGGTGGATTTTGGCACCAGGCTTTGTCTTGAGGGTGAGCAGAAGTGAACCAAAGCCCCCAAAGTGAACCAAACCCTCTGTGGGTCCCTAAACCCTGATCCTGGGGGCCCCAGGGTGCTCGTGCTGCCCCACGTGAGCCCCCCCTGCTCTGCAGGATGGGAGCAGCAGCTGGACCCCCCCCTCCCCAAGAGAGGGGATTAATGCTGCTGGGGCAGCAGGGAAATCCTGGGATTACACAGCCTGAATCCCAGGATTACGCTGCGCTGGCAGGGAGCACGGAGGGACCCTACTCCCCCCACCCCAACAGCGCCAGGACCCCCAAAATCCTCCCCAGAGCGAGGGGAGACCCCTCCCTGCTCCCCCCACAGCATCCAACCCTTCCTGGGGCCAGGCAGGAGGATCCAGGAGGGATCAAAGGTGATCCACAAGTGATATGGGGTGATCCATGGGAGATCCAGGGGGATTGAGGGACCCAGGGGTGATCAAGGGGGTGTCCAGGAGGATGCAGGAGTGATCCAGGGGGATGCAGGAGTGATCAAGGGGGTGCCCAGGGTGATCCAGGGATAATCCAGGGGGACCGAAGGAGGGACCCAGGGGTGACCCGAGCTCCGAACCCACCGCAGCTGCTGGGACAAGCCTGGGGGGGCTCCTCCTCCTCCTGGCGTCGCCGCTGCCCGGCCCGCAGGTACCGCAGGTGCAGCCGCGTCTCCTCCCGGCTGCGCCGCACGAACCGGCCCACGCAGAGCAGGACAGCGCCCAGCCACCCCCCCACGGCCACCAGCGCCGCCACGTCGGGGGCCCGCGATGTCCCCACGCCCCTCCCCAGCGTCTCGTTGTGGCCTCCGGGCGGGGCCGGAGCCTCCCCGGGGCACCGGGAACCTCGCCGGGGGTGTCGGGGCAGCCCCAGCCCCAGCGGCAGCAGCAGCAGCAGCAGCCCGGCTGCCCGCATGGCCCCGGGAGCCAGCGGCGTGGGAGGGGACACGGTGGTGGCAGCGCGGGGGGGTGGCACTGGGGGCTGTCCCCGTGCTCTGGGGGCGGTCACGGCGGTCCCTGAGCCACAGCAACCCCCCAGTGTCACACGCGGCCCCCCCGGATCCCCCCCGAGCCCCCTCAGCAGCGAACGCACTTGGGCACACGCTGGTTTTTACTGGTGCTGGGACGTGGCAGAAACAGGGACAAACTCCCAGGAAATGGAGCCTAAAAGTCTCTGGCTGGGCTGGCAGCGGTCCAGCACGGAGGGTGGGTGCTCTGAGACCCCCGGGAGGGGCTGCTGCCCCCCAGCACAGCAGGGGAATTCCTTGGAGAATCCGGAATCCGGGTGGGAACGGTCCCTGCAGCATCCCTGGGACCCCGTGCTGGGCCAGGGGCTCCCTTTTGGGGTGACCCCGCTGGGGAGGGGGCTCAGGTGCTCTCTGTGCCCCGCCTGAGCTCCAGTGCCCTCCGGGCCATCTCCAAAGCCCCATCCCGGGTCCGGTTCCCCCCGATGAAGCCGCTGGCGTGGACGAAGACGCAGCCGGGAATTCCAGCCAGCTCGGACAGCGCCTCATCCCGGAGACCCCGCCAGGCCTCGGGCAGGGGGAGCCTGCGGGGGACAGAGGGGTTGAGAGGGACCCCGGCGCCAGGGGGGCAGCGGCAGGGCCAGGGGAGGGGTCTCACCGGCTCTGGAAGCTGTGGGGGGCTGTGGGGACGCTCTGCACCCTCCACTGCCCGCCCCGGTCCTGGAACAGCACGAGCTGCAGTGGGCTGGGCAGGGCCAGCTCCTGCTCCAGCTGGAACACGTGCTCCTTCCAGGGACAGCCGCCCTGGCACAGCTCCAGGACCTGCCCGCTGGCATCCACCTGCAAGGGGACACCGGGGTGACTCCCAAACCCGCCCCGGGCTCGGGGTCCCCAAAATCTCAGAGCGCCCTCCTGCAGGGACCACGCGGGATATGGGGTGCAAAGGCCCCCCCGGGGATTTGTACTGTCCCATGCCCCGATTCTCCCCCCAGAATTCCAGGTTCTCCCTCCAGAATTCCAGCTTCTCCCTGGGCTGGCTCGGCATTACCTCAAAGCGGCGCCGCACGGCCTCTTCCACCAGCGCCCGCGCGGGCAGCCAGGCCCGGTGGTAGAAGTCCAGCCGCTCCAGGAACTCGCTGCCCACCAGCTCCATGGCCCTCCGGAACCCTGCCTGGGGACACGGGGCTCAGCCTGGGGCGGCAGCGTGTCCCCGAGCAGGGGTGTCCCGGGAGCTGTCCCCACCTCGGTGTCCTGGTCGGGGTCGTTCCAGCGCGGGTTCAGGTGCCCCACGCGGGCGCTCAGCGTGGTGCTCAGGGCGTAGCGCGGCTCCCCCGCTGCTGGAGCGATGCCGTTGTCCATGGCGTCGATCTCCTCCACAAAGTTCTCGTACAGCTGGGGACAGGGAGGGGACAGGGAGGGGACAGCAGAGCTCAGCCCATCAGCCCCAGCAGCCGCCACAAGCTGCTCCCCTTTCTCCACCGAGGACAAGCCCCGGGCAGAACTGTGACCCTGGCAGGGTGACAGACCCGCTGTCACCCCCTTGTCACCCCCCTGTCACCTTGTCATAGAGCGCTGTGACCACGGGCCCGTCCTCGGGCTGTCCCAGGAGCCCCGCGAGGATCTGGGACCCGAAGTGACAATAGACGAGCCCGGCGCTGCTCAGCTTCGTGCTCCAGGGCTTGTCCGGCCGCAGGCTCCGCATGGACTCCGCGAAGGACCTGTGGGGCCACGCGGTCACCCCGGGGCCCCCGGGGCTGCCGCTGTCCCCGGGCGGGGCTCTCACCTCTGGTGGTGGTCGTAGCGGTGCCGCTCCGGGTCGTACTCGCCCCCCACGTCCACCACCACGTCACAGCCGGCCAGGCGCTGCGGGTCCCGCGTCCGCACGATCTCCGCGTCCTGCAGGGGACACCGGGGTGAGGGTCCCCAGGGCCAGCGGGGACCCCCGGGAGCGGCTCCTGGTGACGAGGGACACCGGGGAGGGACCCTGAGGAGGGGGTGGGGGAGATAAGGCTGACCCCAGGTGCGAGCGGGGACCCCGAGGGGTGACCCAGGTGTGACCTGGACCGAGGGGTGACCCCAGGTGAGACCGGGGACCCCGAGGGGCGGCCGCTGGGTGAGCTCAACTTTCCCCACGTGGGACCTGGAGAGGAGCCACCCCGAGGAAGACCCCGGGACCCGGCCCCGCACGGTGCCCCCGTCCCGTTCATGCCCCGGGCGCGCTGCCGGTGCCGCCGCACGCGGGGCCGTACCCGGTAGCGGGGCAGGAGGCGCAGCAGGAAACACGCCAGCGCCTCGTCGCAGTGGAAGGTGCCGTCGTGGGTGCCGATGCGGGCGGCGGGCTCGGGGTGCGGCCGCTTGTGCCCGGTGCCGGTCGCTGTCCCGGTTCCGGCGCCCGCCATGGCCACGAGCCGGGCGGCGCGCGCGGCACCGCGCATGGCGGCGGGGGGCCACGCCCCAAGGACACGCCTACCCCGGAGTAAGCCCCGCCCACCGGGCCCGCGCTCGGCCCCGCCCCCCGCGGCTGCGCATGCGCACGGACGGCACAGAGGTGTCTTTCGGCTCTGGCGAGCGCCCCCTGGCGGCTCGGAGCGGGGATTCGCGGGGCGGGACCGGGACAGAGGGACACCGGGGGACAGAGGGGACACCGGGACAACTCTGGGACAGACACACACGGTCCTGCACAGCCCCCGGGAGACCCAGGGAGAGCCAGAGACACGGGGACGGACTCACAGGGATGGACGGACGGACACGCAGGGACGGACACGCAGGGATGGACACGCAGGGACGGACACGCAGGGACGGATGACCTGTCCGGACACACGAGCCTGGGGCTGAGTGGATTTGCCCAAGCAGGAGTTTATTGGCCAGAGCCAGGGACCCTCCGGCCATCGGTCAGGGCCCAGGGGGGCTGTGATGGCCCCTCCCAGGGATCCGGAGCCCCCAGCTCCCAAATCCCCCATCCCAGGGTTTGCTCCGGATGGGAACAAAGGCCTGGAGCTGCCTCCAGCCCAATGGCAGGGGGAGGGAGCCAAGCTGGAATTGGGGTCCCTGCCCCATCCCAGGGGTCATCAGCATCCCCCAGAGGGGCCCAGCTCCAAAGTGGGGGCGTCTCCTGGAGATCCCCCTGCTCCCCCCTTCCCCAAAGTGCAAACAAAGCTCGTCCTGCTCTTCCCTTGGAGGGTCGAGGAAAAAATCTCCCTTCTCTCGGGGCTTCCTCGGCTGCCTCTGGCACACGGGAACATCACCCACGGCACCTGCTGGCCGCGATTTGGGGCCCCGAGCCCACGGCTGCTGTGGGATTTCGGGGTGGGGGGGAAGCAGAGCACGGCACAGCGGCACCCTGACTTCATCTCCCATCCGGAAACAAAAAAAAGAAGGGATTTGGAGGCACGGAGAGGGATGCACCAGCTCCTGGAACTGGGGGGAAAAACCCGAGCAGCCAACTCCCAAACCCCGGCACAAGCTGGGGCGCTCCCTTCTCCCGGAGCCGGTCCCCTTCAGGAGATGTCGTTGCCGAACACCTCGAGCAGCAGCGGCGTGAGCTGCATGCTGTGCTCGGGCTGGAAGGACAGACAGCGGTACTGCCGCGAGTGCTCCTCGTTCAGGCTGCGCAGGTCGGCCAGCTTCTGGATCATCTTGGCGTAGAGCAGGCGGCTGCCGGGCGGCGGGTGCCGGGCTCGGATGTAGCTCTGCAGCACCTCCGAGAGCCGCTCCTGCAGCGCTTCCACCCGCAGCGGCTCCCGCACGCCCGGCCGGTCTGCGGGGCAACGGCGGCGCTCAGGGCACGGAGCCCCGCGGGGGGATTCCCTCCCTTTTCATGAGGTTTGGGGTGATTCCTTCCCTTCCATGGGGTTTGAGGGTTTGGGGTGATTCCCGTCCTTTTCCTGGGGTTTGGGGTGATTCTCTTCCCTTTCCTGGGCTTTGAGGGTTTGGGGTGATTCCCTCCCTTTCCCAGAATTTAGGGTGATTCCCTCCCTTTTCATAGGGTTTGGGGTGTTTCCCTCCCTTTTCCTGGGGTTTGAGGGTTCAGGGTGATTCCTTCCCTCTTCATGGGGTTTGAGGTGATTCCCTCCCTTTCCTGGGGTTTGACAGTTTGGGGTGATTCCTTCCCTTTCATGGGGTTTGAGGGTTTGGGTTGATTCCTTCCCTTCCATGGGGTTTGAGGGTTTGAGGTGATTCCCATCCTTTTCCTGGGGTTTGGGGTGATTCTCTCCCTTTCCTGGGATTTGACAGTTTGGGGTGATTCCTTCCCTCTTCATGGGGTTTGAGGGTTTGGGGTGATTCCCTCCCTTTCCTGGGGTTTCGGGTAATTCCTTCCCTTTCACGGAGTTTGGGGTTTCATAGGGTTTAGGGTGATTCCTTCCCTTCCATGGGGTTTGAGGTGATTCCTTCCTTTTCATGGAGATTGGGGTTTCATGGGGTTTAGGGTGATTCCTTCCCTTCCATGGGGTTTGAGGGTTTGGGGTGACTCACTCCCTTTTGTGAAGTTTAGGGTGATTCCCTCCCTTTTTGTGGGGTTTTGGGTGATTCCCTCCCTTGTGTGGTTTTTTATGGTTAAGGGTGATTTCCTCCCATTTTAGGATTTGAGGTGATTCCCCCCCTTTTTGTCTCTTTTTAGGGTTTGGGAGACGATTCTCACCCTTTTTATCTCTTTTTAGGGCCAGCTGTGGTCAGGTTTTTTGGGTTTTTTTTCTCCCTCCCCTTTGTGGGGCTTTCCAGATTTGGAGTTTTCCCCTCCCTCGTGAGCGAGTTTGTCCCTACCTGGGGACAGGATGCAGATGGCCATGAGCAGCACGTGCTCCTCCTCGTGCAGGTTCAGCTTCTTCAGCCCCACCTGGAATTTCACCAGCGGCTCCAGCAGGTCCATGCTGTGCCCGGCTGCGGAGAGAACGGGGCCTCTGAGGGGCTCTGCGAAAGGCTCTTTTCCTCTGGGAGGGGATTTTTCCCTTTGGAAAGGGATTATTTTTTTTTTTTCCCCTCCAGAAGGAGACGATATTTGGACACGCTGGGACACATTTTTGGATGCACTGGGATACATTTTTGGGCCCGCTGGTGGCTCTGGGGACACTGAGGCACCCCCATAATTTAAGACAGGACCCCCTTCACCTTTCCCAGCACAAAACCAGGCGCAGAGGGAAGCTCCAAGAGAGGAAAACCCACGGAATTCCGGATGGTTTTGGGCGGGGATCTCCCTTACCTTGGGTGACATCGCTGACCCTGTACTTGAAGTCGCTGCTGCCGCAGGTCCAGGACATGTCCTCGAGGGTGAAGGACTGGTTGGAGCGCAGCATGATCACCTCCATGGCGCTGCACTTGAGCAGCACGATCTGATCCTCCGCAGACAGATCCCTGCAAGAGCATTCGCCCTCTGCACCGGCTCGGGGGACGCAGGAGGAGCTGTCACTCCCCCCAGGGTGGGGCTCCCTGCCCAGAAATCCCATTTCCAGGGGTTTTTGCCCCAAATCTCGGCGTGAACGCGACGCTGACGAGCCCCTCGAGGGCTCTGCGGGAGCTCTGGGTGGGATTTGAGGGTGTTGGGAAAGGAGGAGAACCCCCAGGGACAGATGGAAAACGGAGCTGAGGAACGGCTGGGAAGGGTGCGAGGGGCAGCACGGGATTCCCGGGAAACGCCGGGATTTGGGATCCGAGGCCTCACCTGAAGCCCGGGATCATCTTGGCAAAGCCGACGACCTTCTGGATGCTGTAGCTGACCAGGTCAGCCAGGTGTGGGAGCATGGAGAGCTGCGAGAACTCCAGGTTCATGGAGGAGCTCTCGTCCTGCTCCTCGGGCAGCACCAGGCCCGGGAACGGCGGCGGCTCCACGGAATCTGCGCCGGGGGAAAACGCTCTGAGGGGACCCCGGCACCCCAAGGAGCCCCCACAGGTGAAAAGAAGGTTCTGGAAGGTCAAATTCGGGTGGGAGCATTGCATTCCTGCCCCTCTGGAGGAGGGAGAGGAGGGAATCTGCGTGGTTTTGAGGCCAGGATTTCCACAGGGTGCTGGGTTGGGATCCCGGGAGGGGAATGAGGGGAGGGAGGGGAGGAGGAGGAGGAAGAGGAGGAGGAGGAGGAGGAGGAAGGCAGACTCATGGTGGGGTCAATTTGGCACAACCCTTCCCCACGCCTGGAATTCGGGGCGGTTCAAGGCGTCACCTCCAACCCCAATCGCAGTTTGGGGCCGGGAGGAACTGGGGCCACACCTGGGAACGTGCTGAAGACCTCGGAGCCAAAGAGATCCGAGGAATCCTCCGAGGACAGGTCCTGGGTGAGCAAGGACGAGGTTTTTGTGGCCCCTCTGCTGCTGGGGTGGCTCCTCACAGGGGGCTGGGGGGAGAAAACAGAGAAAACTCCCTGAGCACCGGGGCTGGCAGAAGGATTTACAGGATTTTATGGGGGGAACTCAAGGCGCGAAAAAAAGAGCTTTTTTTTGGGGGTCAGCACCCGAAATTTGGTGAAGTCGGCGTAGGTGGGGTCGTAGGTTTTGCGGTGGGCCTCGAGCAGGACGTCGATGACTTTCTGCTGCTCCTCTGAGAGTTTGGGTTTGAGGCTTTCCCTCAGCGCTTCCTCCTCCTTCCTCTTGAGGATCATCTCCCTCTTCCTCTGCACCTCCTCATCCGTCAGGATGACTGGGAAAGAAAAAAGGGGCAGAATTAGGGATTGGAAGCAGCCCGGGATGCCCAGTCCCTGGAAAATCCCTTTTTCCACCTGGAAAATCCATTTTTTTCCCTGCTACAGCCCCTTGGCCTGGCTTTCCTGCTGTGCCCAGGAGGTTTCTGGTGCTCAGGGGAGGTTTCGGTGGCACCAAAGCTGTGCCAACCCTGCCCCGTGCCCTCTCTGCTTCCTCAAATCCCGATCCCAAACCCTGGGAGCCGCTGGGTTCAGCCAGCTGCCACCAGGGGTGTCCAGCGCTGCTTCAGGGGCAGCTGTAATCTGATTTTTTAAGGTCAAGGCACAGCCAAACCTCCTCCCACCCTCAGGCTCGGGGATTTATGGCTTTTATTGGGGTGGCGGCGCTCGGCAGCGGCCAAAGGTTGGGCTCCACGCAAGGCTGGGCCCTGTTTATTTAGGGAAAAGGAGCAGCCAGGGGCAATTTGGGGCTCAAACCTTCACTTGTTTTTTTTTAAATCAACAACCCCAAGCCCTGAGCGGCCTCAGAAGGGGCTGGAAGGGAAGAAAAAGCACAAATCTCTGGGGGGGACAACTGCCGAGAGCGCAGGGTGGGACAGAACCCCGAAAACCAGGAGATCCCTTTGTGCAGGGGCTGGAGACCTCCCCCAAGGGCTGTTTGCGAATTCCCTGGGCGCAGGGACCCGATGCCGGGAGAGCCAAGGTGGAATTTGGGGCGGGAGGAGCCCTGGGCTCTCAGACCCTGCTCCTTTGGCCCAGGGCGATTTTCCGCTCTCCGTTTTTCCATTTCTCGGCCTTGCGCAACCTCCAGGGCCCCGGGGCTCCTCGGGAGGGGCTGAAAGGTCGCTCCCACCTCTGCCATTGGCATCTCCACGGGAAAAAAAAACCAAAAAAACATCAGGATTTTGCCGTTCCCCCATCGCAGTTTTTAACCACAAAAAGCACCAGATCCACGTGAGCACCGCCGCCACGAAGAGGAGCTGTTAAAAACCCGCGGAGAAGGATTTTCAGGGATTATTCAGGAAGGATCCTCAAGATCCTTGAGCTCCAAGCAGCTGGGAAAAGGCAGGGAAGGGGTAACCCCACATTTTCTGCCGCATTTCCCACCCCTGTGCTCCACGGGTTAAAAGCTGTGAGGGCCCCGGCTCTCCTCGCACCCAAATCCCCAAATTTCCAGACCTGCAGCGGGATTTTTCTCCTCCTGCCTTTTCCCGTTTGTCCCCTGGGAATCAGAAAATCCCTGGCGCTGGGTTTCGGGTTTTTTGGGGTCAAAAACCCCCAAATTCCAGCGGTGGGGGAAGGATCTGCCTGGGTCAGAGCCCAAATTCACGCTCCTCCTCTTCCTCCTCAGCCCACAATTCCCAACGCCCCGTGGAAAAACCCAGGCCTCAAATCCTTCCCCAATTCCCTCTTTCCGCCTAAAAATAACCCCGAATCCTTCGTCCTCCCTCGTTTTTTTCCAGCTTCAAAGTCCGTTTTTTCGCTATTTTTAGCCCCTCCGGGTCGGTTTTTGGTTAATCCGGGCAGGGTTTGTTAACGGGGCCGTTTACACGTTAACTCCTGCGGAGGGGGAAAAAACCCGGAGAAAACCTGGAATTGCTGCCCGGGAATTTTCCAGCCTTTCCTGGCTTAATTAAGAGGCTGTTGGTGCAAATTAAAGCGTTTCCCTCGTTAGGGGCTCCTCAAAAACCGGGGACAGCTCCTGGGAATTTGGGGACAGCCAGTGTGGGGGGTGTGTGGCCTTTTCCTGCCTCATATCAACCTGCCAATCCCAAAGAATAAAATCCAGGGATTTCCAGCAGGATCGTGGAAAATTTAAGCTCTTTTTTCCCCCCCACCTTGCAAATATCTTTAAATTCTGATTTTCTGGAGGTCCTGGGGCGACATGAGGCTCCTTGTTTAGCACAGCAGGGAAAGGGCTCTGCTTCCATATCCCGAATTTCCAGCTCCATGGACACCCTGGCCGCAATCTCCCAGCAGAAAATGTTTGGTTGGAGCTCTCCAGGAGCACCTCAAACACGGTTTATTTTTAAAAGCCACTTATCTCTAAACACACCGGGGAGAAAACAAACATTTGGGCCACATTTGTGTGTTTGGACTGGGCTTAAAAACCGCTTTAATTCCCTCTGCTGTTGACTTAAGTCCCTGCTTTATCCCACATGATAAAAAAAAAAGGCTCGGAGAAAGAAGGAGGGGAATAAAAAAAATATAAAAAAAACAAATCCCAGAGGGAGAAGAGAAAAAACCCGACCCAGCTCCATGGGGAAACTCATCCAGCTCTCCCCACGGAGCACGGAAAACGCCGGAAAAAAAAAAAAACAAACCAAAAAAAAACCCAACAAAAACCCCAGGGGGGAAAAAAAATCCCAGAGGGAGAAGAGAAAAAACCCAACCCAGCTCCACGGGGAAACTCATCCAGCTCTCCCCACGGAGCACAGAAAACGCCGGAAAAAAAACCAAAAAACACCCAACAAAAACCCTAGGAAAAAAAAAAAAAAAATTCCACAAGAAAACAACTCCTGGATGGGGAAGGAATCATTAAACGGAGCGCTCTCAATCATTACCCAGCGCTTCCCCTGCCCTTTGCATCCCCCTGGCAGGGGCACTCACATTCCTTCATCATGCCGATGTCCACGCAGCGCTTGAGGCGGCAGGCCTGGCAGTGCCGCCGGTTGTCCTTGGTGATGTGGCAGTCCCCGTTGAAGGGGCAGGTGAACATGGCTTTCCTCTTCATGCTCCTCCTGGAAAAGAGCGGCAAAAATAATAATAATAAATGAGATTTTTTTGGGGTTGAGTTTTCGCTGTTTTGGTCGTTGCTGAGAGTGAGGGCGGAGTTGGGAGCAAAGGGGGATTTGCCCAGCGGGGAAATGTCTGAAGGGATTTATCCTGAAATGGTTTTGGGGTGGGGGGATGACCTTAAACCCAGCTTGAGCTCCTTTTGCTAAACCAGGCTGCTCTAAGCCCAGCCCAGCCTGGTGGTTTCGAGAAGGTTTTTGGGTTTAAACTGGGATTTTTTGAGGTCAGGAGAGTGGAAGGATTGCAGAGAAAAAAAAAACCCCCCCCGGCAGCGAAACGAAGCGGCGTGGTTTAAACCCGGCCTCCCTAAGCCCGGCTCTGCTGGCAGAACTGGCCCGAGCGCATTTCGGCTGTGCGGGGAGAGGAATTCTCGCTGCAGGACACGGAGAGAGGAGCCCGAAAATGACAGCCCTGAGCTGCAGCCGAAACCACAGCGGGACGGGAACGCGGCGCCGCCGGGACAAAGGGTCAGGGTGGAAAAAATCCGGGGAAAAAGGGTCAGAGCCTTCCAGGATAAAGGGTCAGGCCAAAAAATCCAGGGAAAAATGGTCAGAAACTTCCAGGAGAAAGGGTCAGGGCCAAAAATTCCAGGGAAAAAGGGTCAGAGCCTTCCAGGAGAAAGGGTCAGGCCAAAAAATCCAGGGAAAAAGGGTCAGAGCCTTCCAGGAGAAAGGGTCAGGGCCAAAAAATCCAGGGAAAAAGGGTCAGAAACTTCCAAGGATAAAAGGGTCAGGGCCACAACAATCCGGGGAAAAAGGGTCAGAAACTTCCAGGAGAAAGGGTCAGGGCCAAAAAATGCAGGGAAAAAGGGTCAGAAACTTCCAGGATAAAAGGGTCAGAGCCAAAAAATCCAGGGAAAAAGGGTCAGAGCCTTCCAGGAGAAAGGGTCAGGGCCAAAATCTTCCAAGGAATAATGGTCAGAGCCAGAGTTTCCAAGGAAAAAGGGTCAAGGGCAGAAATTTCCAAGGAAAAAGGGTCAGAACCTTCCAGGACAAAGGGTCAGGGCCAAAATAATCCGGGGAAAAAGGGTCAGAAACTTCCAAGGAAAAAAGGTCAGGCCAAAAAATCCAGGGGAAAATGGTCAGAAACTTCCAGGACAAAGGGTCAGGGCCAAAATCTTCCTGGGATAGGTCAAGGCCAGAAACTTCCAAGGAAAAATGGTCAGAGCCAGAGTTTCCAAGGAAAAAGGGTCAAGGCCAGAAACTTCCAAGGAAAAATGGCTGGAATTTTCCCAGGAAAAAGGGGGGTAGGTGGGATATTGGGAAGAAATTCCTCGCTGTGAGGCCCCAGGATAGAATTCCCAGAAAAGCTGCGGCTGCCCCATCCCTGGAAGTGCCCAAGGCCAACAGTCAGATTAAAAAAAATGGAAAAAATATCAAATCTGGGCGAAAAAAAATGTTAAATAGGGGTCAAATGTGTCAAATACAGGTGAGAAAATATTTAAAAATGGGTAAAAATCAAAAATCTGGGTAAAAAAAAAAAAAAATCTTCAAGATTTCCTCTGGCTGCAGCGCTGGGAATTAGAGATGGTTTGAGGAAGGGAGATGTAAACCAAGAGGCTTCGCTCTGCCTTTACCTGCCTGGAATTTGGGATTTTTTGGGAGTTTTTTTTGGGAAAACAGGGAAAGCAGAGCCCTGTTTTCTCCCTGCTCCTCCAAAATCTCTGGAATTTTCTGTTCCAAACAGGGACAAACAATCCCAGCACTCAGAATTCAGCCCCAGACACCCCAAAATTCCCAATTTTGCTGCACAAAAAACTCCTTTTTTTTTTTTTAATCCCCTACAAAAACCCAGGGAAAGGTCGGGAATGCACAAACAACCAAGCCTTGGAGCAGGGACAAAAAAAAAACCATTCCCAGGGTTCAGGACAGGCCAAAATTCCAGGTTTGGAATGAAAATTGCAGCTTGGGTGGTTCCGGAGGCTCCCAGGGTGACACCGGAGCCGGGCTGGGGCTGGAATTCCACGGAAACCTTCCCGAGCCGCCCAATTCCCGGGAGAATTTGGGATCCCAGGGGCTAAAAATAGAGGATTCCAGACCTCATTCCCAGCCTGGAATGAGGGAATTGCACTGGGAGGTGGGGAGGGCTCCCGGGGCAGAATTCCCAGGAAATGCTGGATTTCGGGAAGAGCTGATCCCCTGCCCTTTCCTCATCCCCTCAATCCCAGAGGGTTTTGTTTTGGTTTTTTTGAGGACATTTTAGGGCTTTTTGACTCTGGGAAAAAAAAAAATCCCAATTTGTGACTTCAGGGGAGCTTTCCCCACATTCCTCCCTTTTCCAGGAGCACCGCAAAGCTCCCAGACCCGGGAAAAAACCAACAACAGGAAGGAAAACACCAACAACAGGAAGGAAAACACCAACAACAGGAAGGAAAACACCAACAACAGGAAGGAAAACACCAACAACAGGAAGGAAAACACCAACAACAGGAAGGAAAACACCAACAACAGGAAGGAAAACACCAACAACAGGAAGGAAAACACCAACAACAGGAAGGAAAACACCAACAACAGGAAGGAAAACACCAACAACAGGAAGGAAAACACCAACAACAGGAAGGAAAACACCAACAAACAGGAAGGAAAACACCAACAACAGGAAGAAAAAAAACACAGGAAGAAAAAAATAAAAACAGGGGAAAAAAACAGGGAAAAAAAAACAGGGGAAAAAAAACAGGAAGGAAAAAAAAAAAAAACAGGAAAAAAAAAAACAGGGAAAAAAAAAAAAAACCAGGAAAAAAAAATCCCCAAAATCCCAAACTCACCCCAAATAAATCAACAACATTCCCCCCCTTAAACCAGCGGAGCCCCGGGCTGGTTTCGGGATCCCCAGCGGGGATTTTTGGGGATTGGGGCGCTCCCAAAAACCCGGGCTCACCGGAAGAAGCCCTTGCAGCCCTCGCAGGTCATGGCGTTGAAGTGGAAGCCGGTGGCTCTGTCCCCGCAAACCCCGCAGATCCTGGCGAGGTTCCGCTCGGGATCTCCGCCGGGATCCGCCAGGGAGGTGCTGGAAGCGCCGGGATCCATGGCTGGGAGGTGGAAAAACAAAAAAAAAAAACCAACCAATAAAACCAAAAAGCGCCTTTTGGGATTCGTCGCTAAAAGTTTTAATTCCGCTCGATTCGGGGGTTTGGTCTGAAAATTATCCCGAAAGTTTGGGGTTTTGTTGGTTTTTTTTCCCCCCGTGGATTCTTCCCTGAGTTGGGTGAGGGATTTTTATTAAAAATATTTATTAAAAGCGCACAAAGAAATCTGAGTTTGGGATTCCGGAATGCCGGGAAAACTCTGGGATTGGGAGAGGCTCAATCTCAATTAATGCCTCGCTAATGAGGCAAAACAACCCCGAGGGCTCCCTGAAAATTCCTGTGCCTCTGGAATGATTTTCCTTTAAAAAAGTGGAGAAAAAGCGGTTTGATCCCATTCCGAACCCGGCCATTCCCAAACTCCTTTAAATCCACTACAATCCATGAAATGCCATTAAAATCCCAATTAAAGAACTCCCTCTTTTTGGGGGGCTGCTTTTCCAGGGATTCCCGAGTGGGATTTGGAGTGGATTTTGGGATTCCTGAGTGGGATTTTGAGGTTTTCCCAGGAATTCCCTGGGACATCATTCCCAGCTCTCCTCTCCCACTGTTTCCAACCAAAGCCTGGATTTTCCCCTTTAATTCCTTCGGAGTTTTGCTTTCATTTGGATTTTTGGGCCTCGGGGTTTGGGCTGGAGGATCCTTTTCCCATATTTTTGTGAAGATCCCAAACAAAGAATTCCCAAAACCTCCCACCAGGAGCTGCTGCACTGGGATATTCCAGATCAATAAAAACCCAAGGAAGGGGTGAAAGTTTCCCAACGGATTGGGAGCAAAGAGCAGGGACAGATCCAACGCCCCGGGAAAAACGAGCCCGGCAACTCCAGAGCTCCCTGCCACAGGAGGGAACCCCGAGATGAGGAATTTGAGATCCACACATCCCGATTTCCCTTCTATCCCAGAAAAAAAATTGAGAATATTCCAGGTTAAACCCTTGGATTGCCGTTCCCTGCGTTCCAAACACATCCCACTGCTCTTTTTAAATGGGGAAATCCGATTGAGCTGAGCTTTTATGGGGATTTTTCCACCCCCCCAAAAAAAATCCCTCCAGCACCACTGTGGTCACTCCATGGAAAAGCTTTCCCCTCTTTTCCAAGGAAAAAATTTAAAAAAAAATATCCAGGAATGGGAATTTTTCCCCACAGAAACTTCCCTGGTGTCCCCCAAACCCTTCCTGGATTTCCTCCTCCCGCTCCAAATCCTTCTTTTTGCTCCTTTATTTCCCAATCCCTAATTCCAGGCTGTCCCAGGAATCCTTTCCCCTCATATCTCCCCAAAATTCCAGGGAAAGCCGACAGGCAGAAGCTGCCCCTGCTTGTGGAAAATTCCGGAACTCCTGCGGAGCTTCTCCCCGGATTTCGAAATATTCCCAAACAGGTTCTGGCTCCGTCACCCTCCGGAGAGGGAGAAAACCACTCCAGGAAAATACAATTCCCAGGAATTTTCAACATAAATTCTTTTTTTTTTTTTACCATCTCCAGCCTCCCTTGGGCTTTTTTTTTTTTTTTTTTTTTTCGCTCCAGAGGGAGCAAAAATTCCGGCAAAATTCCAGCAAAATGCTCCTGAAATCTGCCCCGAAATCAGGGACTGGGAGAGGAGATGGAATTTGGGGGGATTTCAACCTTATTTTTTAGATTGGGACAGGGATTATCTGAAATTGCCGGGACAGGCACCCTTGGGAAAGGTTTAGGGTGGATTTTAGGGAAAAAATTCCTCATCCAGAGAGCGGCCAAACGCTGGAAAATCTCCCCAGGGAACGGGCAGGGCCTCGAGGGCGATGGAATTGATGGAAAATGCTCTGGGATATTTGAGGTTTTTGTGTCCATTGCAGGGTCAGGAGTTGGATTGGATGAACCCAGCTGGATTTTCCAGGATTCCAGCTCCTCCTTGCAAGGAAGAGTCCAGAATCCAAGGCCTTGGGATCCCACGTGGGGCCTCTCCAGGCCCTGCCCCACAATAAAATTATTCCCAGTGGTTAAAGGCCAATTCCCAAACACATGGATTTGGCTGAGGGGGATTTTTTTGGGGTCTTTTTTGCTGTGGGATGTCCAAAAATCCGTCCAAAATTCCCTCCCGGTATCCATCAGGACAGGAGTGAAAGGCCCGGCCCCGTGTGGGAGCGCAAAATCTGAGCCTGGAAAGGCCAAATTTGGGCCAAAAGGGACCCAAAATTCAGTGTATCCAGGATTTTCTTCCAGCTGGAGCCTCCCAGTGAGATATTCCCGATTTTAGGCGGGAAAAAAACACAATTTTAGTCCTCTAATCTCTGATATTATCCCCCAAACCAGCTCCAAGGCCCTCCCAAAAAACTCCAGCGTCCCTAAAAACCTCCAGGGACACAAACCCAACCGGGTCCCTGTTAAAACATCCCAGAAATTGTGATTTTTTTTTTCCTCAAAAGAGGATTTTTGGGTGGGATCACCTCCCAAAGCAGGGGCTGGGGAGGGTGACAAGGACGAGCCGGATCCCAAACCCCAAATCCCAGCTTTTCCCACCTGTCTGGACAAGCCAGGAGGAAAATTCCAACTGATCCCGGCACGTGACGGAGCCTGGCCCTGCCTGCTCTCCTTCCCTGGCAGTTTTCCTGCTGCTGGAGCTGCTCAGGATTTGAGGGAAATTCTGTTTTTTTCCCCTTTTTTTCCAGAGGAGCTGCAGCAGGAATTGCTTTTCCCAGCTGCGAAAGATCCCAAAATTCCATTTTTGTGCTGGAGCTGCTCCCCCTCCTCCAAGGATCCCAAATTCCCCCTGGATTCAGGAATCTGATCCCACCTCACCATTTTTCCCCCACCAGCTTTGGGACACAACAATTCCCAGGTATTTCATCCCCAAATCCCCCGGCTGGAATTCCCTGGGAACAGCAGGGAAGAGAAATTCCCAGCAATGAAACAGCCCCCAAAAATCCCAGTTTTTTGGGCCCTGTCCCGGGCAGCAGCAGGACACAAATCCAGGTTTTCCCCACGGAATTCTTGGAGTGTCCCAGCCCCAAAGGAAAGGATTTTGGAGCCGCCAGGCACAGGAATTGCAGCAGAACTCCAGGAAAAAAAAAATGGGAAAATACTGCAAAATTCCAGCTAAACCACGCTGGGAAGGAAAAAAATCCCCAAAGCAGAGGTGGAAGGGCAGCACCAGCCCCAGCTGCGGGATAAAAATCCTCTTTTTGCGCTGGAGCCAGCCCTGGGAAGGTTTGGAGGCACACAAGTGATTCCCAGCTGTGGCAATTCCCAGGAAATCCGGGATTTGCTGTCCCCTCCTGAGGCCACCCAGGTGAGGCAGGGAACGCATCCTGAGCTAAAAACAGAGCTGGGATTCATCAGCCTGGGGATTTCTGGAGATGGGAAGGGATTTTGGGGATTTTTAGGGAGTTCTCCCAGGGCAGCAGGGACGAATCCCTGTCCCATTCCCCGGGATGAGGGAGGAAAAAAAAAAAAGAGAATTTTCACAGAAAGTCCCACCTTGGAGCTGGAAAAAGGAAGCTTTGGAGGCCCCAAATCCCTGTCCATTCCTTATCCCTGGGATGTGCCCAGTGGAAAAGGGAATTCTCATTCCCCAGAACCTCGACTTGCCCAAGGAAGGAGGAGGAGGAGTGGGAATGATGCAGCGGCCAGAGCTGTTGCAGCCTGGAATTGAGAAATTGGAGCAGCAGCCACGCCTGGGGCATGGAGAAGCAGGGAAAACCTCAGGAAACGGCTCCAGCTTCTCCAGAAAATAAAAATTAGGGAGGTTTCGCGTGCCAAAAATCCCCTTTTTCCACCCAGGTTGCTTCTAGGAAGCGAGAGAGTGCTCAGGAATCACTCCAGGAAAGGAAAATCCCTCCCTGGTGTAGCTGCTCCTCCGCTCAGGAGAACCTGGAGCGGCTTCTGGGATTCCTGGGAATGAGGAAACAGCTCTGGATGTGCAGATAAAGGCTCCAGGTGTTGTTTTCCCACCGCTTTTATGGGTGAAAATTGTGAAATTGTGGAGCAGCAGCCACCCTGGAGAACTGAGAAGGTGAGAAAACCTATTTTTTTCTTTTTTTTTTTTTAAAAGCTTCTTGAGACAGCTCAAACTTTTCCAGGAAAAGGCCGGAAACTCCAAAAAAAAAAACCCCTTTTTTTTTTTGGACCCAATTTACCTGCAGCAAAACCCTCTGGGGAAGCAGGGACAGGGTCAGGAGAGGGAGAATCCTTCCCCCAGCACAACCCAGAGCAGCTCCTGGGATTCCCTGGGAATGAGGAAACAGCTTGGGACGCCCGGGATAAAAAAAATTCCAGGTGTTGTTTTCGGCCCTTTTTCCGTTTAATAGCGGCGAAAAAGGGCGAGGGTTGAGCTGATAAAGGCGGAGATAAGAGAAATGGCCCGAGGAGGAGCTGAGTCAGCCGAGGGTGAAGTGGCAGCGCCGGGGGTGGCACCGGCAACATCCTGGCAGTGCCACCCCTGGCAGGTTTTTGTTCCATCCGCACCTCGGTTTAATCTTAATTTCCCTGGATTTTTAATTTTTTTTTTGCTTTTTTTTCCCCCCCCCATCAGTTCCCTGAGTTGAATTTTTTTAAAAGGTTTTTTTTTTTTTCTTATTCCCAGAACCGTTTCTACCGTTTCCATCTCTCTCATTTTACATCCCAGCCCTCTTCCAACCGGGATTTTTCCCCTTTCTCCCAATCCCTGACAATTCCAGAATTTCCCCTCGGGGAGCTCAGGCCAGGCTTTGGCTCAGCCACAGAAGGTTAAAAATTATTCCCTGGAGTAGGATTAGCCATTAAATGGGGAAAAAAAAAGAAAAAAGAAAAAAAAAAAGCCTGGATTTTCCATTTATTCTCCCTAAACACAGCGGGATTATTCAGGGAAACATCCCCCAGGCACGTTTTTACCTGGGGAAAATCTGATTTTTTTTTTTTTTGGTGATTTTTGTTGTTGCTGGGACATCTCAGCCCTGATCTGGTCACGCCCTGGAGATCTGGGGCAGACATCTCCCATCATCCTCATCATCACCTGCATCATCAGCTCCCAGATTTTCCTCGCTCCGGGATTCCCGAGAGAACCCAACTCACCCTGGCTTTTTTTTCCCCTTTATTTCACCTTAATTCCACCAAGTTCAGCCCAACACAGGTTTTTTAAACTTTATTTAACTTTTTTTAGGCCATTTTTGCTCCTCCTATATTCCCCTGGATTTTTACTCTCCTCAGACATTGGGGTTTCACCATTTCCCTGGATTTCTCCTCCATTCACCCTCGGGTTTAATCGTAATTTCCCCTGGATTTTTCTCCCGCCTTGCCCAATTTCCCTGGATTTAATCCTAATATCCTGCAATTCTTGCTTCCCCCATCATTCCACTGGATTTTCCTCTCTCTTCCCTGAGTTTTAAACCCCGATTCTCCTGAGGTTTAAACCCGATTCTCCGGGGATTTTTGCTCCACCCGCACCTCGCTTTCCCCATCACCTCCCCGGCTTTTCGCTGCCCTCGGTTTCCCGGGATTTTTTCCCTCCCTTTTCCTGGGCTTTAACCGCAATTTCCCGGTACTTTTTTCCCTCCCTTTGTTCCTGGGGCTTTAACGCAATTCCCGGGATTTTTTCCAATCCCTTTTCCTGGGCTTTAACCGCAATTTCCCGGGATTTTTTCCCTCCCTTTTCCTGGGCTTTAACCGCAATTTCCCGGGATTTTTTCCCTCCCTTTTCCTGGGCTTTAACCGCAATTTCCCGGGATTTTTTCCCTCCCTTTTCCTGGGCTTTAACCGCAATTTCCCGGGATTTTCGCGTCCCGCCGTGGCCGCGGCTCCTTCCCCGAGCCGGAGGAAAATGAGTCACGGGCGGCTCCGGGGGAGGAGGAGACGCCGCAAAAACGTCGCTCGTCCCGAAAACCTCTTTCCGAGAAAAAACAAAAAACAACAAACCCTCAAAACTTTTCTCAAAGCTCCAACCTCGAAAAGGAGAAGAGAAGGAGAGGCTCAGCCGCTTCTGCCGGCCCCAAAAAAACTCGTTCGGGGCGCTCAGAGGAGGTTCCCCCCTAATTCTTGGTGCAGAAAAATCCCCCTGTACCTTGATTTTCCTGGCGCTGGCTCGGGATGGCTCCAAAATATCCGGGAAGGCGCTGGGGAATTCAAAAGGAAGGTGATTAATGCCGTGCCAAAGGGCTCAGCCCCCCTCAAAAAAAAAACCCCAATTGAGACCTTGAACGTGGGTTTAAATGGAGCACTTAACCACGAGAGCAGCCCGAAACCCTAAAAAATCACCTCGTAGGAAGCTCTAAAGTCAAATAAACACCCCCGCAGCTGCCAGGAACCCTAAAATCGCCTTACAGAAAAAACCTTAAAAATCGCATGAACGCTCCCACGGCGCCCAGGAATTCCCCGGGTTCGAAGGGCCCCCCAAAAAGAGGGAGGACAGCGGTGACTTTCCGGGATGTGGGGACGCCCCGGAGCCCCCCAAAACTCCTTCGTGAACTCACATTTCTGGGGGTGATCGTGGCTGAGATGGGACAGCCCCAGACCCCCCCCCTAAAACCAGGAGACACCCCCAGAACGGGACGGGGACACCCCCAACCCTTAAGGGGACCCGAATTTTGACAGGGAAATCCCCCAGCCCAGCGGGGACACGGAGG
>JAKJHU010002697.1:17500-28477 GCA_022316685.1 Progne subis subis | reverse complement strand
TGCTGCCCGCCTCCGAGCATTACGTTCTAAGGCCCATTTCGCTGGGTAGACCTGCTGTCCGCCTACGAGCATTACGTTCTGAGGCCCATTTCGCCGGGTAGACCTGCTGTCCGCCTCCGGGGCCTGCACTCTAACGGCTATTCCCTGGGTAGACCTGCTGTCCGCCTCCGAGCCCGGTATCCTGGCCTCTATTCCCTGGGTAGACCTGCTGTCCGCCTCCTAGCCTGGTATCCTGGCCACTATTCCCCGGGTAGACCTGCTGCCCCCTTGCGGGCCTTGCCTTCCAATGGCTATGGCCTGGGTAGACCTTCTGTCTGCCTCCGAGCATTACGTTCTAAGGCCCATATCGCTGGGTAGACCTGCTGCCCGCCTCCGAGCATTACATTCTAAGGCCCATTTCGCTGGGTAGACCTGCTGTCCGCCTACGAGCATTACGTTCTAAGGCCCATTTCGCCGGGTAGACCTGCTGTCCGCCTCCGGGGCCTGCACTCTAACGGCTATTCCATGGGTAGACCTGCCGTCGGCCTCCGAGCCTGGCATCCTGGCCGCTATTCCCTGGGTAGACCTGCTGTCCGCCTCCGAGCCCGGTATCCTGGCCTCTATTCCCTGGGTAGACCTGCTGTCCGCCTCCTAGCCTGGTATCCTGGCCACTATTCCCTGGGTAGACCTGCTGTCCGCCTCCGAGCATTACGTTCTACTGGCTATTTTGCGGGGTAGACCTGCTGTCCGCCTCCGAGCATTACATTCTACGGCCCATTTCGCCGGGTAGACCTGCTGTCCGTCTCGGAGCATTACGTTCTAAGGCCCATTTCGCTGGGTAGACCTGCTGTCCGCCTCCGGGGCCTGCACTCTAATGGCTATTCCCTGGGTAGACCTGCTGCCCCCTTGCGGGCCTTGCCTTCCAATGGCTATGGCCTGGGTAGACCTTCTGTCTGCCTCCGAGCATTACGTTCTAAGGCCCATTTCGCTGGGTAGACCTGCTGACCGCCTACGAGCATTACGTTCTAAGGCCCATTTCGCTGGGTAGACCTGCTGACCGCCTCCGGGGCCTGCACTCTAAAGGCTATTCCCTGGGTAGACCTGCCGTCGGCCTCCGAGCCAGGTATCCTGGCCTCTATTCCCTGGGTAGACCTGCTGTACGCCTCCGAGCCAGGTATCCTGGCCTCTATTCCCTGGGTAGACCTGCTGTCCGCCTCCTAGCCTGGTATCCTGGCCACTATTCCCTGGGTAGACCTGCTGCCCCCTTGCGGGCCTTGCCTTCCAATGGCTATGGCCTGGGTAGACCTTCTGTCTGCCTACGAGCATTACGTTCTAAGGCCCATTTCGCTGGGTAGACCTGCTGCCCGCCTACGAGCATTACGTTCTAAGGCCCATTTCGCTGGGTAGACCTGCTGTCCGCCTACGAGCATTACGTTCTAAGGCCCATATCGCTGGGTAGACCTGCTGCCCGCCTCCGAGCATTACGTTCTAAGGCCCATTTCGCTGGGTAGACCTGCTGTCCGCCTACGAGCATTACGTTCTGAGGCCCATTTCGCCGGGTAGACCTGCTGTCCGCCTCCGGGGCCTGCACTCTAACGGCTATTCCCTGGGTAGACCTGCTGTCCGCCTCCGAGCCCGGTATCCTGGCCTCTATTCCCTGGGTAGACCTGCTGTCCGCCTCCTAGCCTGGTATCCTGGCCACTATTCCCCGGGTAGACCTGCTGCCCCCTTGCGGGCCTTGCCTTCCAATGGCTATGGCCTGGGTAGACCTTCTGTCTGCCTCCGAGCATTACGTTCTAAGGCCCATATCGCTGGGTAGACCTGCTGCCCGCCTCCGAGCATTACATTCTAAGGCCCATTTCGCTGGGTAGACCTGCTGTCCGCCTACGAGCATTACGTTCTAAGGCCCATTTCGCCGGGTAGACCTGCTGTCCGCCTCCGGGGCCTGCACTCTAACGGCTATTCCCTGGGTAGACCTGCCGTCGGCCTCCGAGCCTGGCATCCTGGCCGCTATTCCCTGGGTAGACCTGCTGTCCGCCTCCGAGCCCGGTATCCTGGCCTCTATTCCCCGGGTAGACCTGCTGTCCGCCTCCTAGCCTGGTATCCTGGCCACTATTCCCCGGGTAGACCTGCTGCCCCCTTGCGGGCCTTGCCTTCCAATGGCTATGGCCTGGGTAGACCTTCTGTCCGCCTACGAGCATTACGTTCTAAGGCCCATTTCGCTGGGTAGACCTGCTGCCCGCCTCCGAGCATTACGTTCTAAGGCCCATTTCGCTGGGTAGACCTGCTGTCCGCCTACGAGCATTACGTTCTAAGGCCCATATCGCTGGGTAGACCTGCTGCCCGCCTCCGAGCATTACGTTCTAAGGCCCATTTCGCTGGGTAGACCTGCTGTCCGCCTACGAGCATTACGTTCTGAGGCCCATTTCGCCGCGTAGACCTGCTGTCCGCCTCCGGGGCCTGCACTCTCACGGCTATTCCCTGGGTAGACCTGCTGTCCGCCTCCGAGCCAGGTATCCTGGCCTCTATTCCCTGGGTAGACCTGCTGTCCGCCTCCTAGCCTGGTATCCTGGCCACTATTCCCCGGGTAGACCTGCTGCCCCCTTGCGGGCCTTGCCTTCCAATGGCTATGGCCTGGGTAGACCTTCTGTCTGCCTCCGAGCATTACGTTCTAAGGCCCATTTCGCTGGGTAGACCTGCTGACCGCCTACGAGCATTACGTTCTAAGGCCCATTTCGCTGGGTAGACCTGCTGACCGCCTCCGGGGCCTGCACTCTAAAGGCTATTCCCTGGGTAGACCTGCCGTCGGCCTCCGAGCCAGGTATCCTGGCCTCTATTCCCTGGGTAGACCTGCTGTACGCCTCCGAGCCAGGTATCCTGGCCTCTATTCCCTGGGTAGACCTGCTGTCCGCCTCCTAGCCTGGTATCCTGGCCACTATTCCCTGGGTAGACCTGCTGCCCCCTTGCGGGCCTTGCCTTCCAATGGCTATGGCCTGGGTAGACCTTCTGTCTGCCTACGAGCATTACGTTCTAAGGCCCATTTCGCTGGGTAGACCTGCTGCCCGCCTACGAGCATTACGTTCTAAGGCCCATTTCGCTGGGTAGACCTGCTGTCCGCCTACGAGCATTACGTTCTAAGGCCCATATCGCTGGGTAGACCTGCTGCCCGCCTCCGAGCATTACGTTCTAAGGCCCATTTCGCTGGGTAGACCTGCTGTCCGCCTACGAGCATTACGTTCTGAGGCCCATTTCGCCGGGTAGACCTGCTGTCCGCCTCCGGGGCCTGCACTCTAACGGCTATTCCCTGGGTAGACCTGCTGTCCGCCTCCGAGCCCGGTATCCTGGCCTCTATTCCCTGGGTAGACCTGCTGTCCGCCTCCTAGCCTGGTATCCTGGCCACTATTCCCCGGGTAGACCTGCTGCCCCCTTGCGGGCCTTGCCTTCCAATGGCTATGGCCTGGGTAGACCTTCTGTCTGCCTCCGAGCATTACGTTCTAAGGCCCATATCGCTGGGTAGACCTGCTGCCCGCCTCCGAGCATTACATTCTAAGGCCCATTTCGCTGGGTAGACCTGCTGTCCGCCTACGAGCATTACGTTCTAAGGCCCATTTCGCCGGGTAGACCTGCTGTCCGCCTCCGGGGCCTGCACTCTAACGGCTATTCCATGGGTAGACCTGCCGTCGGCCTCCGAGCCTGGCATCCTGGCCGCTATTCCCTGGGTAGACCTGCTGTCCGCCTCCGAGCCCGGTATCCTGGCCTCTATTCCCTGGGTAGACCTGCTGTCCGCCTCCTAGCCTGGTATCCTGGCCACTATTCCCTGGGTAGACCTGCTGTCCGCCTCCGAGCATTACGTTCTACTGGCTATTTTGCGGGGTAGACCTGCTGTCCGCCTCCGAGCATTACATTCTACGGCCCATTTCGCCGGGTAGACCTGCTGTCCGTCTCGGAGCATTACGTTCTAAGGCCCATTTCGCTGGGTAGACCTGCTGTCCGCCTCCGGGGCCTGCACTCTAATGGCTATTCCCTGGGTAGACCTGCTGCCCCCTTGCGGGCCTTGCCTTCCAATGGCTATGGCCTGGGTAGACCTTCTGTCTGCCTCCGAGCATTACGTTCTAAGGCCCATTTCGCTGGGTAGACCTGCTGACCGCCTACGAGCATTACGTTCTAAGGCCCATTTCGCTGGGTAGACCTGCTGACCGCCTCCGGGGCCTGCACTCTAAAGGCTATTCCCTGGGTAGACCTGCCGTCGGCCTCCGAGCCAGGTATCCTGGCCTCTATTCCCTGGGTAGACCTGCTGTACGCCTCCGAGCCAGGTATCCTGGCCTCTATTCCCTGGGTAGACCTGCTGTCCGCCTCCTAGCCTGGTATCCTGGCCACTATTCCCTGGGTAGACCTGCTGCCCCCTTGCGGGCCTTGCCTTCCAATGGCTATGGCCTGGGTAGACCTTCTGTCTGCCTACGAGCATTACGTTCTAAGGCCCATTTCGCTGGGTAGACCTGCTGCCCGCCTACGAGCATTACGTTCTAAGGCCCATTTCGCTGGGTAGACCTGCTGTCCGCCTACGAGCATTACGTTCTAAGGCCCATATCGCTGGGTAGACCTGCTGCCCGCCTCCGAGCATTACGTTCTAAGGCCCATTTCGCTGGGTAGACCTGCTGTCCGCCTACGAGCATTACGTTCTGAGGCCCATTTCGCCGGGTAGACCTGCTGTCCGCCTCCGGGGCCTGCACTCTAACGGCTATTCCCTGGGTAGACCTGCTGTCCGCCTCCGAGCCAGGTATCCTGGCCTCTATTCCCTGGGTAGACCTGCTGTCCGCCTCCTAGCCTGGTATCCTGGCCACTATTCCCCGGGTAGACCTGCTGCCCCCTTGCGGGCCTTGCCTTCCAATGGCTATGGCCTGGGTAGACCTTCTGTCTGCCTCCGAGCATTACGTTCTAAGGCCCATATCGCTGGGTAGACCTGCTGCCCGCCTCCGAGCATTACATTCTAAGGCCCATTTCGCTGGGTAGACCTGCTGTCCGCCTACGAGCATTACGTTCTAAGGCCCATTTCGCCGGGTAGACCTGCTGTCCGCCTCCGGGGCCTGCACTCTAACGGCTATTCCCTGGGTAGACCTGCCGTCGGCCTCCGAGCCTGGCATCCTGGCCGCTATTCCCTGGGTAGACCTGCTGTCCGCCTCCGAGCCCGGTATCCTGGCCTCTATTCCCCGGGTAGACCTGCTGTCCGCCTCCTAGCCTGGTATCCTGGCCACTATTCCCCGGGTAGACCTGCTGCCCCCTTGCGGGCCTTGCCTTCCAATGGCTATGGCCTGGGTAGACCTTCTGTCCGCCTACGAGCATTACGTTCTAAGGCCCATTTCGCTGGGTAGACCTGCTGCCCGCCTCCGAGCATTACGTTCTAAGGCCCATTTCGCTGGGTAGACCTGCTGTCCGCCTACGAGCATTACGTTCTAAGGCCCATATCGCTGGGTAGACCTGCTGCCCGCCTCCGAGCATTACGTTCTAAGGCCCATTTCGCTGGGTAGACCTGCTGTCCGCCTACGAGCATTACGTTCTGAGGCCCATTTCGCCGCGTAGACCTGCTGTCCGCCTCCGGGGCCTGCACTCTCACGGCTATTCCCTGGGTAGACCTGCTGTCCGCCTCCGAGCCAGGTATCCTGGCCTCTATTCCCTGGGTAGACCTGCTGTCCGCCTCCTAGCCTGGTATCCTGGCCACTATTCCCCGGGTAGACCTGCTGCCCCCTTGCGGGCCTTGCCTTCCAATGGCTATGGCCTGGGTAGACCTTCTGTCTGCCTCCGAGCATTACGTTCTAAGGCCCATTTCGCTGGGTAGACCTGCTGACCGCCTACGAGCATTACGTTCTAAGGCCCATTTCGCTGGGTAGACCTGCTGACCGCCTCCGGGGCCTGCACTCTAAAGGCTATTCCCTGGGTAGACCTGCCGTCGGCCTCCGAGCCAGGTATCCTGGCCTCTATTCCCTGGGTAGACCTGCTGTACGCCTCCGAGCCAGGTATCCTGGCCTCTATTCCCTGGGTAGACCTGCTGTCCGCCTCCTAGCCTGGTATCCTGGCCACTATTCCCTGGGTAGACCTGCTGCCCCCTTGCGGGCCTTGCCTTCCAATGGCTATGGCCTGGGTAGACCTTCTGTCTGCCTACGAGCATTACGTTCTAAGGCCCATTTCGCTGGGTAGACCTGCTGCCCGCCTACGAGCATTACGTTCTAAGGCCCATTTCGCTGGGTAGACCTGCTGTCCGCCTACGAGCATTACGTTCTAAGGCCCATATCGCTGGGTAGACCTGCTGCCCGCCTCCGAGCATTACGTTCTAAGGCCCATTTCGCTGGGTAGACCTGCTGTCCGCCTACGAGCATTACGTTCTGAGGCCCATTTCGCCGGGTAGACCTGCTGTCCGCCTCCGGGGCCTGCACTCTAACGGCTATTCCCTGGGTAGACCTGCTGTCCGCCTCCGAGCCCGGTATCCTGGCCTCTATTCCCTGGGTAGACCTGCTGTCCGCCTCCTAGCCTGGTATCCTGGCCACTATTCCCCGGGTAGACCTGCTGCCCCCTTGCGGGCCTTGCCTTCCAATGGCTATGGCCTGGGTAGACCTTCTGTCTGCCTCCGAGCATTACGTTCTAAGGCCCATATCGCTGGGTAGACCTGCTGCCCGCCTCCGAGCATTACATTCTAAGGCCCATTTCGCTGGGTAGACCTGCTGTCCGCCTACGAGCATTACGTTCTAAGGCCCATTTCGCCGGGTAGACCTGCTGTCCGCCTCCGGGGCCTGCACTCTAACGGCTATTCCATGGGTAGACCTGCCGTCGGCCTCCGAGCCTGGCATCCTGGCCGCTATTCCCTGGGTAGACCTGCTGTCCGCCTCCGAGCCCGGTATCCTGGCCTCTATTCCCTGGGTAGACCTGCTGTCCGCCTCCTAGCCTGGTATCCTGGCCACTATTCCCTGGGTAGACCTGCTGTCCGCCTCCGAGCATTACGTTCTACTGGCTATTTTGCGGGGTAGACCTGCTGTCCGCCTCCGAGCATTACATTCTACGGCCCATTTCGCCGGGTAGACCTGCTGTCCGTCTCGGAGCATTACGTTCTAAGGCCCATTTCGCTGGGTAGACCTGCTGTCCGCCTCCGGGGCCTGCACTCTAATGGCTATTCCCTGGGTAGACCTGCTGCCCCCTTGCGGGCCTTGCCTTCCAATGGCTATGGCCTGGGTAGACCTTCTGTCTGCCTCCGAGCATTACGTTCTAAGGCCCATTTCGCTGGGTAGACCTGCTGACCGCCTACGAGCATTACGTTCTAAGGCCCATTTCGCTGGGTAGACCTGCTGACCGCCTCCGGGGCCTGCACTCTAAAGGCTATTCCCTGGGTAGACCTGCCGTCGGCCTCCGAGCCAGGTATCCTGGCCTCTATTCCCTGGGTAGACCTGCTGTACGCCTCCGAGCCAGGTATCCTGGCCTCTATTCCCTGGGTAGACCTGCTGTCCGCCTCCTAGCCTGGTATCCTGGCCACTATTCCCTGGGTAGACCTGCTGCCCCCTTGCGGGCCTTGCCTTCCAATGGCTATGGCCTGGGTAGACCTTCTGTCTGCCTACGAGCATTACGTTCTAAGGCCCATTTCGCTGGGTAGACCTGCTGCCCGCCTACGAGCATTACGTTCTAAGGCCCATTTCGCTGGGTAGACCTGCTGTCCGCCTACGAGCATTACGTTCTAAGGCCCATATCGCTGGGTAGACCTGCTGCCCGCCTCCGAGCATTACGTTCTAAGGCCCATTTCGCTGGGTAGACCTGCTGTCCGCCTACGAGCATTACGTTCTGAGGCCCATTTCGCCGGGTAGACCTGCTGTCCGCCTCCGGGGCCTGCACTCTAACGGCTATTCCCTGGGTAGACCTGCTGTCCGCCTCCGAGCCAGGTATCCTGGCCTCTATTCCCTGGGTAGACCTGCTGTCCGCCTCCTAGCCTGGTATCCTGGCCACTATTCCCCGGGTAGACCTGCTGCCCCCTTGCGGGCCTTGCCTTCCAATGGCTATGGCCTGGGTAGACCTTCTGTCTGCCTCCGAGCATTACGTTCTAAGGCCCATATCGCTGGGTAGACCTGCTGCCCGCCTCCGAGCATTACATTCTAAGGCCCATTTCGCTGGGTAGACCTGCTGTCCGCCTACGAGCATTACGTTCTAAGGCCCATTTCGCCGGGTAGACCTGCTGTCCGCCTCCGGGGCCTGCACTCTAACGGCTATTCCCTGGGTAGACCTGCCGTCGGCCTCCGAGCCTGGCATCCTGGCCGCTATTCCCTGGGTAGACCTGCTGTCCGCCTCCGAGCCCGGTATCCTGGCCTCTATTCCCCGGGTAGACCTGCTGTCCGCCTCCTAGCCTGGTATCCTGGCCACTATTCCCCGGGTAGACCTGCTGCCCCCTTGCGGGCCTTGCCTTCCAATGGCTATGGCCTGGGTAGACCTTCTGTCCGCCTACGAGCATTACGTTCTAAGGCCCATTTCGCTGGGTAGACCTGCTGCCCGCCTCCGAGCATTACGTTCTAAGGCCCATTTCGCTGGGTAGACCTGCTGTCCGCCTACGAGCATTACGTTCTGAGGCCCATTTCGCCGGGTAGACCTGCTGTCCGCCTCCGGGGCCTGCACTCTCACGGCTATTCCCTGGGTAGACCTGCCGTCGGCCTCCGAGCCTGGCATCCTGGCCGCTATTCCCTGGGTAGACCTGCTGTCCGCCTCCGAGCCAGGTATCCTGGCCTCTATTCCCTGGGTAGACCTGCTGTCCGCCTCCTAGCCTGGTATCCTGGCCACTATTCCCCGGGTAGACCTGCTGCCCCCTTGCGGGCCTTGCCTTCCAATGGCTATGGCCTGGGTAGACCTTCTGTCCGCCTCCGAGCATTACGTTCTAAGGCCCATTTCGCTGGGTAGACCTGCTGTCCGCCTCCGAGCATTACGTTCTACGGCCCATTTCGCTGGGTAGACCTGCTGTCCGTCTCGGAGCATTACGTTCTAAGGCCCATTTCGCTGGGTAGACCTGCTGTCCGCCTCCGGGGCCTGCACTCTAATGGCTATTCCTTGGGTAGACCTGCCGTCCGCCTCCGGGCCTCGCATCCTGGCCGCTATTCCCTGGGTAGACCTGCTGTCCGCCTCCGGGGCCTGCACTCTAATGGCTATTCCTTGGGTAGACCTGCCGTCCGCCTCCGGGCCTGGCATCCTGGCCGCTATTCCCTGGGTAGACCTGCTGTCCGCTTCCGAGCCCGGTATCCTGGCCGCTATTCCCTGGGTAGACCTGCTGTCCGCCTCCGAGCCTGGTATCCTGGCCTCTATTCCCTGGGTAGACCTGCTGTCCGCCTCCGAGCCTGGTATCCTGGCCGCCACTCCCCGGGTAGACCTGCTGCCCCCTTGCGGGCCTTGCCTTCGAATGGCTATGGCCTGGGTAGACCTGCTGTCCGACACCGAGCATTACGTTCTAATGCCCTATTTCGCTAGGTAGACCTGCTGTCCCGCCTCCGAGCATTACATTCTAATGGTCCATTTCGCTGGGTAGACCTGCTCTCCGCCTCCGTGCCTGGTATCCTGGGCGCTATTGCCCGGGTCGACCTGCCGTCCGCCTCCGAGCCTCATAGTGTGTGCGCTATTCTCTGGGTAGACCTGCTGTCCGCCTGTGAGCCCCCGCATTCCGTCGGGCGGTGGCGGGGCCAAGGGGTCTACCCCGGCTCCGGAGCGTCCCCGCGATGCTAGGTCTACCCTGCTCCGGGGCCGGCCGCCGCCGGCCGCCGTCCCCGGCATCGCCGGCGCGGCGCCGCGGCGTCGGGCGGTGGCGGGGCCAAGGGGTCTACCCGGCTCCGGGGCGGCCCCGCGATGCCAGGTCTACCCTGATCCGGGGCCGTCGCAGCCGTCCGCCGCGCGCGGCGCCGCCGGCGCGGCGCGGCGGCGTCGGGTGGCGGCGCGGCGGCGCCGTCTACCTCGGTCCGGCGGGACTTGGGCGGACTTCGGCACGGGCCGGGTAGACCTGTTGTCCCCACCGCTCGCGGAAGTTCACCAAGGGGTCGCTGTTTCTGCCTGCCTCCGGCTAGGTCATCGTAGGAGGCGGTGTGCGCCGCTGCGCCGCCCCGGTCGGGTTCGAGTCGTCCTCTTGGGGGCGTGGGCGGCTTCGGGCTCGTCTGTACGTCTTATGGGAGCGAGCAAGGGGCCGCATCCCCGCAGGCTGTTTCCGTGCCTGTGTCCGAGGCGGATGTGCGGCGGCCGCGCGTGCGGTCGCCGGTGGCAAAGAAGCGAGAGAGAGAGAGAGAGAGAGAGAGTGTGCCGAGTCGATGCGGGGCGAGTCGCGTGACTTCAGTCCCGGTTCCCGTGTACCGCCCGATGACTCCGGGTCCGACCCGTGAGGTGTGTTGGCGAGAAGGCTTGCGAGCGTGCGTCCGGTCCGGCCTGGCTGCTGCCGGCTTCGTGAAGGGCGAGGGCCCTCGTTCTGTTCTCCTTCCCTGTCCCCGTGGGGGGGGTGTTGGGTCGAGGCGGCGGCGCCTCGTCCCTCTTCTGCCCGGCCTTAAGCGGGGCCCGCTCTTCCGCGGGCGTGTTTTTACGGCTCTCCGTGCGGTGCGGTGGCCGGCAGGTGAAGGCTGCATGTGGGCCGGGGCTCTGTCGTGTCGAGACGGCTCGGCTGAGGCTTTTCCCGAGAGCCCCGACGGACGGGCCCGGTTCGCCGAGGTGGCGGCGCCTTGTTCCCCGCTCCTCCCGATTTGCTGCCCAGCGTGTGTCCGTGTCGGGAGTGCTGCGGGTGAGGTGTGCGGCCTTGTTCCCGGCTTGCCCGGTGGCTGGAAAGGGGCTCGGTGATGGGAAGTCGCCCGATGAGTTGCGGGGCGGGGGTGCCGGCACCCCCGCCGGCTCCCCCCCCCTGCCCCCGGCCTGCCGTCTGCTTGTGACGTTGTTGTCCCCCCTTCCTCGGCCTTAAGCTGGGGACCCGCGTAGCGGGCGGAGTTTTGTGTGGCTGGCGGCCGGCCGCGGTGGCCC
>JAKJHU010002697.1:10000-12500 GCA_022316685.1 Progne subis subis | reverse complement strand
TCGCCCCAGGGCCAGGTACCCTAGCGCTCGGCGTCTCGGCGGTCCTTGGACGTTCCCTCGGCGTCGTCAAACGCCGAAGGGGCCGAAAAGGGCCTGCCGAGGCCCGGTCGGAGGTTTAAAGACTCGGGCGGCTCGGTGCGGCGGCGGCGGCGGCCGGCAGCCGGCGGCCGGTCGGTGGCGCGGCGCCATTGAGGGGTGTGGAGCCAATCCTACTGATCCCCTGCGGTGGCGTCCGTTGCGACCGGCCGTGCCGCCGGTGGCGGTGGTCGTCGTCCCGCGGCCGTGCCGCGCCGGGGAGGGGCGCCCTGCCCCCCCCTCTCCGCGGTCCGGTCTCGGCGGAAGAGAGGCCCGCGGCACGCGGTCGGCCGCGGGGCCGACCCGGCCGCCTCGAATCGGGCGACGCCGGCGGAGAGCGCGTGCTCTCCGCCGCCCTTCCTCGGCTGCGGGGTTGCGGCCGCCGGGGCCCGCCACGCTCGCGCTTTCCTCGGCCGCTGCGGCGGTCTCGCGTGCCGGCGCCGCGTCTCGACGCGGCCGTGCCTTCTCCCCTCGACGGCCTTCTCCTCGAACGCACCGGCGGCGCCGCCCGCCGGCCGTCCCTCGGCTCGACCGCCGGTCCCGCCGAGGGGCCCGAGCGCTCGGCGGTCGCTCCGTCGCCGGATGTGCCGGCGAGCGCGGGCGACCCCGTGCCGAGCGGCGGCGTCGTCGCTCGGCGAGTGTCCCCCCCTCCCTGGGGGGGGCGGCCGGGCCGGCCGGCGCCTGCCGTCGCCTGCGGCGGTCCCGGCCCGGGTCCTGGCCGTCGCTTTGCCGTCGCCCTTCCCGGCCGCGTGCGGGCCGAAAGGCAAGGGCGTGCGGGCGGCCGCGGGGGCGCTCCTCCGCCCGGTCTCCGCGTGGAAACGAGGAGAGCGGGCGTTGCCCCCCGGCTCAGCGCCGCACGCCTTCCACCGGGCGCGTGCCCGCGGAAGGGGACCCCCGACGGTGCCGAGCGGCGGCGGCGGTCCCGGGAGTGCGGCCGCAGGGGGCGGCGGGGTCCGCCGGCCGGCACGGCCTCGGGCGCTCGCGATGCCGGCTCGGGACTCGGCGGCGTCCGCCTCCGGCGTCGGCGGCGGAGCGCGGCCGCCCGACGCTCGGCCCTTCCGGCGGGAGCGGTCCCGCGGGTCGAGGCCGCGCCGGCGAGGCGGTCGTCGCCGCGTGTCGTCTCGGGCGTTGTAAGGCCGCTGGGGAAGAAGGCCGGCCGCGGCGGCGGCGCGGCGGCGCTCCGCGAGCCCGCGGAGCGGTGGAGGGCAGTCGAGCGTGAGCGGGGGCCGGCGGGCGCGCCCCCCCCCAGCCTTTGTCCGCGCGTCGTCCCGTGAAGAGGAGGCCGGGCGGGCCGCCGTGCCCCCCCGCCGTCCGGCGCGTGTCGCGACGGCCCCACCTCCGCGTGGAGGCCGGGCCGAGCCCGGGCGCCTGGGCCGCCTCCGAAGGACGGGCGTCTTTTGAGGCGGCGTCTCTCCCCGCCTGGCGGGGGGCGGCGGTCGGGGGTGCGGGCCCCCCTGCCTTTTTGCCCTCCTTGGGAGCATTTCGGTGGGCTTCTCGCCCCCTTTCTCACCTCCTCCGTTGGTGGTTGTGCTCGTACGGTCCTTCTCGTTCCTCGCAAGGGGAAAAAGAGGAAACAAAGGGGGGGGGGCCTGCTCCACGCCGAGCCGGTCCCCCCCCCCGGCCGCTCCGCGCGTGCGGGGTCGGTGCCGAAAGCCAGACAACTCTTAGCGGTGGATCACTCGGCTCGTGCGTCGATGAAGAACGCAGCTAGCTGCGAGAATTAATGTGAATTGCAGGACACATTGATCATCGACACTTCGAACGCACTTGCGGCCCCGGGTTCCTCCCGGGGCTACGCCTGTCTGAGCGTCGCTTGACGATCAATCGCCGTCCCGGGGGGGGGTCACTCCCCGGCGGCGCGGCTGGGGGTTGCCTCGCAGGCCCCGTTGCCCGCGGTGCGGCGGCGGCGGCGGCGGCCGTCGGCCGGTGCCCGCAGGGGGAAAGGCGGTTGCGGCCGGGGGGTCGGCGAGGGAAGCGTTGGGCGCTTTTCCTCGGCGGCCGCCGCCCTTCCCCTCTTTCCCCGCGGGCCCCGGCGGGCGTCGTCGCGGTCGTCGGCGACCGCGCGAGGGCCTTCGTCCCCCTAAATGCAGACTCGGGGAGCGCCCCGTAGCTCCCCGCTCCCGGAGCGAGCCGCAGGGCTGGAGCTCGTCCTCACCCCCCACGGGCCCGTGCCGCGGCGCGGCGCCGGCGGCCGGGGGAGAGCGAGAGAAAGACGGCGTCGCCGACGCCGCCGAGGGGACACCCGGCAGAGCGAGAGGGCTCCGAGAAGGTGGGAGGCGAGGCGCGGGCCTCGCCCCCGGGCTCCACCCCGCGCGGGCGGCTGTCTGCGGGTGGGTACCGCGCGAGTACCGTGCCGTGCTGCCGCGCGCGCGCGAGGCCGCGAGCGCCGGGGGAACGGGGGGGGGCGGCTCCCCCCCTCCTCCTT
>JAKJHU010002697.1:0-2500 GCA_022316685.1 Progne subis subis | reverse complement strand
TTCCCCGGGTAGACCTGCTGCCCCCTTGCGGGCCTTGCCTTCCAATGGCTATGGCCTGGGTAGACCTTCTGTCCGCCTACGAGCATTACGTTCTAAGGCCCATTTCGCTGGGTAGACCTGCTGCCCGCCTCCGAGCATTACGTTCTAAGGCCCATTTCGCTGGGTAGACCTGCTGTCCGCCTACGAGCATTACGTTCTAAGGCCCATATCGCTGGGTAGACCTGCTGCCCGCCTCCGAGCATTACGTTCTAAGGCCCATTTCGCTGGGTAGACCTGCTGTCCGCCTACGAGCATTACGTTCTGAGGCCCATTTCGCCGCGTAGACCTGCTGTCCGCCTCCGGGGCCTGCACTCTCACGGCTATTCCCTGGGTAGACCTGCTGTCCGCCTCCGAGCCAGGTATCCTGGCCTCTATTCCCTGGGTAGACCTGCTGTCCGCCTCCTAGCCTGGTATCCTGGCCACTATTCCCCGGGTAGACCTGCTGCCCCCTTGCGGGCCTTGCCTTCCAATGGCTATGGCCTGGGTAGACCTTCTGTCTGCCTCCGAGCATTACGTTCTAAGGCCCATTTCGCTGGGTAGACCTGCTGACCGCCTACGAGCATTACGTTCTAAGGCCCATTTCGCTGGGTAGACCTGCTGACCGCCTCCGGGGCCTGCACTCTAAAGGCTATTCCCTGGGTAGACCTGCCGTCGGCCTCCGAGCCAGGTATCCTGGCCTCTATTCCCTGGGTAGACCTGCTGTACGCCTCCGAGCCAGGTATCCTGGCCTCTATTCCCTGGGTAGACCTGCTGTCCGCCTCCTAGCCTGGTATCCTGGCCACTATTCCCTGGGTAGACCTGCTGCCCCCTTGCGGGCCTTGCCTTCCAATGGCTATGGCCTGGGTAGACCTTCTGTCTGCCTACGAGCATTACGTTCTAAGGCCCATTTCGCTGGGTAGACCTGCTGCCCGCCTACGAGCATTACGTTCTAAGGCCCATTTCGCTGGGTAGACCTGCTGTCCGCCTACGAGCATTACGTTCTAAGGCCCATATCGCTGGGTAGACCTGCTGCCCGCCTCCGAGCATTACGTTCTAAGGCCCATTTCGCTGGGTAGACCTGCTGTCCGCCTACGAGCATTACGTTCTGAGGCCCATTTCGCCGGGTAGACCTGCTGTCCGCCTCCGGGGCCTGCACTCTAACGGCTATTCCCTGGGTAGACCTGCTGTCCGCCTCCGAGCCCGGTATCCTGGCCTCTATTCCCTGGGTAGACCTGCTGTCCGCCTCCTAGCCTGGTATCCTGGCCACTATTCCCCGGGTAGACCTGCTGCCCCCTTGCGGGCCTTGCCTTCCAATGGCTATGGCCTGGGTAGACCTTCTGTCTGCCTCCGAGCATTACGTTCTAAGGCCCATATCGCTGGGTAGACCTGCTGCCCGCCTCCGAGCATTACATTCTAAGGCCCATTTCGCTGGGTAGACCTGCTGTCCGCCTACGAGCATTACGTTCTAAGGCCCATTTCGCCGGGTAGACCTGCTGTCCGCCTCCGGGGCCTGCACTCTAACGGCTATTCCATGGGTAGACCTGCCGTCGGCCTCCGAGCCTGGCATCCTGGCCGCTATTCCCTGGGTAGACCTGCTGTCCGCCTCCGAGCCCGGTATCCTGGCCTCTATTCCCTGGGTAGACCTGCTGTCCGCCTCCTAGCCTGGTATCCTGGCCACTATTCCCTGGGTAGACCTGCTGTCCGCCTCCGAGCATTACGTTCTACTGGCTATTTTGCGGGGTAGACCTGCTGTCCGCCTCCGAGCATTACATTCTACGGCCCATTTCGCCGGGTAGACCTGCTGTCCGTCTCGGAGCATTACGTTCTAAGGCCCATTTCGCTGGGTAGACCTGCTGTCCGCCTCCGGGGCCTGCACTCTAATGGCTATTCCCTGGGTAGACCTGCTGCCCCCTTGCGGGCCTTGCCTTCCAATGGCTATGGCCTGGGTAGACCTTCTGTCTGCCTCCGAGCATTACGTTCTAAGGCCCATTTCGCTGGGTAGACCTGCTGACCGCCTACGAGCATTACGTTCTAAGGCCCATTTCGCTGGGTAGACCTGCTGACCGCCTCCGGGGCCTGCACTCTAAAGGCTATTCCCTGGGTAGACCTGCCGTCGGCCTCCGAGCCAGGTATCCTGGCCTCTATTCCCTGGTAGACCTGCTGTACGCCTCCGAGCCAGGTATCCTGGCCTCTATTCCCTGGGTAGACCTGCTGTCCGCCTCCTAGCCTGGTATCCTGGCCACTATTCCCTGGGTAGACCTGCTGCCCCCTTGCGGGCCTTGCCTTCCAATGGCTATGGCCTGGGTAGACCTTCTGTCTGCCTACGAGCATTACGTTCTAAGGCCCATTTCGCTGGGTAGACCTGCTGCCCGCCTACGAGCATTACGTTCTAAGGCCCATTTCGCTGGGTAGACCTGCTGTCCGCCTACGAGCATTACGTTCTAAGGCCCATATCGCTGGGTAGACCTGCTGCCCGCCTCCG
>JAKJHU010002696.1:0-28501 GCA_022316685.1 Progne subis subis | reverse complement strand
GGAGGAAGGAAAAAGGAAGGAAGAAGAAGGAAGGAAGGAAGGAAGGGAAGGAAGGAAGGAAGGAAGAAGGAAAGAAGAAAGGAAGGAAGGAAGGAAAGGAAGGAAGGGTTTTAAATGAAGCTCTATATGTCTAATTTAATAAGCAACAAAGTTGAATTTAGCAGCAATGCAATTTTATTTAAGTAGCATTTTATAATCAAGCATATACAAAAATTTGGCAGTGATTAAAAAGATAAGTACTGTTGGATAAAGCATAAGCAAAACTGACCGGGGTAGAGGGGGCTTCTCACCCACCTCACTACAAAAAAAAAGTAATCCAACTTAAACTTATATACTGTATGCTAATACATATTCATTAATATTTCCTGATCTCCTCCTTTCCAATTCTTAAAATCTACGTCACTATACTACATAGCTCATGCTCCACTTGTTGTTAGGGGGTCTTCTTGGCTTTTTGGTGGTCTTCTTCAGATGAAGGCTCATCATCTTCTCTCCTATGAATAACCTTACTGGTTGCGTGCGCTCTAAGTTTTGTGTACATAACTAAGCATTATGTTCCAAAAAGTAATTATTTCATGGATCAAACCACCACCCAAACTCCCTACCTTGGAAAGTCCCAACTTTGTCCATCTCAAGGCCAGTTCTATCTTAAGACATCCTGTATCCCATCACATCTGCAAAGGGCCCATCTCCCTACCTTGGAGTAGTCCCAGCTTTGGCCAATCCAGCTTTGAAACTCTTGCTTATCTCAAACTGCATCCTGTATCTATTTTCTCATGTAGCATCTGCCAAGGGGCCCATCTGCTTTGTAACAATCACATCTACTTTTTCCTTTACTACTTTATCACAAATATTTTCTAAAATATATATTTAAAATATTAATATAGTTACAATTAGCATGAATCATTTTCATTTATTACAATTTCCCCCATTTCTCTTTTAATCATATTGATTCATTTTTAATTAAAACTGAATCTCAATTTCTTCTATATTCCCAATAATCCAGGTTTTCACGCTCTCTCATTTCAGCCTCTTTTTTCTAACATCTCCCATGCTGCATCAACTTTTCGCATTCCTTCTCAAATTTGGTTAACATCTCTTGTGCTACAGTAGTCTCTTTATGTTCAGTCAACATCTCTCAGGTCCTTTCTTTTGAGTGAGTAGGTCTAGCTTTTAATATCATCAAAGATTTGGTTTCCCTTTTGCTGCCAATTCTGGATCAATGGGCATTGCTGTCATTTGCATTCCTTGTATCACTGGGTGGATTAGTCTAAGAAGACATGGAATCATGCATGGTAAGAATAACAATCCTAATCCAGAACATAACAGCATAAATCCCACCTTCTTCCACCAGGCTCCTCCAAAGAGGTTATCCCACCAATCCGTTTTTAGAATAGAATTCCACTTTTGAACAGGTACATGTGCCACCCTTTTAATTTCTCAGCAAGTTTTGTGATGGCTTCCCCATGATCATCTCTCTCCACACAGCACTCAGATTCATTAAATCTTCCTCAAACTCCCCTTCTTCAGCCAACAGATAATCTAGGGCAATTCTGGTTTGATACAAATGCTCACATTTGTGAATGCTGCTTGGCCAGTAACTTTAGGGCATCAGAAGTATGGTTTGATACAACCTCCACTCCGCCTGGAGTCTTATCAACGATTCAATAGATAAATTGGGGTCCTATATCCCCAAGATCCACCCTCAGCCCAAGTTGCTGGGTCATAATATGCTATGATTCTTTCTGCAGGCCATTCTTTCTTCCCCCCATTCCTGGTTTCCCCCTGCCTTTGGGAAGTCGAGGTTTAAATCTCTTTTATTCCTTTCTAGAGTCTCATCAAGTGGTGTTCCCAGCATATTGCTCCTAGACCTTGGTATGACAAAGAAGGAGGGTCGTATAACTCCTAAGGTACAGGTTCCCTCCCACTTTTGAGGTAATTCACTCTATGCTCATTGCCCACAAATGCAATATATTCCATCAGGGGCTTTCCATTTACTCTCTGTTTTTTCTTGTTGTTCCCAGTAGGATTTTAGGTCTTTTTTTGGATTGGTAGGGGTTAGCTCCAGGACTTTTATGCCAGCACAAATCAGTTTGATTATTCCACTCACAATTCATTTCCTTTGTTATTCCCCAATACCCAGTAAAAGTTTTGGGCCAGGTTTAGTTTTATTATCGAATTAACTACTAAAGTAGATATACAAGGAGTATATACTACTTCATTATATTCCTTCCTTCTCAAGTTATACAGACTGTTCCAATTACTTGATGACTCAAAATCCATCCTTCAGGTCTTTTAATGTCTTGGAAATTTGAGTATGATTCCATTTGAAAAATTGTTCTGGAGCTAGACTCTCACCTCTCCACAGCCATCTTTCAGCCATTCTAAGTCCCCCACAGATTGGATAATCCTAATTCGTAGCAATTTCTTGCATCAAATCTACAAAAAGTTTCTTAGTTGAGGTTGTCAAATCCCAGTCTATGCTGTTTGAATTGTTCATACAGCTTATCCAGTTCCTTTAATTCTTTCCCTATGGCCTTTTTACATTTTCTTTGTTTTTTTGTTTTTCTTTTTTTTCCTTAGTGCTGTACCTCCTATACCTATACTTGGATCATTTCTCATCTTTCTCAAAACAAAAAAGGTTTTCATATTGAGGAAGATTTGATCCTATAAGGATAAGGAGCTGGTCCATTAAATCCTAAATTTTTCCCTACCCAATCCATTTTTCTATTTTTAACACAAACATCTATAAATTGCTGTGATCGTAGCAGGCAGCACTAACATGTGGATGTGCATGAACACAAATTCCATCTTGTCCTTGATCCACATGGAGTGATGCATTTATTACAGGGATCAACATTATTGGGACTTTGTTTTGCATCGATTGTTCTCTCATTGCCCACTCTTGTGCTGCTTGTTTTATTATTGTTTGTTCCTGCATTGCTCATTCCCTTCTCTCATGGACTCTGTCCAGAGTGGCTCCATAGTTTTGGCCAGTTGCCAAGGGCACAAACAAACACAGTGAAAATAATCCTCAGGATTTTGACTTTCTACATCCTCAAGGCCCTTTGGGTTGCAGCCAAGGGCCAAGATGTCAGGATTCTTGGCAGCAAAGTTTATATCCTGGGATCTAGTCACTGGTGCATTTGGTCTCACTGGTACCCTTGGCCTCATGTTTGTTTCAAGGATGGCACAGATTACTCACAGTTCTCACAGCACTGCTCTCTCTCTCTCTCTCTGGGTTAGTCAGCTACTTCCTCTTTTAGTCTAAACCACCAAAGCTCTGGAGATGTGCCAACCACAATAAGATTTGCTTTTTCACTACTTCTTAACAACCTATTTGTTGGTATTTTGCTCAAGTTGGGGATTATTAAGTCTTCATCCCACCAATAGGCACATTCACAATGCCAATTCATGTAAGAAATGTGTCTATAGCGTGGCACACAAATTCCTTCTCCACAGAACTGTTAATTATGATACAGTGGTCTATAATACTATGAATTGTTTGCTCTCTCACCTGCTCAAAAGCTAATATAGTAAAAACTCATTGGTCTAAATTTTCTATTAATTGAAAGCTGCATAAAAGGTTCCATCTTCATATCTCAAAGGTGTTAAAAAAAAATCACTGGAAAAGCTTTTTAAAGTTAACTGTTCACGCATGCAATCTAAGCAAGTTAAACAAATCAATTGTCTCTCTCTTTCTTCTGCTCTTGTTACTCTCCACCACAAATTAAGGCAAAGCGTACAAATAACACAAACCCATGGGCGACACTCTAAGCCATGCTTAGTACACTCCCAGTGTGTTACTTGTTCTTGGACTCTTTAGTAACAGGTGTTTCCAGTCTCTTTTCTGGAACTGTACTTCCTCAATGAAATCTGTTATGTTAGTTGCTGAGGGCCTCTTAAAAGATTTTCAATCTGTTCAGGCTGTTCCCATTGATCAAGGAAGTGTCTAATCCCTTCCCCTGGTGTTCTTCTGCCTCCAAACTCAATGGAGTTGCTGTTGACAGCCAATCCAGAATGCCTAATTTTTCTAATAAATTAAAGTTAGTCGCAATTACAAAACACAAACATTTAATCATTAACTATCAAAGGAGTTTTATAACCTGAACAGGTTAAGCAAGACAATCTATTTTTTCTGTTGTTTCTGGGTATCCTACTATATCCACATCTTACTTTCATTATCCTTTGTTGTTCTTGCAGTGTTCTCAAAGCCACTAATTGTTCCATGTGATACGCTAAATAAATCAATGCTCTTTGTACTTGATCTTCTATTATAAAAGTATCAATGTTGATCTGTGCTAAAACCCATTTGTGCATTCTAAAGTCTCACCCTACTCTACTAAAACATCGTATACAGTTAATCATAAAAGCTGCATCTCTTTGGTCCCAAGGTACAGTTGTTCTGTGCCAATGTCTTTGTCTCAGCCACTTCATGGTCACTGCTTTACACCGCTCACACTGATGACCGTGTTTGCAGCAACCTTGCTGAAACATGGAAACTTCTCTCTGCGGGATGGCAGCTTCTGACCTTTCTGTACTAAGGATATCTTGAATATCCTGGGGCTGGGTTATTCTTTCAATATGTGGGTGGCACACCAAATGTATTGCAGCATTATGTGAAATCCACAGCGAAAACTATTTTCCATATGAGTTATAGCCTCTGGCACCAAATGCTCTCTTCACTGATGTTGTGGATTAATTACAATTTTACTTTAACTGTTTACAACTCAGTTTTTTAAAATTAAGCCTTTTTAAAAAAAAGGTTTAATCAAATTTAAGTATTTTTTAATTTTACTTTCAGGTCTCCTGGTGCTGAAAAACATTTTCCAATCTTTATTTGGTATAGGTCCTTTTACCCTTGAAGCATGAGTCTAGCCTTTTTCTGCCATTTGAACTGTGGTTTTGTCAGGGAGAATCCATTGTCCCTCTTTTAGACTTGCTCCTAGGTTTTTCATGGCTTCTACTTCTGCTAAAGAAAAGTATGGTGTTTGATTTTGTGTTCCTGCTTCCTGAAAGTCATAATTACATTGCTGTTTTCCCTCAGGGCAGCTTTCTTAGCTTCATCATCAGCCAAATTGTTTCTTTTTTTCTAATGTCTCTCCCTCTCTGGTGGCCTTTCACATGAACCACTGCTATCTTTTTTGGCTCTTCAAAGCTTTAAGAATTTGAATTATCAATCCTTGGTGCACTATCCTTTTCTTTGAGTGTTTAGAAGTCCCCTTTCTTTCCAAATTTTTCTAAACGTATGCACTACTCCAAAGGCATATTTTGAGTCGGTGTATATGGTCCTTCTCGATCCTTTAATAACAGCAATGCACAGAATAATGCATGGAGTTCACAGGCTTGTGCTGACCAGGACGGGCTAAGGGGACCAGATTCTTTTACTTCCAGTTTTTCTCCAGAATTATGGCATACCCAGATTTCCTTCTTCCTTCTACTTGGATGATCCATCTCTATATAATTTTTCTCCTGTTTTTAATTCTTGTTCTCTCAAATCTGGGCATATTTTGTTTGTAACTCTATGACCTCTGTGCAATCATGTATTAATTCTTCCCGGGATCCCCATAAAGGAACTGAGTTGGGCCTTGTATATTTGTCATTTCAGCTCTAATCAGGGGAGTCTATCAAGATAGCCTCATATTTTAATATTCTGCTATCAGTTAACCATTTTCCATCCTTTTTAGCAAGGATTCCCCTAATATTATGGGGGTGTATACTTCCAGTGGTGCCCTAAAGGTTTCTTTTCTGCTTCTTCTACTAACACAGCAGTGACTACCAGAGCTTGCAGGCATGTTGGCCAACTCTTACTAATTAGGTAGAATAATTTGGAATAATATCCTACTGGCTTTTGTCTTCCGCCCAGTCTTGAGTCAATACTTCATAAGGTGTTTGATCAACTGTATTAACAAATAATTGAAAAGGCTTGTCTAAATTGGGAGGACTCAGTACAGGAGCTTGCAGTAGGGCTTCTTTAACTTGCTCAAAATTTTCCTGATCCCTTCAGTCCATTTCAAGTGATTGCTATTTAATTTCTCATATGGAAATTTTACTTTTCTACTAAACCATTCTATCTACTGAATAAATAACTCAAAGACTCAAAAACTGCTTTATTTCTCTTTCAGACTTTGGGGCTCCCATTCAATATTCCTGAAACCCTTTCAGGTCTAGCTTTTTCTTTTGCTTACTAATCCAATGACCTAAATACCCCACTTTCTGACTCTACAAACTGCAATTTTGACTTTGATATCTTCAGCCCATATTATCCCAGAAAATTTAGAAGCATAATAGTACCCTTTCTAGTTTCCTCTTCAGTTTCTCCTGCTACTAACAAATCATCTACTACTGTAGCAGTTTAATTCCTTTGGGCAACTCAAAGGACTTCCAAAGATTTTCTAACGCCCTCCCAAAAAGATTCGGTGCCTCTGTAAAACCTTGCGGTAGCACCGTTCACCTTAATTGCTCTCTCCTACCTGTATCTGGGTCCTCCTACTCAAAGGCAATCCCTACTGCCCTCATCCAGAGGGCAAGTTCAAAAGGCATCCTTTAAATCCACGACACTGTACCAAATGTAATTAGGAGGAATCTGGCTTAGCTACTCCTGGAAGCGGGTAATGGTTCTTTGATTTACCGCTCTGAGATCCTGGACTAGTCGGTAGCTACCATCAGGCTTCTTTACCGGCAGGATGGGGGTATGATGTGGTGACACACAGGACTCCAACACCCCCTGATGTACTCAATTCTCAACTACCGGTTTCAATCCCTTCCGACCTTCCAGTGACATTGGATATTTTTACTGAATGGGGATTTCTGGGTTTTGTATTTCAACACTAATGGGCTGAATGTTTAATTTTCCTACTTCTCCAGTATATCACACAGTGTCACTAATCTGGAAATTATCTTCTTCAGTTAAAGAATAGATTTTAAGTTTTCCTTCACAGGTTGTTCTTTTAATCCTCAAGGCTATTATTAAGGCCCTTCCTAATAAATTATAATCAGCTCTGGTATTAATAACAAATCATTCAGTCCAAAATTTTATATCCGTTTCAATCTGCACATTTTTAATTACAGGAACCTGAAAACCTTCTCCTTTAACCACAATTACTGGGACACATTCAACTTACTTCATATCCTTGTGGTAGTTTTCTTACTGTTGACCTCATAGGTTCTGTGTCCACCATTTCTTCATTTTGAGGACCTACTTTCAGTTTTATCAAGGGCTCTTCTAGGTGTTCAGTCCTCATTAAATAGAGCTCCTGACCCCCCTAAATCTTCTTGAAACATTTTCTCATCTCGCTGCCTCTTTCTACAGAATTTTTGTAGATGTCCATTTTGTGGCAATAAAAACAAGTAGGTCCCGTATCCTTGGAGGTAGGACAAGAATTTTGTAAATGTCCTTTTTGGTGACAGGAAAAACACGTGGGTCTCGTATCCCCAGAGGTGGGACCTGCCTGCCTTTTTCTGTTGTTTGTTCTTTCCTGAGCGCTTCTCTGTATTCATGGTTGTCTGTGTTTCCTTGACTGCTGCCATTAAAATCTGTGGTTTTGGCTTTTGCCTCTCCTCATCCCTTCTCACAAGCACTTTCTGTGCTTCTCTTAACAATTCCTGAGGCCCTCTATCCTGCCAATTTTCTACTTTTTCCAGCTTCTTCCTGATGTGCCCCCAGGACTTAGCTACAAATTGTGTTTTCAAAAGGACCTGTCCTGCTGCAGTATCGGGGTCTACACCTGAATATAACTGCAAGGCTTTTCTTAGTCTTTCTGACCAGTCTGCCAGGGGTTCATCCTTCCCTTGGTGCTCACTTAGAGCTTTCCTTATATTCTGCCCCTTGGGCACTGCTTCCCGGATTCCTCGGATAATCATCCACCGGAGATCACTCTATTCTGCCTGTGTCTTTCATTCTGATTATTCCAACCTGGATCTTGCATAGGCCATTTCTGATCCCCCTGGTCTGGCCCCTGACATTCTCTATCCCAAACCCTCATTCCTGAATGTCTAATCATTTCTCTTTCTTCCATGGTAAACAAGATTCCTAAGACAGACTGCAGTTACACCCAGGTGTATATATTCGGCCCCAAGAACTGATCTAATCCTCTGCCTCTCCAATAGGATCCTCTAGCAGCCTTCCCATCTCCTCTTAAACTCCCTAACATCCCCTGTGTTCAGGGGAACACTCACATCACCAATAGGTTTCTGTTCTGGGTTTGCCATTGGAACTTTTCTAAGCGGGTATAGTCCATCTTCCATTTTTGCTTCCCCATCCCCATCATCACTTCTCCCTGTCCCCCACCTCTAGTTCTATGTGCTACTGGCCCCTTTTGAATAGGGGGTGTGTTTGTATTTACAGGAGGATGTCGCCGTGACGCACAAAGCAAGAACGCGCAGACATAAATAATTTTCAGGCAGAGGTTCTTCCAGCTTCTCCTCAGCGAGCGGAGAGCGAAGGAAGCCCCTCCTTGTTTATTCTTTACTTTTTATACATTTGTGGATCTGTCAGAAGATTGGCTTTTTGGGTTTCCACCCCTCATCCTCAGTGGTCAGACCCACTGTCAGTTACAGTTGTTTTTCAGGTTAGAAATATGCAAAGGACAAAAAATGAGAAACAAAGGGTTTGTTTAAGCTACATCTATGGGAAAGATAGAAAACTGCTCCTAATATTGAACAGTAACTAAAAGATCTGACTCCATTATGAATTTCCAGAAGGCTAATAAGAAAGCTCAGAAAAACCAGAGTAACATCTCACCCTTTTAACTTTAAAAAAAGAAAAACAGAAAAAGAAAAATGAACAATTTTACATAGGGAATATATACAAATTCAATCACTGTCTGTGGAGGAATCATCAGAGTGATCACTCGAGGATTCATCCACTTGGTGGTTTTCAAGTTGATCACGGCTTCCACCTTGCCTGTCAGCTGAATTCTGCCTCTGTGGTCGCAGGTCAGGACGGATGCACTTTGAAGGTAGCCAGCGTGTCCCAGTGTCCGTGGACACACACGCATACCCTCGCCCCATAGCGATCAGGTCATAAGGTCCTTCCAATTGCTTGGTGACTAAATTTCGGACCCGTACCTTCGCTCAAGGCTGTTGCTCACCATCCGAAGCCTGCAACGAGACATGATGGTTCAAAATGACAGGATTATTTGAGTTCTGCGGCACCGTAAGGTGATTGATGGTGTACAAAGCCTTTGCCAACCGACTGTGTGGGGTTTCACCCTGCATTCCCCGTTTCTGCTTCTGAAGAACACGTCTGAGTGTACCATGATTGCGTTCTACAATGTCTGTCGGAGAATGAGGGATGCCAAAGTTATGTGACTGTAGGAACTGCCGTACCTGCTGCGAGGCATAAGCAGGACCATTGTCGGTCTTCACAGCAGAAGGTATGCCAAGAACAGCAAAGGCCTGCCTCCAGTGGGCAATGACATCACGGGCTTTCTCTCCAGTGTGAGCAGAAGCCCACATCGCAGAGGAGAGTGTATCCACCGTGCCATGCACATACTTGAGCAGACCAAACTTGGCTACCTGGGTGACATCGGTCTGCCAAAGCTCCAAGGTTTTAAGGCCTCTAGGGTTAAACCCTCGGCAATGGTGCACCAAGGGTGCGACAGTCGTCACATGACTCGACAATTTCATTGGCCTCAGTGGCCGTCAGTTGGAACTGCTTCTGCAGCGTATGCGCGTTTTGGTGGAAAAACCCAAGCGATGCCTTGGCCTGTGCGAGCACATCAGGCTGAGGGACTACCCACGCTGGGTTAGCCAACTTGTCAGCCTTGTGTTACCTTCCGCTACAAATCCTGGCAGATTAGTGTGACTCCGTACATGCAGAACATAGTATGGATGGACTCTGGCCTGAATTGCACACCACAGGGTCTTCAGTAAATTAAACAAGGCAGGTTTACTGACCTCCTTCAACACTGAACAACCCAATCGCTGTGCGATGTCAGCAACATAGGCGGAGTCCGTGATCAAATTGAAAGGTTCCTGGGAAAATTTCTCAAATGCATGACAGCAGCCTTTAATTCAATCATTTGGGCTGACCCATCCTCATGGCCTTCCAAAACCTGGCACTCAGACCCATCCTGCCAGGTAACAATGGCTTTTCCTGTTTTGCCCAAACCGTCAGTGAAGATGGTGGGTCCTTGCACTGGCTCTTGGCTATTTTTGGGTCGTAGAGAAAATTGAGTGTTTTTGGCCACTTGCAATAGCTTGTGGCTAGGCAGATGATAAGTAATCTGCCCTGAAAAACCCTCGAGAGCACTTTGCAGCGAAACATTATTCGCATAGCTCCAATCAAATTCCTCCCTCTGAACCGGGAGTATGATCTTTGAGGGATCTGCACCCATCAATTGCAAACAGCGTTGCCGGCACTTGATTATCAAGCGCACAATCAATTCAAACAGCGCCGTTGCCGTCTTATGCGGCTGATGAGGCAGGAAGACCCATTCCAAGACGTGCAGAGGATCAGTCCAATCATCATTCCATTGGCTGATGATACCTGTAGGATGTAAATCAGGAGTGGTAATGAACACAGTGACATCAATGGAAGATTCAATGCGGTACACTTGGCAAGCCAAAACAGCTTGCTGAACCTCCTCCAGCACTTTTAGTGCCTCAGGGGTTAATTCACGAGGTGACTTTAAATCAGTGTCCCCTTTCAACAATTCAAACAAGGGAGACAGTTGTGCTGTGGTCAGTCCCAAGTAAGGGGACCAAGTGATAACACCTACCAGCTTCTGAGCATCATTCAGTGTCTTCACCGATTGCACAAATTGCACCTCCTGGTGACGGATTGTCCTTTCCAGAATTTTGACCCCCAAATATTTCCAGGGGGATTGTTGTTGTACCTTTTCTGGAGCTACCTGCAGTCCATGTGAATGCAGAGCATTCAACAACTGAGGCTGTATCCTCAGCAGCTCATCCTGGGTGGGCGCAGCCACCAAAATGTCGTCCATATAATGATAGACGTGAGAATCAAGAAACTGCTTGCGAACTCCAGACAAGGCATGGGCTATATACCATTGGCACAACATTGGAAAATTCCGCATTCCTTGAGTAAGAACTCTCCATTGATACCGCTGTGTGGGCTCTGCATCGTTTATTGTTGGTACCGTGAAGGCAAATTTTGGTCTGTCATCGGGATGCAGAGGGATCGTAAAAAAACAATCCTTCACATCCACAATGAGGACCGGCCAGTCCGCAGGAAGCATGGTAGGCACATACCAGCCTGCAATGTTCCCATGCCTTCTATCACGGCTTGATCATTCGGAGGTCTTCTAGCAACCTCCATTTCTCAGACTTCTTTTTGATACAAAAGACAGGAGTGTTCCAGGGACTGGTGAATGGTTCCAAATGCCCCTGATCCAACTGCTCCTGTACGAGTTCATGAAGGGCGATTAGCTTGTCATGAGGGAGGGGCCACTGGTTCTCCCAGATGGGTCTGTCCACCAACCACTGTAAAGGAGGCGTGGGACACTCTGCGCCCTTCATCACAGTGGCCCCAATCAAAAATCCGTTCCCAATCGCACACCCCCACAGCCAAAACATCCCTCCCCCAGAGGTTCTGAGGAATCTCAGTAACATGAGGCCAAATTATGGCTGTCTGTCCCTGGTTCGTGATGGCCAGGAGATTCTGGCTCACGTAGCATTGCTTCGTTCCTCCGAAGCCCGCGATTGGTGTCTTTGCCAGGGTCAAAGGCCACTACGGGGGCCAAGCATCCAGGGAGAGAATGCTTACATCAGCCCCTGTATCTACAAGGCCACGAAGCTCAACCTCCAATGGCGTGGCACCAACCATGGACACGGTACACAGCGTCTCAGGACAGTCTTTGGTCAGGACAGCAGTCCAGTGCACCTGGGGTGGCCCTGTAAAGCCGAAGCCACCATCTCCTCGCAATCGGTCCTCGGTTCTGCGAACAGAAGACTTAAAAGGAACAAGTTGAGCAATTCGTGTGACTTTTGGAATAGTCAGAGGGAGGGTGGGTGTGGAGACCATTGTGTGAATCTGTCCCGAAAAATCCGCATCCATCAGTTCTGTCGAAGCCTGCCAAGCCAAGGGTTGATAGGTGTTATGAGTAGCACCCTGAAGGACAGGAAAGGCCTGAAGACCCTCAGCTGAAGCAGTAGCACCTGCCTTATCCTGCCCTGTAAACCCCACAGTGTCAGATGCAGGCACTGCAAGTCCTGCACCAGCACTCAATCCTTCAACGTTAGCCTTTACTTCATCCCAGAACTGGCCACGGTCTTCCGGCCTTACGGTCACCTGACAAGGGGGGGGCGTCCAAACTGTTGTCGAAGAGCCAACAGGGCGGGAACTTTTGCTCTTATCAAAGACCGGCTGCATTCCAGCTGTGTCCCCGCTCGCGCTGAGCTGAAACACCTCACCGCCCGTAGCTGCCACCGTAGCGCTCACAGCGGGAAGCAGGGGCGGGGTCAGACCAGCTGCTGGTGTCGGGCCTGCCGCATCCGTAGTGGGGCTGGAGCCCGCACCGGCCGCCGGAGACCAGTCAGATGCCTCTGCGGCAGGCACAACTGCTGGGGAATTTGCATCGCTTCTAAGCGGGGGCGGAGATCGCACCTCCTTCCCTGGCGGGGCCGCGTCGGTCCCTGCCGGCTGCCCATTAGAACTGGCCGCCTCAGAGCCTCTTCCCGCCCCGCGAGCATCGCCAACAGCCCATAGGCCCGGCGTGGGAGGCGGAGTGTCCGGAACCCCCCCGAGAAGGGGTCCCTTGGGGGCCCGGGAGCCTGCGGCCCCCCCCACTCCGGAGCGGGGCGAAGCTGTCAGCCCGCTCATGAGGGCGGCACCCGCCGAGAGGCTGACTGGGGCCCCGCCTCCGGCATCGTCCCGCGGCGGCGTGGGGGCAGACGGGACCGGAGGGGCCAGCCCCGCCCGCTCTGGCCGCCTTGCAGTGCGGGGACCGGCAGAGCCGGCCCCGCCCCGCCCCGGCGGCTCCACCGCATGGGTGCCGGCAGAAAGGGGCCCGAGCTTGGCGGGGCTCCGCCCCTCCTCTGCCCAACAGCAGCGCCGGAACCCAAGGGGGGGGAACCCCTCCGCGCAGGAACGGGGCCGCTAGTCTGCGAGCTGGGGGGGGTCGACTTAAACACAGCTTTCTCAAATAATTTCCACTGTAAATACACCCTTGCAAGTTCTTCATCATATTCTATATCAAGGGAGTCCAGCATACAGTCCCTCAGGGCATACCACTCTCCTGATTTAGAATAGATCCCAGAGTGGGAAAGAACCCATGCCGCCTGCCTCATGCGAATAGACTCTGAAGGCCGTCTTGGGATATCTGAGCACCTTTCCGCTCCAAGATATCCTCCCAAAGTTTCCAGACTAAAGAATCCTCCATAATAAACACAACCCAGACAGAGGGGAAAAAGTACCTCACCAAAACATTCGTTCACTCAGGGTCACCAGATGTCGCCGAGACACACAAAGCAATAACGCACAGACATAAATAATTTTCAGGCAGAGGTTCTTCCAGCTTCTCCTCAGCGAGAAGAGAGCGAAGGAAGCCCCTCTTTGTTTATTCTTTACTTTTTTATACATTTGTGGATCTGTCAGAAGATTGGCTTTTTGGGTTTCCACCCCTCATCCTCAGTGGCCAGACCCACTGTCAGTTACAGTTGTTTTTCAGGTTAGAAATATGCAAACAAAGGACAAAGAATGAGAAACAAAGAGTTTGTTTAAGTTACATCTATGGGAAAGATAGAAAACTGCTCCTAATATTGAACAGTAACTAAAAGATCTGACTCCATTATGAATTTCAAGAAGGCTAATAAGAAAGCTCAGAAAAACCAGGGTAACAGGAGGACCCTCGGGGGCTTGGGGTTGAACGGGCTGATTAGGTTGCCTATAAGGGGCTGGGAGGTGATCTAACGGATCCTAGGGCTATCTTTTTTGAGTCTATCTTTTTTGATGGCTCAACCTCTACTTTGTAAAGGATACAACAGATGACCTTTGCTCCCCTGCCTTCAAGTAAGAAATTCACCCTTTCCCCTGAGAAGCCACAGAGCAGCATAGTCACTTTCTTCCTGATTAAATGGCTCTTTTGAATTCACATACAAAATCAAAGCCTGGTAAATCAAATCTTCAAATGGTCCAAACTTTGGCCAATATAAGTTATCTTTCCCGATCATTTCCTTTGTCCTTTCAAACATACAATAATTAATCATTTTCTGCTTATTTTTTCTTCTTCAGGATTCAAATGCATCTCAGAATCGTAACATCATCCCCAGTGGAGTGTCCTGAGGGATGCTCCCCTTCTGAGAACCCCCCTCACTGTTCCCAGGTATACCAGGCTCTTGTCAATTTCCTTCCTAATTCACAGCTCCTGGGTCTAAGGACTTATTTTTCCTTGGACTCATTTTGGCGGCAACAAACTAAGAAATCCCCAGTACCAGGAGAATCTTGGTCTCCCTCCCTCATTGTGCGGTTCAGTCCTCTCACTTATTATTCTGTTGCACTATCTTGTCTTTTGCCAACTGTTTGCCTCACACCTAATTCCAATCTTTCCCCATCTGTCTTCCCTGACTATATCCTTCTAGCCACTTTCCCTTGCAATCCCTCTTAGTCTTGTACTAAAGTTACCAACTATTTTCTTCTCAAAGAAAATTGAACGTGACTCAATTGTTCCCCTCCTTATTCACCTCACCCAGCGATCAGATCGCTCCCTTCTCCTCAAGGACCTTGCCCTGGGTTCTTGGGCCGGGACCCTTCCTGCCAGTCCCTCCCAGGGAACCTCACTCATTCTCTCTTTTCACTTCTCTCCTTTCCCACCTGGTCCTCCAGAGAGCCAATAACGCGGTACTGGGAGTTTGCACTTGCTTGGGGTCTGGGCTACCAGCCCCCATTTTAGATATTCTGCACACACACAAACATACAGCTGCCGCCTGCTCAACCCCGTGGTACTTACACAGTCCATTTTCCCACACAGTTCTTGTGCACAAGACGTTTTACAGGCACCTTTACCTTTAGCCGGCACTCCAATGTCAGCTTTTATGAGTGCCTCCTATTGCTGGCTTCTTTTTCTTATGCATTATTCTAATTGGAACTCCTTCTCCAAGGGAGCCTAGTCTAAGCTCGGGGCCACCTTAAAAGAGCTGGTGGGGAGCTCTGTAGTGGTGTGGGATTTGCTTTTGGTTTTATTGCATGTGCTATTAATTTATGGTTTGTTCTATGTACCCCAGTTTGTTCCCCCTAATGATCTTTCCCTGCTCTTCTCCCCTCCAACCGTTATATGTCAACCCCCTCTCCCCCCTCCTCTGGGGTCTGCCTGTCATCTTGGGGCCTTCCCCTGGAGCTAGAAAGTTCTTCCAAGGGCATGAGTGATAGTTCAGATCCAGAGGGGGTCCCTCCTCATCATTTATGTTTGGTTTATGAAAATATCATTCATCCATGTGACCTCCCCAGTGATCTCTGATTTGCTCACCCACTGCCTCTTCTCCTGGTTCCACCCCAGATAAAAGCTGCTGGCAAGCAGCCTGGGGGTCTCTGCCTAGGCAGTTACCTGGAGGTCAGGAGGTCCCACGCCGGGGCTCCAATTAAATCTTGTGACCCGTTCAGCAAGTCCGCATTTCTATCTCCACCGTCGTTGCCTGCACCACCTGTGCCTGCTGCCGAGGTCGTGTGGGATCCAAGGCCCCACAGGATCGGGTTAGCTGGCACGGCCAGCTGTCCGTACCTTTCCACACCACGGTGCCTGAGCTAGCCCGGGCGAGCGTGGAGACCACGCTTAAGGAACCGCAACATCTTTCTTTTATTTTCATTTCTTTCCTGATATTAGCATTTGAATTGGAGTATTTTGGCAGAAGTTGATCATTTTCAGTGCCCCTCATTTCAGCTCAGTCCATTTGGTCTCAATCATTCCGGTTCCAAATATTCTCAGTTGTTTTCATTCGCACTGTTTCTCATCATATCTCCTTTCCTGAGCGTTTGTTAGACTTTGTTCCCTGTTTTCAAGATTTCATTCCCTTTCCCGAAAGGAAGACTTTCCGAAGGGAATGAAATCTTGCCATTTCAATGAAGATTAATTGGGCAAGCTTCTGTCCCTTTCCCTGCACTTCTTGTCATACCATCCATTTTGTGATTTTCACGTGCTTTCAAAATTTTTCCTTTTTTTTTTTAAGTTTGCATTTCTTCCATTTCTTTTCCTCTCCTTCATTTATTTCCATTTCTTGCCTGATTACAGCATTTGAATTGGAGTATGTTTGCCAAGTATTTTTCCTTTTCATTGCCCCTCATTTAATCTCAGTCCATTTGGCCATGATCACTCCAGTTCCAAATATCTCGGTTGATTTAATTTGCATTCTTTTCCATCATATCTCCTTTCCTGAGCATTTGTTCTTATTGGTTCCCTGATTTTAATTTTCACTCCCTTTCCCGAAAGGATGACTTTCCTTTCGGGAAAGGGATGAAATATTGCAATTTCAATTAGGATTAATTTGGTAAGCCTCTGTCCCTTTCCCTGCACTTCTTGTCATGCATTCATTTTGTAATTACACATTCTTTCAAATTTTTCCCTTTTTCATTTTAAGCTTGCATTTCTTGGATTTGTTTTCATCCCTTTTTTTATTTCCATTTCTTGACGGATTTCAGCACATGAATTGGAGTTCATTTGGCAAGTGTTGGTCCTTTTCAGTGCCCCTCATTTCAGCTCAGTCCATTTGGTCACAATCACTCTGGTTCCAAAATTTCTCCTTTTTGTATTTATTCACGTTGTTTCACACCATATCTCCTTTCCTGAGTGTTTGTTATTTTTTTCTCTGTTTTCAAGATTTTCATGAAGATAAATTGGGCAAGCTTCAGTTGTTTACCCTGCCTTCCTATCATCCCGTTCACTTTTTGCTTTTCATGTGCTTTCAAAATTTTCCCATTTTCATTTTAAGCTTGCATTTCTTCAATTTTTTTCCTCTCCTTCATTTATTTCCATTTCTTGCCTGATTGCAGCATTTGAATTGGCGTATGTTTGGCAAGTGTTGGTCCTTTTCAGTGCCCCTCATTTCAGCTCAGTCCATTTGGTCTCAATAACTCCAGTTCCAAATTATCTCAGTTGTTTTCATTCACATTGTTTCTCATCATATCTCCTTTCCTCATTGTTTGTTAGACTTTGTTCCCTGTTTTCAAGTTTTCATTCCGTTTCCCAAAAGGAACACTTTCCTTTCGGGAAAGTGAATGCCATCTTGCAAAGTCAATGAAGATTAATGTGGATAGATTCCATCCCTTTTCCATCACTTTTTCTCATACTATCAATTTTTTTTTCGCATGCTTTCAAAATTTTCTCTTTTTTAAGTTTTCATTTTTTAGATTTTTTCCTCTCCATAATTTATTTCCATTTCTTGACTAATTGCAGAATTTGAGTTGGAGTACATTTGGCAAGTGTTGGCCCTTTTCAGTAACCTTCATTTCATCTTTGTCTATTTGGTCTCAATCACTCTGGTTCCAAATATTCTTGGTTGTTTTCATTTGCACTGTTTCTCACAGTATCTCCTTTCCTGAGCGTTTGTTAGGCTTTGTTCCCTCTTTTCAAGGTTTCAAGGAAGATTAATTGGGCAAGCTTCAACCCCTTTCCCTGCACTTCTTGTCATCCCATTCACTTTTTGCTTTTCACATGCTTTAAACATTTCTTTTTCATTTTAAGCTTGCATTTCCTCAATTTCATTTTCTCTCCTTCCTTCCTTCATTTCCACTTCTTGCCTGATTGCAGCATTTGAATTGGAGTACTTTTGGCAAGTTTTGGTCCTTTTCATTGTGCCTCATTTCATCTCTGTCTGTTTGGTCTCAATCACTCTGTCCTGGTTTAGGGACAAATTTGGGAGAAAACCCCTGAATAGGATCCCTCTGGGAAGCAAACCCAAGTGGCCCCTCCTCCAACCGTCCAGTAAAAAACTTCTTTGGAGAAAAGTGGAAAAAACTATTTTACTTAACGAACAAAGTGCATACAAGTATTAAAGAATGAATAATATGAAACAATAAAACTCTCGTTCTGGAGTGAGATGGCAAATTGAGAAAGTTCTTGCTGTGGGTGGAGCTCAGCTCTCTCTCAGTTTCTCATCAGTCCCAGTGCCTCCGGCGCTGCTGGAAAATGCCGAGGTCCAGGCCCCGGTGGGCCGCAGGTGCAGCCCCCAGTGCTCCCCTGGGTTTTCAGTCCAGAGCAGGTTTAAACAGTTCCAAGAAAAAGGGAAAAAAAAAAAAAACAAAACAAAACAAAACAAAACAAAACAAAACAAAACAAAACAAAAAAAAAAAAAACAAACAACAAAAAAAAAAAAAAAAAAAAAAAAAAAAAAAAAAAAAAAAAAAAAAAAACAACCAAAACAACAAAACCAGTCCAGGGAACTTCTCTGCCCAGCTAGCTGAAACTAACTAAAAGCAAAAAAAATTCTCTGCTGAACACCCGTCCAGAGAAGAATGTGTAGGAGTCAGGCAGTTTTCTCAAAACAAATTCCATGCTTCTCCTTGCTCTTAGAACCAGTCTTAAAGGCACAGAACTCAATATACAGCACAAACAGAGCAGATGACTGGGGATACAAGCATCATAAAGTCACCCAAGGACACCAATCAAAAAGGGTGGCATCAAAATTTTCATCAAATTGGGTATAGGATCTTTTTGGACGGGCAAATTTATTTTTTGTTTCCATTCTTGTAAGAGAGTAATGTTTGGGGTGAGTGTTGTAAGTCGGCCAAAGGTGCATGGACCTCCTTGGATGCGGGAAGGGATTCCTGCCCACGCCCTATCGCCGCAAATTAGGAACACGCCCTTGGGAAGTGCCCTGGGAATAAGGAAGCCAGAAGTGTCAAATGGAATTTTTGTTGTGTAGTTGCACTGTTGACCAAATTGTAAATTTTGTTTAGGGGGTTTACTTTGATTTTTGTAACTAGAGGCCATATTTTGAAAGTAAAAATTAAAACAATAACTAGCTTTTGCTGAGACAAGCAGATCAAGCTCTTGGGACTCGGAGTTTGCTACTGGGTTTTCTTTGTGAGCGTCTGTTGTAGCTTTGGGTATGAGCTTCACCCACTGTTCCCAGGCTCTCGGGCTGGTCCTTTCTCTGCGGTGGGCAGGGCAGGCCAGTTCCCTGCAAAGGGATGCAGAGGTGATGGCTCGTTGATTCCGAATGGGATTCCTACCAGGCACGACGACAGAGGACTGCTGACGGAGCCCATGGACAGGCACAAATTGTCTTGCCGGAGGTCTTGGCAAGTGTCACCCACACATTTTCTGGTGGTTGTCCGATCTTCCATGCTTTGATGTTGAGGAGCATGAGGAGTGTGAGGAGCATCCGCATCACTGTGACACGGTAACTGCCTCTCATCTCAGAGGGGTCCTTTGGGGTTTGCTTCTAAAAAGAAAAACTAGTTTAAACTATCAACATATTATTTAGGCACTAGGGAACTTTAGGAAAAGAAGGGGTACGGGAAACAGGTATCTGGGGAAGTTTTTGAGGGGGGTAAGATAAAAGAAATTTAAACTGCTGTCCCTTCAAGGGGGGGTGTTTGGCAGGTTATTTGGATCGTCCTCTGATCCTTTACTGTCTTTGTCTAGTTTGTTCTCCCCTCCCTGTTGAAAAACTGAAAAGACAGTGTTAATAACATGCTTGCGATGATATAAATGATAAAGATAGATGGATAAAGGCAGTAAAAGAATGGTTACAGTAATAACAAAGAAATAAGGAGTTTCATAAATTTTTCAGCAGCTATCTGTTCTGTGACTTGGTCTTCACTTTTATGTCTAAAGTCAGTTGTTAGATTTTTGAGTGGTTATATCAGTCTTTTTCGGATCAGGAGTGTTGGTTGGGGGCTCACTCTTTTGGCATTGGTCTTTTAGTATTTGTATTGAGTTCTTCCATGGTGTATTAAATACCACTAAGTTACATAGTTCATACTTGTTATCTTGTTTTAATTTCACCACTATGTTATATTTGATTCCTCCTGCAACTTGCTTTTCTGCCTTTATGACCTTTACAATTTGGCTTGGGAGCAGATGGTAATTACTTTTGTCATGCTGGGCAATAGCGTATCGCAGCATCTTCTGCACTGCAGCATCTGTTTCTGGGTGTTCTATTGTCCGGACCATGGTTGGTGGTGATGATAAAACAATCAGCAGGAGAATATGTCTTGTCTCCATACTTTGTCTCTTTTTGTAGGACGGTGGGTCAGTGTTCTATATCAATAAAAACAACAATTTAGTAGTTTAACAAATAGAAGAGATATTTTTAAATAAAGTTAACAACATAGCTTGGGTAAAAGGATTTTGTGGGAGAGGGTAAGGAAATAAGGGTAAGGAATAAAGGGTAGGGAAAGAAATCACTTCTTTTCTTAGTTTTTGTTACATCCGGTAGGCCTTGCTTGTCTTGTCTGTTGTCTGGTCACAGGACACTGAGCTGTCTTTTGTGGGACTGGCCATCTTCTCCTCCTCTTCCAAGTGGCTGTCTGCTGCACCTTTGGTGACTCTGTATTTTGCTCAGAATTGGCTTTATTAGTATCTATGGGTCCTAGGTAAGGTTTGATGTTCTTTGCAGGAAGCCACCTAGGGCCTGTAGGCATGGATATGCATGGTACCCTCTACCCCAGGTAATCAACCGAAGAGGGCCTGATATTTGATGTGTTTCTGGGTCCTTGATCAACACAGGCAGCTTCTCTTCAAGCTTAGCTCGGGCTGAATTCGAGAAGTGCCTGATGACAGGGGCATTCGGCTCAGTGCTTGAACAATTTAGAAAGTTAATTGCATCAAGTGCCTTGCAGAGCCTCTCAACGGGAGGAAGTGTCTCTGTACCTCCCCGCTGTTGGTGAAGGACTCTCTTAAGAGTCTGATGTGTCCTCTCAGCGACTGATTGGCCTGTGGGAGAGTACAGTATCCATTTGTTATGTTTGATGCCCCAATCTTGGAAGAATGCCTTTAGCTGTTTTGAGGAGTAGGCGGGGCCATTGTCTGTTTTAATTTTCTGGGGAATTCCCAGAGTTGCAAAGGCCAATAAGAAATGTCTTTTAACAAAGCAGATGCTTTCACCCACATGTGCTGAGGCGAAAACTGCGCCTGAGAACGTATCTACTGACATGTGAATATACTTCTGCCTACCAAAAGATGGAACATGTGTAACGTCCGTCTCCCACAGTTCATTACTATTGAGCCTCCTGGGTTGATGCCTTTGTCTAAAAAGGGCACCTGGTATGATTGGCAGACACAGACACGTCAGATATGATTGCGGACATGATCCTACCACAGCTTTGGCGTGTTCCCTGGTGAGGTGAAACATCCTCACTAGTGCTGGGACAATCTGATGATAAAATTGATGGGAGAGCTTGGCTTGTTGGAACGTGTCTGGGAGGGCTGGTGTTTGTGCCGCCATTGCCAGTGCGTCTGCTCTCTTGTTGCCATCCACGATAGCACGGGAAGGTCAGTGTGCGACCTCACATGCATGACATGCTATGGTTGCTTTCTGTGGGAGATAAGATAAATCAGTTTAGAAAGCAAATTATAAAGGTTTCTATTTGACACCTCCTTTAAAAAGGCATGTTCAGCCCTCATAGCTATACCAGCTACATATGCTGAATCTGTGATTAGGTTAAACAGTTGGTCTTTGAACTTCTCTAATGCCCTGATGACGGCTGCCATCTCAGCAATTTGTGGAGATCCTTCCACTACTCGGACGTCAGACTCCCACTTCTGTGTCCTAGTGTCTTTCCAAGTCATGACTGACTTATGAGAAGACCCTGAGCCGTCTGTAAAGACTGTCACAGCTTCGAGAGGAGTTTTACCTTGAATGAATTTGGGAACCAAATGAAGTTCTGCTTTAAATAATTTGTGGCCAGGATATGGATGGAAATTTTTCCTGGATAGATATCTAGGGCGAACTGAAGGTTGTCATTATTTTGGAGCAGAAACTCTAGCTCCTTGGTAGTTGCCAATGGCATGTAGATGCATGCAAAGTCACACCCCACAAGAGAGCAGAAGCGAGCCCTGCCCTTACAGATGACTGCTGCCATGGTTCCTTGCGGTGTGGTTACTGTTTTAGTTGGTTGTGCTTGAAGGAAAACCTATTCGAGGATGAGCAACTGGTCTTTTAAGTCCGGGTCCCATTGAAAAATCAGTCCACTCCAATGTGGGACTCTACTTAACACTGCAAGCAGAAATGGCAAAGATGGATCATACCTGTGGGCCTGTCAGGCTGACAGAACCTCTTGGATGCAGGTAATTGCCTTTCTTGCCTCAGGGGTCAAGCTCCTAGGAGAACTGAGTTCGCAGCTCCCTCACAGAAGGTTAAAAAGCGGAGCGAGGTCTTCTGAGGAAATTCCAAGAAGGGGTCGAACCCAATTAATGGAACCACAGAGCTGTTGCAGTTGTGGAGCGTCTTGGGATTGTTTTTGATGACAATCAGCTGAAGCACGATTGTTTGTTCCTTGACTGTAGCAGGATTTTTGGAGACAGACGCAGAGAGTGCTTGGAAAGTTCTGTTGTTTCAGCACTGTCAAGGACGTTGAGCCTGAGAACCAGGACAAAGAGCCTGGGAACAAGCTGTTGGCCTCTCAAAAAGTGTAAACAGGTAACTGCAAAGGAATGCTTATGCAGGTAACACTACCAATAGTATAGCTGCCTGGAGCTCGGACATGAGGAGATAGCCAATGACATGTAGTAAAATGCCGTGTGAACAGCTTATGCACTAGAATGATGTATGTATAAAAGAACCCTGTGTACCCTCAATAAAATGAGCATTCACCACTACTTCTGTGAAGAAGGTGTTTGACTCTGGCTGTTCCCCGTGTTTTTTTTCAAAATCACCTTTAATTGGCGCTGAACATCGGACCTTGGGGTGACAACCTGGAGGAGAAAATTAGCGGTGGGACGCTGAGCGGTTGGACGCTGAACTCACCGACAGATGCAGCTGCATTGAGGTGAGACCTCCGGAAAATAGCAGTCAGACGCTGATCTGCCGAGAGATGCATCAGCATTGAGATAGAAGCTCGCCGTCCTTGCAAAGAGTGCGAGGCTGAGCTGGTAAGGGGAACAGGGGCAGTTTCTTGAAAAAAGGTGGAAAGCTCTGAGTACTCCCTTCCCTGCCCCATTGACGATGGCAAGCATGGAGTGCGAATTTGCTGCCGCATTGAAGTTGCTTATTATTTACTCTGAGAGAGGAAAAACAGTAGCAGAAAAAGTACTGCAAAAGCTGATTAACTGGGCGCAAGGAAATGGACATTTAACAACCCCCTGATGCTGTGAAGTTGGGGAGGTGCCGCCGGGCCCCTGCCGTGCCCTCCTGCCGCCTCCAGCGCCCCGGCACCGTCACTGGCCAATGCCCGGCTCGCCGCTCCCGGCCCGCACCATCCCCGTCACCTGAGCTCCGGTGCGCTGCTCCCGCACCGCCACCACCACCACCAAGCCGGCTTGGAGCTTTTCTCAGAAGCAAGGCGCTCCCCCCGATCAAAGGCTTGACGGCAACCCAGTGTAGTACAGTAGCCAAAATGCTTCAAAAACCCTCCGGAGCCACTCCCAGCCCTACTGCTACCACTACGCATGTGCCATGTGCCCCCCCCTTTTCTGGCTGTGCCCAAAGAGACCCGGTCGACCAAGAGAGGGGAACCCGTGACCCCTGCTCTTAACCACCTTCCCCAGACTGTTCTGCTGCCAGACAAATTAGAGGAGGACCTCGATGATGGAGCAGAACCCCCAGCAGAACCCATGATTGATTTAAAAGAACTGACTGATCAAATTCAGGCAGTGATGCAGTGCCTGAAGGAGCGAGGCAAGCAGCAACTAAGCTGCTACTGGAAAAAGCCCAAGAATTATCTACAATAAATGCTAAAAATCAGGAGGAGCCAACATCTTTCAGCTCCCAGTTAACTCCAATGCAACAATTGCTAGAACAAACTGCAGAAAGCAGTTCCCAGGCAACCTTCGCCGTCCCCCGCCATGACTCGATGATCTGGAATTATACGTGATGTTATCCTAGAAAGACAGTGGGAATCCGCAGGACACATGGCATGTCTTGTAGCGTGTCCTGTCATGTTCAGAATGGCAATCCTGTGTGTGAGCAGCATGAATGGAAAATTTTGCAACAAGCAAAAAAAAAAAAACAAAAACAAAACAAAACAAACAACAATAAAGGAGCACGGCTTGAAATCTGAAAATGCTCAAACAATGTTAGATTGGATTCATACTGCAGATATCAGTTCTCCAGCCTGGACTGCCCCCAGTCTGATCCCCATCATCAGACTGTTAATAAATATATTTACACTTCTGTTATTAGTATGTTACTGCCCAACCGATACAGGGCAGGCGCCTTCCTGGACATTCATTGCTTGTGCCTGTGGCATTCCAGTCCCTGGATGCTACAGATGGAAAACAAGCAAGAAGGACAAATAGCAGCACTCCGTTAAGAGCTTTTTGATCATAGCTGTGATTCATTGTCCACAGTCTTTGTGGTTTTGGGAACTTGTATTGTTGTGCAGCTGGACACCAACCCTGATTGGATGTTCTTCTGTTGTTTTGCTGTGACATTCATGTTTTACTGCGCACACTGACAGACGTACGTCTCAGGAACGCTGCGCTTCAGCATGATGATGTGACTAAAGTACAAATCTTCACAATAATCATGCTTTACTGGCAGTGATTGGAGGACCACCTTTTTAGCAATCTCTGATTCTAAGACTGAATATTCAAGTGAAAATACCCCCAGCTCCTTGTACTGTAGCAGGAACCATATTCTCCTGTACAAACTGGAGTTGGCAAAAATAGATCCACTTAGCAGGAACAAGTGTCCTCTCACCTTTTCTCCATATTGGCTCCGTGATTGCCTCGGCTGCAATGATCTACAAGAAATCTGCTGTGCAGCTCTTTGAGAGGCACCTCTGCCTCTACACCCTGACTTTTGGCTTTGTGTCTGCCAAGATCACAAATCAACTGGTGGTTGCCCACATGACCAAGAGTGAAATGTATTTATATGACACAGCATTCATAGGCCAGCATTGCTGTTCCTTGACCAAGCATTTTAACAGCTTTATTGATAAGTATTGTCCTCTGGATTGCCCTGATCCTGTCCCTGTCTGACCTGCTCCGATACTGTGTCAGCGTGTGCAGCCAGAATTGCTGCCCACCTGCACATCCACGTCTGCATCAAGGGCTGCCCCATGCCCTCGAACCCACTAGGGATGGGAGCTGCCACAGGGGAATGGAGAAGGAGTTAGGTTTCTACAGGAATGGATGAAGACTTGTAATAGACAAATGCTAAAAGCAGATGAGAACAAAGTAATTTATAATAATCAATGTTGTAAAATTTTTCTTCTTTGTTTTCAGTAACACTTCTTAACTAGTCTCCTGCCTGAGAGAGTGAGTCCCGTGTTCACCCTAGTCAACTCTGCATGTAGTCAACTCTGTTGATTCCAAGCCTGGAAAAGCATGCAGGAAACAAATGTTCTGTCTTTGTAATTACCTTGATTAGTAATTTCTCGCTATATAGTGAATGGATCCTCACCAACTGGAATTTCTAATGTAGTATAATCACAGCTGCAGTCTGACTTGCTTTTAATTTTAACATTTCATCATCTCTTAGTGAAATACTTGTTTATTGTCCACTTGGAATTTATTTACTAAAGCCTTAAGCTGGTGAAAACCCAAAGATATCTTACTAAGTTGTTGTGCTGCAGCAGCTGCCAAGTAAGAGCCAAGCTGGGGTGGTTTTCACTCGTGCATTGCTGACAAAGCGGTTTCATGCTGAACAGGGTCACAGTAAGCCTTCTGCACGCAGTGAACACCACAAGCCCTCTGAAGATAAAAAGCCCGATGGCCAGCTCCAGAGAAGATAAGGAACACTTCTGGCCAGAGCAGCTGATCTCAAATTCGTCCCAGACTGACAGATCTCCAAGTGTAGCCTTCCCCATGAGATTGACGGCCGCCAATGGCAAAATAAGAGAGTCTATTCCTGGCTCCTTTGGGATTTTACAGCTTTATTCACTTGTCCTGCTTCGTTTGCTGAACTGTCCCAATTGCTCGCCGGTCCGAGTGTCCCCGGCCTCCCCCACCGTGGCTTTTTCCCCCGGGGACAGGGCCCATGGGCGAGATCCAGAGGCATCACCCAATCTGTGTTCAGAAGGAGGGGGAAACCGGACCCGGCCCGAGGGGGACGGGCACCAGTCGGACAGAGACATATAAAGAACACAATCAGTGCATTACAACATTTCCCCTTTTCTTATTAAATTAAGAAGGAGGAGGACTCGATTTGTGGGAGATACTCAGAGTTTGGACCTTGAGTACCTTTAAAGTTGCAAAAGAATAATAACCTTTAGGACAAGCAAAACTGTCTAGAAAAACACTGCTATACAAACAGAACTGTCTAGAAAAACACTGTTAAGGATTGATGATAATTAGAAGGAGAAGGTTTGGCGCTTTCTCCTCCTCCAGGCAGCACTGGCCACTTGTGGAGCCTCTGCAGGTGTTTTGCAGTTTTTGGGATGAAAGGTTTCACCCACTTGGCTGGCACCCATTTGGGACCTGAGGGAATGGACATGCAGGCGTACCCACGACCCAGGTGGTCAGATCATGAGGACCCTCTGTTCCCCTGGTTGCTGGATCCTTTACCATTACCGGTGGCTTTGCTTTCAGCTGCAGTTGGCAGTTCTCTCTGAAATGGCACACAATTGCTGGGTTAAGATTTTCAAACGTGCAGTTTAAAAAGTTTAGAGTGAACAGGGCCTTGGACAACTGGATTTGGGGTGTTTCTAATTTTAGAGACTGATGTTGTTGGTTGAGGACCCTTTTGAGATTTTGGTGGGTCCTTTCCACAATGGCCTGACCTGTCAGGGAGTAGGGGATGCCTGTTTTGTGCTCTGCTCCCCATTGCTGCAGGAAGCTTCTGAATTCCTTGGATGTGCGTGGCTCCATTATCAGTTTTTATTGATTTGGGGATGCCCAGGAAGGAGAAAGCCTGTATCAGGTATTTCATGGCATCACTAGACTTCTCCCCTGCGTGGGCAGAGGCATAGACAGCTCCAGAGAAGGTGTCTACAGATACATGGACATACCTTTGCCTACCAAAGCACATGATGTGGGTCACGTCTGTCTGCCATACCTCACAGCTGTTCAATCCCCTGGGTTTGCTCCCGCACTCAGGGCTGGGAGTGTGTGTTGCTGGCACGAGGGACACATTGACAATTGCCGAGCCTGTTCCCGAGTTAGGTGGAACTGGCAGACTAGGCTGGTGCATTCTGGTGAAAAAGCTGATGGCTGATTTTGGCTTGTCCAAAGTTGTCTGGGAGTGGGGCCATCTCCACAGGCGCAGCAAGAGCATCAGCCCTTCTGTTGCCCTCGGCTATGAATCCTGGTAAATTGGTGTGTGATCTGATGTGCATCACATAAAATTGTTGCTCTCAGTGGGAGATCAGATTTACTAGTTTTGAGAGCAAGTTGAAAAGAGCAGAATTGGAGACCTCACTCAGCACAGCTTGCTCAGCTCTGGACACTACACCTGCTACATAGGCCGAATCTGTGACCAAATTGAACGGTTCAGGAAACTTTTCAAAAGCTCTAACAACTGCAGACAACTCAGCTACCTGAGGTGATCCTTCCACCTCGACAATATCTTTCTCCCTCTGCTGAGTTTGAGGATTTTTCCATGTTATTACTGATTTATGAGATGTTCCAGATGCATCTGTAAAAATGGTTAAAGCCTTTAAAGGCCTCCTGCTCTGAACACTTTTTAATGACCATTTGAACTGAATTTGTTCTCTACAGAATTTGTGAGCAGGCCGATGAATTGTAATTTGACCTGGGTAGCTATCCAGAGCAAACTGCAAAGCTTCATTTTCAGGAACCAGGTGCTCCAACATTGCTTTTGTGATTTGGCCCAAGTTTATCTCAATTGGGATGTGAATACACTCAAAATCACATCCTGCCAACTCCCTGATCCGGGTCCTGGCTTTCTGAATCAATTCTGCTACCAGTTCCTGTGGCCTGGTCATTCCTGAGGAAAACCCACTCTGTGATTAAGAGGGGATCCCTACAGTCTTTGTCCTTTTTTGATTTTTCCACTCTTGCCCACTGAAAAATAATGCCATGTAAATGTGGCAATTTGCCTAAAATGATGAATTTAAATGGCAAGTCTGATTTGCACCTGTTGGCCTGTCTGGTGGCTATACAGTCCTGTACCTTTTCTAGGGCTGCTCTTGCCTCTTGGGTGAGGGTCCTTGGAGAACTGAGCTCCTCTCCCCCTTTTAAAAGATTAAAGAGGGGGTCTAGGTCCTCAGTGGTCAGACCTAGCCAAGGTCTTACCCAATTTAAGGACCCACACAACTGCTGGACGTCTGCTAAGGTCTTGATGTTATTTTTGACAACCAATTTTTGCGGCACAATGGTCCACTTACCAACCTCCAGACCCAGGTACTTCCAAGGCGGAATCCTTTGAATCTTTTCCTCCTGAAGCTCGAACCCTGCAGCAACCAAAGAATCGATTGTCAGGTCAAGCGTGTGGGACAGTAAGTCATCATTGGGGGCACACACTAGCACATCATCCGTGT